>OX402539.1:5785746-5975908 GCA_948098885.1 Drepanosiphum platanoidis
ACAAAAATACACGTAAAACAGCCCGAAAGCTAGACGAAATTGCGAAGCTTCCGTTGGACCGATTTTAATTTTGAAAAAAAATTTGGATCCTTCGTTATGTTTTTTCTAGGCTTTCGTCGTTGGGATTTTTGATATCGAGTTTGTTGAATACGTAATCGGGTATAAAAAATATGAAAAATTAATATTTTTTTCGACTGTGACTTTCGATAACTTGACGATAAATTTGAATATCGAAAATGCCGACGCACGAAGCCTATAGAAAACGTAACGAAGAATTAAAATCGTCCGTTTTAAAAATTGAAATCGGTCCAACGGAAGCTTGGCGGTTTCGTCAAGCTTTCGGGCTGTTTTACGTGCACTTTTGTACCGTCTGGCGGGCGCGCCTGCAGCCACCTAAACAATATAAAATTTGAACATCGAAAATCTCTGAAAATGCTTAAAATCGTTACCGCGAGTCAATTCGTATAAATATAAATACCTCAATCCATGTGTAATATTTCCGTAGACATATTATATTATAATAAACTATAAAACTATAAAGAAATAAAAAAAAAAATAACTTACTGCGCCCTCACCCCTCGCCGAAATCGAGTGAGACGGACTGTCCGTTTTTTTCATGGAGTCGAAAACGATGATTATTACATCCTCCATGATTACACTATGTGACCACACGGATACCACGAACGAGCCACAACAGCTGCTCGAGTCATGGAAAAAGCTGTGAAATCGTTTGTTTGTCCATGAAAAACCCGACGCGTTCCCGATTCCCTTCTCTTTCTATCAATGACGACTCTCGACGTCTCTCTCTCTCTCTCAGAGCGCACTACTCTACACTCTACAGGTTCACATAATATTATGTATCTCCTTCCCGTCACAGCGGTTTATTTTTACCTTTGATTTTTCTGGTCCGATCTGAACCGTGTACATACTCGCGGCGTGAAACAATCATGTCACAACCGTAAGTATTGTTTAACGTTTCTTGTTGTGTGTGTGTGTGTACAACAAGCGATAGGTTTCGATTTCGAATAATCGTTCATTTGTTTAAATTCATTGTTCGCTATAGGCAAACCGTTCAGTGTCCGTACAACCCCAGACACGTCATGCGTCATAAAACACTGGTGCTACATTTGATGAAATGTCCTGACAAGTCGCCTGACTTTAAAACTTGCTCGTACAATAGTTTGCACGTCATCCACGAGTCTAAAATCAAAGTAAAGTATTCAATAGTCGCTATATAGAAGTATGCAGCTTACTATATTAACTGTTAACATGTATTTCAGGATCACGAGAGTGAATGCCCTGATGCAATTAAAGCAAATGCCGTTTTATACACAACACCGGATGTAGAGCCTGTCAAGCGCCCAGTTTTTGATTCCGTAAGCCCCCCCCCGACTGTAGTGGATGACGAAATCTGGAATGGAGTACGTACTTTTATCTCCACTATCTATTGACATTAGGGATAAATTCTAACAATTTAATATGCAAAGAATAATATTTCTCTTATTAAGAACTTTAAATATTTTTAATATTTTATTAACTTACCCAAATATTTAATAAACTGACTAATAAATATTATAAATATAATGGACTCCCTTATTTTTTAACACTTGTATAAACCTTTCTTTATTTTCTCATACAGTTGCTCATGCACGGAATAAAATATATTCTGAAAAAATAAGATTTACATCCAAATTAACTTTCCCTTATTCAAGTCGTGAAATTAAGAGAGTTTTAAATTAAAGTATAGTTTGGATAAAGATAAATGCAGATTTTCCATCTTCTTTATATTAATATAGTTGGGTTATATTTTTTTCGAATTTTGTCTTTCCTTTTTAAGCTATTATTTTGAGCCTTAATACTCAATTTATTATAATTATCACTTGAACAAAAGTTTTAGTCTGCTAAATTAATTGTACCCTATTACATTTTATAGTAATTATTTAATCATTAAATTATATCATATATATCTTTTAAACAATCAAATTTAGTATGCATTATTTTGCTTGTATTATATATAAATACTAATACCTCGTTTTTAATACTTTTTTTAAATTAAATGCAGGCTTGTAATGTTTCATTTTCTCAAACTCTTCAAAACCTCAAATTGAATTATAGTTTCATTGAAACTGATAACACTCATTAGTGTAAATGAATAAAAGTCGATATTATATATTAATTAATTTTTTCAAATCTCCCTCCCGATTTTACTTGACCTTCCACCGGTGGTCTGGAACTAATTAAAAATTCATTAAATGTCAGTATAGACACCAACATAAAAACTTTTAACATTATATAACTTACAATTTTGGTTATTTTCAATTTTGTTTTATCTTAGTTCTATCTATTAAAACACCCATGTATTTTTATTATTAATTGCATGATTCCCTCAAACGACCTATTTAAGTATAATTGATTTCAAAAAATGTGTTCTATTTTAATTTTAAAAAAATGTTCCTATTTGAACAAATGTTAAAGTAAATCAATTATAATTTTTATTTGTACAAATTTATAGCCAGAAGCAAGCGGATTTGAAAACAAACCCCAAATCCAAAAATTAAATTTAATGAAACCAACTCCTGGTCTTACCAAAATGGAACGTAAAAAACTTCGTGCTGATATGCATAAAAAACATATTGGCGTGGACTTGTCATACAACAAAAATTTAAGTATTAATGAAGTAAGTAAAAAAAAAGAAAGTTAATTATTAATTGTTTCAGTATTAGTTTCACAAGTTATATACCTAAATACAATTAATTTTTATGGAAGAAATAAAGGCTCTATATACGATAGAATAATACTTTAGATTATACTCTGTTTTTACACATAGTTTTTGTTATTTATCAAAAGTATTTTGGTATTTACAGTTAAGTTTTACAGTATAGGTTATAAAATGTTTAAACTCTATCGATTAAACTACTGAATATCTTATTGTTTTAATCACAGCGTTATCAATATTAATGTATTTAGTGTTTACTGTATACCCTTTTAGATTACACAATTTTAGTCATTTAATTTTTTTTTTTTTTATGACAGGTGGGTATATAGATTAATATCTCACCTTACCTTTTGTAAAATAGATGGGCGCCACTGATTGTTCCTACTTAGATCAAGATAATATTTTATTTTTAATTAATAATTAATTTTAAATAATTAATAGTTATGTAATGTACATATGCCATATGAGCTAGTTATATGAGGTATATGAAAAAATATAAATAATGAAAAAAGTAATTGACCCTAACCCTATGGGGCGGTGTATTGATATTCGGATAACAGAGCATTCGGTTACATAAATTGCAGTTGAGAGAACTTAATACCAAACGTATATTCTTTGATAATTGAAGGTAGTGCATAAAATATATTTAATCTTAATTCATGTTATTATTTGGATAGTTTTTATTATGTTAAATTATTTATAAATTCTTCAATTTTTTTTTTTTCATTTTAGAGACAAGAAGCTAAAGATAATAGCGATAAAAAGGTATGTATTTTTATTCAGTCACAATAATTTAAAACTAACTGTACTGATCTTAATAAATGAAAAACAGTTTATGTGTTTTACTATCATAATATAGTTTTATTTGTTTTTGTAAATGTTTAACATTTAATATGAATTATTCGTTATTAATTCAAACAACTTATTATTGTACCGAATAAGTAAATAAGCTCATTCATCTAAAAAACTCTTTAAATTATTGAACCATTCGCTCTAGTCTTTTCATTGTTACTTTATATAATATCCAATTGTTGGATAACTTAATCCAGTGTATAATTTTACACTGATTTATCTAACCTCAACTATAATTATTTATCAATTAATTTATTTAAAGCAAAACATAAGCTTATTTATCACATCTATTCTATAAATTTGTTCTTTTTATTAAATTTAGGATTTCCATTTCATTTGATAATTTTAACATATCTAAAAAGTGCTAAATGGAAATGCAATGATTCATGATATTAACTGTAAAAAAAAATTTGATTCTTTTAAAAGTTATTGTCAATTAAGTTTTAAATTGTGTAATATTTTCATGATTTAGCCATTTAGCATTTCATAATAATAAAGTTTGTATTTTTTTAATTTTTTTATAATTACATTTTTGTTATTATTCATTTATAATTATTAATATAATCTTTTTATCTATTTTTCCAGGCGAAAAAAACCCCTTAGTTTATTGGAAAAAAACTTTAAGGTTTATTTTTAAATCTATTTTTTTGTGAATTATTATTGGATGTCGGTGTAGACATTCTAATTTTATTATTTTTATAATTTTTTTAATTATAGTTTAATAGTTTAAGATCAACCAAATAGACATCACAATTTAAAAATTGTGATGTTTTTCAACAGTACAATTTTATTATTATTTATATGCTTATTTATAAACATTTTACATGTTATTCATCTCATTTTTTAACTCTTAACCAGATAGGATTACCACTATTATAAAATCGACCGTATACGGTTATTGGCGCGATACCATAATTCCCAGTGACTTAATATTATTGTTTTTTTAAAATATATCCGTATTTTATATATATCGAATAAGTTTTTTTCATGAAAAATGAAATATTAAGTTTCAAATATTTTTATATTATTTTAATTTAAAAATTATAAAACATAATGTGAATTATTTTGTTTTTACTACGTATTTTTATATTTAAGCTGAACAACGTCGTTAGCCTTAAGAATTGAGAGTAGGTCGTCTTACGCGTCAGATCTCGGTCTTGACTTTACACGGCATTTTAATTATTTACTGAATCGTGTGCATTTTTCAATATTTTACACGCCCGTTACTCGTTTGAAAATTAAAAAAAAAACCAAACAGAGAATACAAATAATTGTCTTACCTTTGGGTTTGATAGCAGATGTCATTTTTCACTCTTAATATTTTTTAGCTTAACACGTAAATTTGATATGTCGTACTTTTGTCAGACCGAGACGACTGCAGTAAATATATATGTAAGCCTAGAATTCTACATTATATTATAATATTAGCAAGTAAGCTTAATTTGAATTATATAAAAATGTACATATAGTAATATAGTAATACACCTGTTCACGCCGCCAGAGGAAAGATGCCGAGTCGACAGTAGACAATCGACATTTAAGACGAAACGAAAAACAAGCCGTCTTTCCCAATGGACGAGCCGAGCACGGATTGATTTTTTTATTTTTATTCAAAGGCGGGTCCGTCTTGCCGATACTTTTTTTTTTTTTGTCTGGACAATTATTTTCTTTTACATTATATTTTGCTAAGTCTAACTACTTTTGAAGTTTTTATTTCTATTTCGATATCCCCGAGGTGTTGTGTTATTATTTCTACCCGGACGTTCGGGCAGACGAAACAGTTTAAATGGCTTAAGTAGCTGATTAGAAAGGAGTCAATATAAATACAGGCAAGAGGCAGACACGACACGGACGACCATTGCGATATGAAGGACCGGATCGGTTGGACAACTCCAGACCGGATTATATATTAATTTTTAAAGTATTAAAATAAACGTAAAACACCTTTTCACTACAATTGCTGTGTGCTATTCACTCGACACGGTTGCTTGGCTCTTAACACCTTAACAACAGGTCTTATGATACTTGTTCGACCGTTGGTGAATCGTACTGCAGAAAAAATAACTATTTTATACGCCAAGCGAGACGTACGCGACACAAGACATACTGTTGTGGCGTGCTCATAACACAGTTCTTGGCTGTTTAAAATCCATCGGATTGCCCATCGGTCGGAATCTAAAGAGCGGTAAAAAAAAATTGGACGACATTAAAAATGTTTATCATACACACAAATTGAGAAATCACACATTGAACTATATAGCGATTCACCCACTTACTATAATACTGATAAAAACTCATTTCGTTTTCAAAATGAAAATAGTCACCATTTTTCAAGGTGTTACCTAGAATAATGCCATCTTAAATGAAAATTCAATAAAGAATATAAAACATAAAACAAGATTATTAGCCACAAATCTATATTTCATTGCTTAATACAATTTGAAAAAGATATATTTCATAGTGCTCGAATATAAATTCGTCCTACATTAGAAAGTGGGCAACCCGAACCCCCCGCCCCCCTCGAATACGCGCCCCGCAGTGTATTTCAGTCTACAATATTTGATAACCATTATCAGTGGCGCATACGGGGAAGGTAAGGGGTCGGGATCGCCCATCGATAGCCCCTCAAAACAGATTGATGAAAATTATGGCGATCGAGTTCCATTTCCACTTACGTGCTTTTGTTTGAACACAATATAGTCGATAGTTGATAATGAAAAATGCTTTGTTCGCAGTATTCAATATGGAACAGTTATTTCATGCTTCGCAACGAATTTCGCGTTGCTAACAAAAAAAAGTCCATGCGTCCTTGGCCGGAGAGAAGAGAAAGAAGAAATTGTACGAACCTTACCCAACGTTTCGCGCGATTGCGACGTCGCTGTAAAAATAGATTTTGCAGTACCAGGAACGTAGCGATCAGACATCTCGCAACAAACAATTCGTTTTCGCACAAAATAGGACGGCGGCGGCGTGACCGTGTCGCATGCGCTCCTGGTACCGACTCTGATCGCTGACAAATACGAGCGACGAGACGTGGAAGGACACGTCCGTGTTCGCGAGACAGGCTCGTATAAAGAGACTTTCGTTTATTCCGTCGTACTTAATCGAAATTTGAATTATGCTTAAGGACGTTGATAAGACCAGGATCTGTAAATAATGTCCTTGAAAAAATTAATCAATTATTTAATCAGTTGAAAAATATTTCTATTGAAACACATTTTTATATTTTATTTTATTAATATATATAATACAATTTCATATATTATGCTTTTCTCGTGATAATTAAAATATATTTTAAATAAATATAAAAATATATATATATATAAAGTAATTTGGTAAAAATTTAAATAATTTGTATACTTTTCTATAAATAACATACCTATAAGTTTGAAGTTATATAAATAATAATTATCAACTGGTATGTGTAAACCAATTGAAATCAATTTAACATTTTAATTTAATTTTATGGGCCTAAAATGTTTACATTTTTATGTTTATCGTGTTATGTGATCATAAACTAAACAAAATAGTGTGTATTAAAATATCAAAGTCAAAATTTAAGTAGGTACTTATGTATTTAATTCAATTACATTTGTTGGTTTTTAATAGATCATTAGTATATTTCTAAGCCATTGTCGTTTAATTTAGAGAATATTGTTGACATAACTACTATTTTAAATATTGATTTTATATGTATTGAAATTCTAGAGTTCAGTCTCCCCTCATGCAAACCACCGTCAAACGTTTAATATTTTTTATACAACACATATTATGCTTATTAGTTATTGTACATATTATCATAGATTAAATATATATAGATAGCTCATGCCCTGTTAAAATACGGCAACCAAATATACGGGCATTTTGGACCCCGGTATATTTAATCTATGATATTATATTGTACAGACTACAGATTGTATATTTTTCTAATAAAATATATTAACATTGGATATGTTAGGCATTACCTAAATAATAATAGAGTTGCGAAATAGAAATAGAAATTTTTAAATAAAATGACTCACTTTTTAATTGCAAGTTTTTTTAAATTTAAATGTTGTCTTAAATTTTAAAAGGAAATAGCGTTTGGGATCTTTTCGAGAGAGTAATAAGTATGAGCAACATTATCTTCATAAACTTTCACAATCCTTAATCCAGAAGGTTCCATAGGCCCCATCGGAGCTCCAACAGCATTAGTGGTGACTATTTCGAGAGTTTTATAGAATCCAATAAGGTTTCTGTGATAATGACCACAAAATACATGTGAAACGCCTGTTAAACAAAGAATATGCAATGATAAATATAAAAAAGAATATATTAATCTTTTCACAGCTGTTCTGTTAAATTGAGTAAAAGAATAGGTTCTAATATTTACCGGCTGCGTAGAGTTTTTCAACCATTTCTAGTCTGATGTTTTTTTGAATGTTGAAATATTGATTTCTCTCATCAATGTTATTTAAAAACCACGGTATGTGTTGAAATACAATTATTCTTCGACCTTTATATTTGTCCAGTTTTTCCATTAACCATCGATCCTGTTCTGCTGCATGTTTCTTGACGTTGTTATCGCTTTTATAGCATTGAGTGTTTATTACCAAGAACAACACTCCACCACACCAAAAAGAAAAATAATCCTGGCCGAAACTATCGTGGTACCTATAAATATTAATATCAACATTTAAGAAAGTTCATAATCATGAAGATATTATTTAACTAAATATATTGAATTACCTATCGATAGCCATTTCATTGGGCACATTACCAACATCATGATTTCCACACACACAAACAAGAGATATGGACGGATGTAGTTTCGAAAATATTTGTTTAAAATCATTCACTTGTAACTGATTTATTTCAGAAGAACCTGAATTATAAATGCGTTTAAATTAAATAAATAATAATGCTTATAATATGATTATATACTCACTGTCAGGCATTTCATTTACTAAGTCTCCACAAATTACAACAAATTGAGGTCTAGGAGTTAAATTATTAATTTTATCAATTGCACAAATGGCTTTGTCCATTTCAACTTTCCAATCCGTAGCATCACGTTCAACGTGTGGCCAAATATATCCTAATTGAGTGTCAGCGCCAATAACAAAACTAAAATTTCCAACCCATGATTGATTATTTTGAACTAAATAAAAAACACACAAAAAAAAAAAACATTTAAAATAAACCAGATTGTAAAAATTCTTATTTTATTTGTAAACTCAATTTTAAGCGTTACCGAGTGGCAAGCACATAACTTACATTCATCGTATCCTATTTTTTCTTCGATACCATGTTTTTTCCATTCAATATGTTTGTTACTTTCAGCCATTTTAACTATAGAAACAAATAAAAATATTTTTTATAAATAATACATTTTTTTTATATGTTCAGATTAAAATCTTTTCAAAATAAATAGTAAAAATATTATTACTAGGTATTAAGAAAAAAAACTTTTTATAATAATACCAGTATTACATGATTTACTTATACTTTTAAGTTATTTGTTATCAAAATATAAATGTATCGCAGTCACAAAGCGTTTTTGTCTACCATCCACAATCTTGTGTAAATACTTTATTCTGAATAGAGTATAGATCTATTTGTTATAATGTTTGTTAAACCTTCTTTGAAACAATATGCTAGACATATAAAAATTGTATGCCTTTTTATTATTGCAAAAAAATAAAATAAAAACATAGAGCTTAATCTACCACTTAGGAATAAGGAAAAAAGATTTCAGAATAAAAATTAAATTACATTTTGGGCAACTAAATCAACTATATTTATTGTTACTTTTAATGAAATTTTATTAAACAATTTAAGACCTCAATGGGAAAAATTAATTTATAATTATAATTGTAATAATAATATACCTACCTATTAAATTAATAAATAATGTATTATGAATTATTATAATTTAAAATTTGATTATTTGGATATATCAAGAGCAACTAGTTCAAGTTTAAAATATGTAATTCACATATTTTCAAAATAGGTATTTGTTCCAAACGCATTACAAAAAAATATTTAGGTATAATGTGAGACTAATTTAATATATTTTCATCTACTTTGCATGAATTAAATTATTTTAAATGTGTTTATTAAAATGATAAATGTACTATAGTTAATAAACACTATAGAAAAATACTAGATAGGTATACCTTTATCAATTATTGTTCATCAACTCTTCACTGGATATCATACGTTGATAGTTAAATGTGTTTGAAAACCGATGAAAACTTTACAACAGAGAATAGATTGTTTTTGATACTTGAAACACTTGATGAAATAAATGAACTATTATTTTGGTCTTGGAAACTGCCAACAAAAAGTTTAGATGATGCAGACGTTTACTATAAACATAGTTGGTTATAATTTTTATAAGTAGAATCAGATTTTATTATAAAATTAACTATATGGTTTTGAAATCAATGCTAATACTTATTGCAGTGTCTCCTAACTACCTAGTATCACAGGTCAGCTTGGAATAAGACCAAGAAGTGCGCCACGCCTATATATTTATAACAATTTTAAAATAATTTATAATAATTTCTGTTGATACTTGAAAAAATAAAAAAATATTCAATATAATTTTGTAGATTTTATAGTTACAATATAATAGTTTTCTACAGCCATAATTTATAATGATTATTTTTATTATTTAGTCATCTCGAAAAATAGTTTTGTTTAAAACCTGTATAAGTTATACAAATGTGCCAATGTAAAAATGTTGAGAAACACTAATTCAAATACATGCCTCTGCTATTTTATTTAATTGTTCAGTTTATCTAGTTATTATTATAAATTAGTAAACAGTAATTAAGATAATGAATATTCATGATTGGTACAAATGTAGAATACAAATTTAAATTAATTATTTGAATAATGATTATTGAATGTGGTTTTATTGAATCTAAAATATTTATTTTTAAAAACAATAAACGATACTAAATACTAATGGTAGTATAAAAAATAATATTTATTATTATTAAGATATATAATAAGAGTATTTTATTAAATTTTTTAAGCAATTTTAAGTTTTATAATTTTTTTATTGTTGAATTCTATTTATAAAAATAAGTACCTACTTATCTAGCTTTCTGAACAGTCAATGAAGGCCAAACAAAGAAGGATAAAAGTGTGATTGCATAAATTAAAAAATAAATTACCCATCTATACCTAATGTTTTGTTCATTTTTTAAATTTTGTATGGTTTCAAAGCTAGAATAAATATTTTATTATTAATTTGTTCTAAAGATACCAACAGTATATTATTTTATTTGTATTTTATTATTATTTAGGTACCATAAAATAATATACTATTAGGTAATAGGTGTTCAATTGCTCCCAATTAAAGACATTTGTTTAATAAACAGACTATAGTCTATTTTACACAGTTTCGAGTATTAAGGTCTGTCAAAGTATCTACATGACTATATAGATATATTATAATATTCATTATTACTTATTACATACGTTTAGTGGTTAAAACGGGAGGGGACGGAGGAGGTCAGAGTTCCCCTTCTTATTTGAGGTATTTTGAAATTTATTATTAATTAAATCGAACAAATGGAAAAAATAAATGAAACTTCGAACAGTGTACCTATTTTAAAACTGTAAAATAACTTGTATAAATTGTTTAAACCGGTAACTGGGTACTATAGTTATAGATTATAAAAATAATTAATAAAAATAAAACAAAATTTAAAAAATGAACAAACCAATAGGTATTTTTGGTTTAATGTAATTGATAGATATTATTTTTAAATAAAAATGAGTTTGATGGAGACATTTGGGAATTATTAAGACAGCAATGAAAAAAAAGAGATCACATCTCATATCATTAGGTACCTCTCCTACTGATGAATTTTGAAAAATGATAGCGGTCCCTACCCCCTCCTATCGGCACCCATGACCCACTATAACCCGTCTGTAAATAAATATAATCGGTACTACTTACGGCCTGTCGGCGGGTCGCTGTCTGGTGTTCGAATTGGCTTGTGAAATAAAGTAAGTACACATATAGTAACAAATTCAAAAGTCACCATTCCATGTTTGATTATATAGTCGTTGACGACTGACGAGTAATATTATCGACCGTTACGGAGAGAAACAAATGTTGCGATGTTCAGAGACCGAGAAGAACTTTTTGAAACGTCTGCGCACGGCACTGGTAAGCTGCCGTACTGTCGCGGTTCACCCGATCGGCGACGTTTCTCGGGTTGCGCGCGCAGCGCGACCGCCATTAGTCGGGTGGCGCGGGCGGCTCGGCTTTCATTGGCCGTGTCGTGTTCGTGTCGTGCCCACGCAATGTTGGACCGACGTGAACTTTGACTCGTTCCGATTTCACGTAAACACCACCTATTGTTGTCACTGTTATTATTGTTGATATGTAATTGCATAACTTTTGTTATGTCTTCGTCGTCGTTAGTTTCACAATAATTACGTAATTAATTAGAAAAAAATTCTTAAATTCATATACGGATGACTAACGACGACGAGGTTAAGTAATATCTTGACCAAAATGGTCACATAACCTATAACTCATATAGTTATTATTGTCAATTGTTGTTACTATTGTTACATGATTGTTTGAGTGCAAAATCCACGATTTTTTCACGGGGTGGCAAAAATATGATTTTAAATTACGATAAAAATTATTCAAATTACAATTTTCTTTTCCTTTAAATAGTTCACCGGCAATAAGACAAACTCGTAGGCGCCGATATAGGGGTTGGCGAAGGGCTAGGTTATCAGCAAAATCAATGAACTGTTAAGTACATAAAACGTAAAAAGCTTTAGTCGATTGTTATTATAATCGTGAAAAACACATGCTAGAAAAATGTGTGGAAATATCAATGTGTGTATATAGTACGATTTGTATGTCAATCGATTATATAATAATATATTATACACAATCCGTTTCGGTAGAAACGCCGATAACAACGGCCGACGGACATTATAAGTTGGGCGAGTCGATTGTTCGGTAACTGGTAAGTAATATACGTGGTAGTGAGTAGTTGGTTATTATAATAAAATATCAATATGGTCGTAAAATCGAACTATAAAAAATGTGATTTGAGAAAAAAAAATTATTTGTTCACAACGTTACCTATCGGTAGTTTGTACAAAAATAACCATAAGAACGTTATATCATTCCATAGATAAATAATAGTTATGGGCGGTTAGGTCAAAATCTTATATAAAACCACGGTTATCGGAATCGCCGAATCGCCAAATTCGGTTCGATCTCACCGTCGCTGTTTATTGTTTAATATGAGGGCACAGAATTAAAACGTTTTATTCTTATTACTTATTTGAATTAAAGTACACATTAAAATACGGGCCGAAAGTATGGCAAAAAAAAAACATTGTAGGACGCGCAATGATATGGAAAAGTAAATGAAATAAATGCAATACGATTAATATTTAATAATATGACACTCACTCGAGTGGAACGCGGGACGTTTTCATTATTTCGAAACCAAGAGTACTGACACACACACACACATTGCCAACTTCACGTCAGATTACGAATTCGGTACAATTTCTGTTTATATACTTGCCGCTAATCGTTGTTCGGCGATAAACCTGGGGACATCCACAGAACAATTTTATCTTAAATGAACGCTAGACTATTCTTTTGTTTGGGATAAACCGATAATACGAGGTTTATCAACACAACACTGTACAATAAATAATATCATTTAATGGAATTTACTGTACTGATTAGTGATTATATCTGACGACCAATCAAATCATCGTTTTTTTCACAGTTGTTTTCACAAGAATTGCCAATTGCAATTATTATTATCGACCATTCGTGCCCGTCTATACTTGTCCGTTTGTCGTCCGTCGTGGTCGTAACGTTTTAACTTAAGTAAATATATACTTATTTTTTATATATTTTACACGTATGTATGGTTATTTACATAATATCATCACAAAATTAATCTGAATTCAACCGCGGTATATACATCGTAAACACGTTTTTCAACTCCCGTCGCGATGGAACTGCTGTGAGTATCTACTATTTACGATAAATAATGCAATCTTGTATTATATGCTTTCAAACGACAGTTAATATTATTAAACACGGTGTCTCAATCGTCAAGTGTCGCAATGCGACCGGGACTTTGGCTTCTACGGGTCGCCCAAAACAACAGCTAAGATTATATAAGTTGCCCGTTACAAACGTTTTTTTTCTCGCTTCATGACGTTTTTCGGATTTCACGTTGCCCCTTTTGAAATTGCACGTATCAAAGAAATAATTTAACTATAAACAATGATTTAATTACTAATCCAAACTATAGGTAAAAGAGTACATTTTCAATACGGTTATTTTTTTTGTATACTCCTGATAACCTAAAGAAATAAACGGACAGCCAAATATATATTTGTCTCGTATAATGATTTTCAATGAATACATAATAGGAGGGGGCTAATGATTTTTTTAATTAATATAAAATCAAAAGAAAGAAAGAAAAAGACATAAGATGAAATCGAGGGTAATACGGCCAGAGCTGTATGAAGATTGAGTACAAGTCGCTTATTTTTCCCGCAATTTTGGTACAAAATATAAGAATCCGAATAGAAGGATAAAATATTAAAATTCCTATGTTATAAATTCATTTGTTTATACTTTACTATATTTTATTTCATTGAATCATGATAAAATATATTGAGTTGTAACATTGATTCGATTGTGCACAACTAAGTCATGCAGCAAAAAGTATAATATATTTATGATTATTCTACTAATACAGGAAACTTACTTTATTTTGTGTTTTATTGAAATTAATTGACTTTTTTTGTTTAATACAGACAATTGGCACCTGAAACATTAAACTATCATTGTCCATTCAATACATCACATACGATGCCACACAAAACACTTATAAAACATTTAGTAAAGTGCCCTGATAGACCATCTCATTTTAGAAATTGTGTCTACAATATATCTCATGTTATGCCAGAATCAGAATTGAAGGTAAAACATAGTCATATTATGAAATGTACCTATATATTTTAATTAATATATTTATTTTTTTTAGAAACACGAAGAAAATTGTCCAAATAGAATATTGATTGATACTTCAATATTTGAATCTGAAGATATGGTACGTCCAATTCCTATCATAGAAAATATACCAACTTTGGTGTACGATGAATCTTGGGATGATGTAAGTATTTAGTAACTATAGGTATCTACCTAAGATTAGATAGTAAATTAAAAACAAAAAATAATGAACTTCATATTGAAAAAATGTATATGATCTTCTTTGATATATTTTATGTTGTTTGAACTAACTTAACTTTGTGACTTTCTACTTTGCTTCAGTGTTTAACAATTTTTGAAAGCAATTATGCACTATAATTTTTCTATAACTTAATCTGAAGGAAAAGAAGAGAAAAATGTATTTTATATTAAAAAGAAATCTGTTATTTCATTATTAAAGTTTTCGAGTTTAAACTAATCTATTTACTCGGTGGTTTTGTTTTTATGAAACCAAATTTAAAAAAAATACATTCAAAATGTAAATCATTTTAATTAAATGTATATTGAACATTTTATTGAAATATTAAAATATAAAATTATTATAATTTTTAGCTAGAACAAACTACTGATGTGTTAAGGGATATCAACAAAAAAACAATTTTAATGAAAGCAAAGCATGGATCTACTAAATCAGAACGTAAAAAGCACCGCACAAGTTTACACCAACATGACCTTCTGAACAATGTAAGTATATCTAAAATTAAATTAATACATGTGTTTATAAATTGTTATTGTAAAAGTAATAATATTTGTTGCACTATTGGTATTAGATTCCATAGAGCATAAGTAGGTAATCGAAAGAATTCATTTTATATAAATGTTTGATTACGTGTAATATTGCATATAACGTACTTTATATTTTTAATACCTCCATAAGTTATAAGAATTGAACAATTTTTAAGTTTCTGAACGTTTTAAATTAAAGTCTAGTCAACTTTCTAAAATAAGTATAATTTAAAAAATGTATTATTATTTATTTTATTTTGTTATTAATAAATATTAATTTTTGCTTATTCAAAGTATTTGTGGGGTATTTCATTCGATATTTTACCTACTTTTTATGAGCATATTTTAATATTTTTTACTCTGATAATTTCCAAGCCTTTACTGAGTTTACGCACTAACATACCAGAGGGTCCCAATCTAAAACATCTGCAATAGTTCTATCTTGGTTATGTCCCATTATTTAACAACTATTTAAAATACTAGCCTGTTACCTGGACGATGGGATTTATCAATGGAAGCCTGTCCTGTTCCTCCTCTATCTTGTCATTATAGTTTATATTATGATGTCTTCAAAAACTATGCCTTTGTATACATCAAGCTCACTTCCATTATTATTTCTAAATAAATGATCATATTTAATTTTAAATGATTAGATAACATTACTATTTACTCATTCGTTTTAGTAATAAAAGTCCTTTGCAACATTGACTGATTCGTTTAAAATTATGATATATGGTACAACCTGTGTATCTAAAGCAAGTCCTAAATGTTTTAGAATCAGAAACGCGTATATAAGTTATTTTATTTAGATAGATTGCTCCCTTTAATTGTTTTGTTCATTATATTAATTGATTACTTTTATAATAACAAAATAACAACCATTATGTTTTAATATCGACGACGTCTTATACAAGCCATTAATGTTGACAATTATTATAATTTTCTGTAAATTTTGCATTTTGCAGGGTAAAGAACATAGCTGGAACGGGCTAAACGAAGAAACCCCATTGTTCATTGGAAAGAGACCAAACGTTCCTAAAAACTGAAACATTTCCTATCATTTTATTATCAAACTTTATACGTACGAACTGTTTCAGTATGTAATTATTAATTTTGAGCCTGCCTGTTTTTTAAAATATAATTTTCCGAGCACAATGTTTATACCACGTGACTCAACAATGAAGTTTTAACATAATTAATTATTATAATGATTAAAATATTAACTTTTCAAAAAATTTCATTTAAAACAACTATTATGTTTTTTTCTCCGTTAACTGTAAACCATTATTTCATATACGTAATATACAGTTATAGTTGTTTTCATTTAACCATGGGAAGTATTGATTATGTTTATGATATATAACTACATATCATGATAATTTTTATATAACAAAAAATAAATAAATAAATAAATAAATACTATCTTGAAATTCATATTTTATTTGTTACAATGAAAGGCTATCATTTAAACATATATATTATGTATTATTATAATTTGTTTGATGACTACATTATCATCAAAATACCTAAATATAATTTGTATAATCATAATATTAGTGTTGAATTGAATATCTATCCTACTGTCTACTGTCTATATTCTACAATCAATGGTAAAACAGACTACAATTAGTTGTTCATAAGTTTAATTTTATCATGATCCCTAACAAACAAATTTTTCATTGAAAATGTATTTGTGAAATATATTTTAAAAATTGAATTCAAATAAAATACATTTGATATTATTGGAGTTGAATTATTGAATTTACATTTCCACTGTGAACGTATATGATTTATGGAGTCTATTAATGAAGGACCTACGGCTACAAGTAAGCAAGACAAATTTAGCACAAATGCATGATCAACACCGATGGGGATGTACACTCCACATTCGGACGGTCGGACATTTTATACTGAGCCAAACAGTTGGAACTGTTGTATCATCATAGTGTGATACGCTAATATAGAGTTACTATAAGTTCCTAATTATACGGGATTATCCTTGTCCCAATTTTTCTATAAAAGATGCATTTTGTCCCATTTATATCAAGTCGTATATCTCATATTAACATAGTTTATTTTTTTAATTCTGAGTAGGGCTTTTATCTAATTTTAATCATGTAAGATAAGTTTTTAAATCACGAATTGATAAAAGGCAAAAAAATCAAACTAAACTGAATGTTTTAACTGGTATAGGTATAGGAATACAGAAACCTAAAATATGTATTAGGGCAAAATAAAACATTACCAGCTCGTTGACGACAAATATACCCCTAGCGTTGTGCTTTGATTCTTGTGGCAATTGCTTATATTATATAATGTGTTTCTCAACAATATTTAGTATTTATTGGCTGAAAACAAACGATTCAAAATGAACATTAAAATTGACGTAAATAATTACCAGGGCTGGGTAAATGTATGTGGATAAGTATTGTATACAAACACGTATAATAAGTATAAATTGTCATGTCATTTTTTTCCTTAAATATATTTAACTGACGTTCATACAATCAAGCTCCATTTTTATGTAAACTGTTATTGAGTATGTTAAACTGCTTTGTGACTAGGTGTGGATACCAGATTATTCAAGCCTAAACATTAATTTAATAAAAAATATTAAAACTATTAAATTATTAAGCCTCGATGTATACTTTATAATTATCAATATTTAATATACATTACTATTATTTAATATCTAAAATTTAATGTTTCAATAAAGAATATAATGTTAATATTTGACATTCGTTGAATACAAATAAATAGTTTAATTTATAATACTTACATCTTGCTTTCAATTGTTATTTATGTCAAAAGTCACCAATTTTTTTATAGAAATTGAAAAATATCCTATATCTTCCCAACAATTTGTTTAAGTTGGTCTCCAAATCATATATTTAGTTTTTAAATTCAATATGAGATAATAAAATCAAAGAAAAAAAAATAATTATAAAACATGAACACTTATAACATATAAAACTCTAAATTCAAATTTATTATTAATCATTCGAAGATGTTTTTTATTCTATATACTTTATCATTTTGTAAAAAATGATCACCGAGCTAAAGAATATATTCTTATCTAGTATATTCATTATCTCGATGCATGAAAGTGATAAATTATCAAATAATTGATTTATTAAACAGTGTGACAATATGACTTGGTACCTTTCTATATAGTTAAGCATTACGATATTATGGCGTTTTAAAATCATAATTATTGTATTTTTAATTGTAATATTACATTAATCCATTAATGTAACGAATATCACATTACATGTGATTAATATTATTGAAATATCATCATCACAGACGATGAACTAAATGTTCACGATTATAATTTGCCAAATTCCATAACGTTTTATTCTTATTTTTTACCACGCGCGATTTAATATGAGTAAGTGGCAAGTACCTATACCTACTAGGAATTGTAATCTTTTTAAAAATCAATCATATATGTCGCGTGTACATTTACAAATGCCACCCCTGAAAAATACCTCTCAAGGCGGGGGCCTATGCCGCCTACCCCTCGAGCCGGGCCCGGACGGGTCAACAGTGTACGGTTCCCGGGTCTTTGATCGCGTGTAGGCAGTTGACGATCATCACAGTCATGACGGCTACTTGACCGATCAGGCAGATGACGCCGAACGGTTTGTGCAGTTCGAATCCGCTGACCGCGGCGGCCGCGTTCAGGACGACCACGCCGACGATCATGCACATGCAGTTGAAGAATAGAGTGTCGGTCTCCATTCTGACGGGACCGCCGTTCATCGAGGCCGGCAACAGACATTTGATGAGCCACGGCAGGCCCAAGCATAGCAGTATGTCCATCGTGTTGGAGCCTAACGCGCTGCTGATGGTCATGGCCCCTTCACCTGCAGATAATTCACATCCAATGGTTAATTACTTATTGTTAATAAATATGTAGTTTGATAGTTTACAAA
Organism: Drepanosiphum platanoidis; assembly: GCA_948098885.1. Lineage (NCBI taxonomy): Eukaryota > Metazoa > Arthropoda > Insecta > Hemiptera > Aphididae > Drepanosiphum > Drepanosiphum platanoidis. The sequence goes on from OX402539.1 coordinate 5,805,035, forward strand.
TTTTCTATATACGCTTATGGTTCGTGAAATGGTCGACAGTCATATCAATCGATAATTCTATACTAACGATAATATACCTAATGTATCATGATAATAATTGATCGCGTATTATTGCGGTTTTTTTAAGGGACCCATTGATATGTCGAATAGGTCATGCTCGAGTCCCGCGTGTACATTCATTCTTACCGTTCCTTGCGTTTATGATACCCGAAACGGCTTCGGGAATACTGCTGCCGATCGCCAAAACACCGATGCCCATGACAATGTCGTTGACCATAAACGTTTCACCTGTGACGGACAACGAGAACATCATATTATAATTGTGTAATATACAAACGATCAGCGATGTAAACATTGTAAACTATTCATAGATACCTACAGTATCTGCAGGCTAAACGGTGGTGTACCCACCGTACACATGTACACGTCATGTACTAACTTAAGTACCGATATCTTAATTAAATACTATTATATATAAAAAAAAAATCAAGATTTATCTTTGTTCTATTTGTAAAACAATCATTAATAGAATGTACTGAAAAATAAATTTCCATGTAAGAATGTGATATAATCAATTATAAATAAAGTCAAAACCATAAAGTTAATTTTGTGATATCTTTGTTCTTGGTCAAATTTTAAAATAATCCATCCTAGGCCCTGGGGAAGAGCGATCACTCTTATTGCCCTTCTTAAAAACCACCACTGCCCTCCTGTTTGAAAAGTACTCTGCTAATTTAAAAGCTATAACAATGATTAGAGTGCATACCACATATAGTTAGCATCCACGATAAAATGTACATGACGACGCTAATCCACACGATGGACATGATGAACGTGAAAGGGTAGAGTTTTCGATTCGTCCGGCAGTCTGGTACCGTCACCAACAACATAAATTCGATCGGTAAGCAAAAAGCCCACCAAACAGTCGATAAACAATTCCCACAGGACTGTGTCGATGAAGAGGCCACTGAAAAAAAAATAGTTTGTTTAAATAAAAAATTCAAACTACACAGCTTTGTTATTATATTTACTTAATTCTTCGTCGACATCCGTTCTATCGGACACGCTGGTTGTCGCCGTAGTTATTGTTATTGTTGGCGGAGATTGATTTTCTACTGTATTTGGACAAACGCAGTCAAAAGTGAGAATTCTTATCCGAATAAGAATAATTATTTGTATGAATTGAGCTTGAGTAACGTTTTATATAATACTAAAATGGGCTGGTGAATGCATAGTTCACATATTGAGAAAACGTATATCCTATAGTTTATTTCGACTAATTTGTATAATAGTAATATATTAATAATATGATCAATATACCAATATACCTATAATTTAACCATAATTATATTTTATATACTTAATTACTAATTGCTTCAAAACAGATATAATTTAAGCACACTCTTTGAATGATCCACTAACCTGTTCCATAGGATTGTGAATAATTTTTATATCCTGTAAAATGTTGAGATTCGTCCTGAGTGAATTTTCCACAAAACAGCGCGCTTAAGAATAATCGTTTGATATACACAAAAACCGCGGTCCCTGTAACAATGAACGCGTAATATACCTATTGTTATTACATGCGATAAAACTAAAACTTTGAGAAATCATATATTATGATGCGAACAGGAACAATACTCACAAGATCGACATGACGTTTCGCTTTTCATATCCTTAACGGCTGCCACGATCTTGTCTTGCGTGAATAAAAATATAAAGTATCCAAAGTACAATATTACCATGATCGCTGCCTCGTACCACATGACTACATTGTCGATGGCGATAACGGCCAACGTAGATATGACCATCACGTAAATGACACTGTCCCGGAGCAAAGGCCACTTTTCCATCGTTATGGCCCGGTTGGCGGCTAAACCAGCACAAGCTGATACACCCAACGTGTTGTACACTCCGCTGCCCACCACCGTGCCCACACCGATGTCCGACTCAGTCAAAAACGTTCCGATGACTGTGACGAATAACTCAGACGTGCACGTGGCCGATGCCATAAAAGTGGCCCCAGCCACGTCTGGTGAAATTTCTAAAGCTAAAAACAAAAAAAAACGAGAGAAAATGGCTAGAATCAGCGGTGTATTTAAAAAGAGCCAGGGGGAAATATACAATATTATACGGCCTCGGATCGTAATTTTTTTTTTTTTACTGGGTTTTTTCTACGATAATAGATTATAAGAATAAGAAACACAATAATCGTTGGTATAATTTTAATAGGATAAATTACCTACACCGCGTTTACTATTCAGATTATCTAAGAAAGAAACATTAGTAGATAATATTAGTACATATTACAGTGAGAAATTAGGTTAACATTTTTTGAAATAATAGTTAAGTACTTCATTTTATGTATTTTAAGATTTGTGGTTTTATACGTACGTATAAAATTCCTAATTCCTTAATTATATATGGTAAATTGAGGCTAGAGCTATATCGATAAGATATTCTATATTTTACACTGACCTTCACATATAGAATCGTTTTTAACGCAATGATTTATAATCTTGTCGATTTAAACGCATACAAATAACATAAAACTAAACACGATATGGATTATTTATCTACCTATCTGACAACTGTGTTTTTTAGAATTATTAAAAAAAAAATTATTTACTTATTAAATGAGTTATTGTTTTTTAAATTATTCTTTTGCATACCTGAACATATAGAAAACACTGATGGTAAGAAATAGTCGTGGCAAACGAACGATATCAAAAGGAATCCGTACAAAGCCACCAGTATGTGAATGATAATTGCGCCATGGCGTCTTTGTTCGTCGGTGAAATAATCCGGAGGGAATTCATCAATTGAACGGTGGATCTTTCCGCATAAGATCGAATCGTTCTTGTTGAAACTGTCGAGATAAGAATTATTCGCTAAAAAAAAAAAAAAATTATTAAAAAAAACCTTATCATTTTATTGCTTTTATTAGTATTTAATCGGAAAAAATTGTATTAAAAAATCAATCTGTCTGTCTCAAAAGTATCCAATTTAGGTATATTATGTTAATAACTGTATTCCCACAGACCGGCAGAACCTAACAAATATCTCATAGTCTTAAGAATTAAATATCCAAAATATTATTGTGTAGGTAAAATATTAAAATATTATTATTCTTAAAGTATGTTTACCTATTTATGGATAAATGGGTTAATGGATACTTATTTTATTAATATCGATAGACACGAAGATATTTGTTTTTCATTGTATACAATTTTTCGTGGGTGGTTCAAAATAAAAATAAAAAATAGTCTATGGGCGTTTGCAGGTTACTGATCCCTGACCTGTATCAACAATTAGTTATAAATATTATTAACGACAATAAATCAAATCAATTATATTATATACTTGTATTAATAACTTTGGTATTTAAAGTGTCTTTATATAATATTTTTCTGCTGTTTAACTCGCGCGTTAAGCAGATACAACACTATAAAACGTTTAATACATAAGTTGTTTTATTTTTTCTCATAAATATCTTAAATACTTCATGTTTTAATTAAATCGATAACTTTCAAACGATAAATTATTAGTAAATCACCAGGTAGATAGATAATTAGAGGCACGTGCTTTTATAACGTCGGTGAAACATGTATTATTGTCAACACTTATAAGATTTCGTCATTGTTATTATGTCTTTGGGTTCAGGTAGTACTCGTGATACCTAATCTGTAATTGATCAAAGAAAGAAGTTTCAGTACATTTCCTTATGATTATTTTACTTACAATAATATTGACATATTATGGAAAATATACATGCATTGATGTATGCGATAATATCTGGTAATATAATCATAGCAACGCTTTCTGTCATGGAAATATGAAATTTTTAATTATTTAAAAGGTTTTCAATTTTTTTTAACACATTAAAAACAAATAATATTTCGCTGAGCTTATAAAAACTATATAATTGTGTGACTTATCTAGTATTATAGTGTTGTATTTTGTTTTATAGGTATGTATGAGGTATGACAATCATAACGTGTAAATCATAGTAACATTATATGAGTATTGGATGTTTTGATTACATTTTTATGGCTAGTATTTTGGATTAAAACTTTTAAGATTGGCGTGCAAAAGTAGGTCAACAACAAGTAACCTTAATTTTTTCACAATCTGTTGTGTATTAAAAATATAGTTTAAGAGTTCAACAATCATATAAGGATGACAAAATTGAACTTGAATACAATAAAATGCAAAAAAAAAGATATTCATAAAATCATAATGACCTTTAAGAATAACTTTAATGGTAAATAGTAATGAATCTTTTTATAAATTAAAAATATAAACAATGATGATATCTTTGTAAATCGTTTTAAGAATCTAAGTGCGGTTTAACCTTCATAACCCCTCAACCCTTTACATACATACCTATTCATGTTCAACATTACCTACATGATAAATCCGCAAAGCCGCCCCCACCCACACCTTGAAGGTACTACGAATAATTTGTGATTGTAAATTATGAATCAAACCCAATATTATATAATTATACAATGTATATTCACTTTAATATAGGTAATTGTTGTATATCAACCTCGTCTATATGCCTACACCTAGATACGCACAACTGAGTTAGGCAAATCACTTTTTCTCCTCATGAACTTATTGCGATATCGAGATTATACCAGCAGTGCGAGGTAGGCGTAATGTACTGGATTTTTTTTGTGTTTTCCAAATCCGGCGAATAATTTTATCGGTTTGCGCGTCCTGACCACTTACCTTCAGAATCAGAGTAACGACGAGTGCTGGGAGTCGTTGTTGTAATACTGTCTGTACTTTTGGCGATCGTCGATACGTTTCTGGCATCTGCAGCGTAGTTCGTCTGCGAAAAGAGAGCATTAATAGCAACAAGTAGCACCACGACCGAGTCGGCCGACTCAAGTTTGCGCGTCACAAACATAATCAGACGACTGCGGAAAGCTGCGTCGCAGACTTAATACAATGTTATTATTATCATTATTATTTACCGCGTGGTTTCGTAGTTATCTTTGCATTATACATAAGTATAAAACAAATGCATCTAAATTTTACGATTTGTTCGCTGGTTGTAGTGGATAAAGCGTTCGTCGTTTAAGGAAATCCGGAGGGGGGCGGATAACGATACACAAACGCTGAACAAATTAACAGCTTAGAGCTTAGACCCAAACGAATAGACGCGCACATCGATCAATAATGTATGTTTAAAAACAAATACGTTTGTTTTTAATTATTTAATTAACAATCGATTGCGCGTCTATTCGTTTGGGTCTAAGCTGTTAATTTGTTCTGCGTTTATGTATCGTTATCCGTTCCCTTTTGGATTTAACGACGAACGCTTTATCCACTACAACCAGAGAACAGAGAAAATATTACTTAGTATTTGGTATGTTTGTAACTAACATTATTTTTTTATTTAAAAATAACGTAAAATTCAAACGGTTGTAATAAAAATGGTTACATTTTTCAGCTTGCCTTAGAAATCATTGCTTCAATATTTCATAAGCAGGTTTTGCACACATTTTAAAATTGACATAGATGATATTCTTTATGACCGAAATATGTAAAATTATATATGTCTGAATAACGTATCATTACGATAATTATTAGTTGTGCAAACCGTGTAATTTGTAATTATATTTAAAAAAATAAATATAAAAAAAAAACTGGAAGATAAAATAATAACCCTGCATTATGTTTGTTATTGTTATAAATTATAATATGGTTACAATGTGCACGGATTATAATACCTATCGTTTCATGCATTGTGGTTGACACGTTTATATTAATTTTAACTATTGCATTTCACCAACATGTTCTGGAATTTGCAGATATGAACCTATTAATAACAAAAAAATTAATTATTATTAATTATTATGATTTTAGTATTTTACACTTAACATTAATACAAATGTCCTTAGAGAAATTCATGTTCATTTATTCGTTAAATTTGAATAACTGTATTGCCTTTAGTAATAACTTTATTGCAACAAATATTCGAATGGAAAAAACAATTTGACAATAATTGTAGTTTAGTAGCATCGTATAGAAAATATTATGAAAAAAACATCATAAATATAAAATGATGACATTCTTCACAGCTTGGGCCGGCCATGATTTAGGATAGGTCAGAAGGTTCAAGTATGCAATATGCATTGCATAACGGTTTAAACACAAACATTTGGGATCACCATTGGTTTTATAATACACTATAAAATCAATGGTATCTTCGTTCGCCTTGTGGTATTTTTTATTATAAACGCGTAAGCAATAATCATTGGTAAATTGTATTAAATTAAAGTTCAAAATAATATTCAAATTTCAAATAACAATACAGAAGATAAAGATACGTTAAAATAACATTTTAGATTCTGAACCAAACCGAAATACTCAAAAATAAAAACAATAAATTACAGTTTCTGGTGGTAAATATTGTTTAGTTAATAAAGTATGTCATTTTTAAGATTCCATGATAAAATGAAAATCTGCAAACTTTTTCTAACCGAACCACTTCTTTCATTCAGAATCTTTTTCTTTTTTTTTTAGAAAGGAACGGTACTTTGGTTATTTACCAGTATCAATTTACCCGTCACTCACCTATATATATATTTCATCCCGGTCTTGTATCCATCACCATTTTTTCGAACGATTATACATCTGAAACTGGTTAAAACAAGACGTTTAGTTTAAATAGATGAGATTTTTTTAGATACAACACAAGATATAGTTTATACGACCAATATATTAAATTACAATTTCAAATGTAAAAGTAGATATAAATTGCAAGTTTTCAAATATATATTAAAAGGTGGTCAAAGTTTGAGCTTTGAAACCAAAGGTGACAGGGTTATTATTTTTCACAAAATTACATAACAAATAGATTCGGTAAGTAAATCATAACTAACTTACCTAATCGTTTTTTTTTTTTTCAAAGCATCTTGTTCAAACCGTCTTGTGAAATTTCGCGCACCAAATGAATAAATCATTACTACAAGACGAGTTCCGAAGGCTTTATCGGGCTATAATTTAAAAATAAATACGATTGAAAATATGGACAGAGGTGTACACACACACGACGTAATACGTTTATAAAATGATTTTTATGTGCCATCTAGAACACGCCCGAGCGTCATGGAAAAAAAAACCATCGGAAAACCAGGACTGTGGTCCTGGTCTCACGGATACATAGAATACAAACTACAGCATCTATGTATCTAACCTAACCAGGACCACGGTTCTGGTTTTCCAAATTAAAATATACTTGGTATTGTATTTTAAACCGCGGTCGGTACTTACATATAGTACCTTGTTATAGGTATATAGCCGTACTGCGGCCAAGTACCTCGGTACAAGAGCTCGTCCATATGTATGTTACCCGGTTATAGGACGCGACCCGAAACGAACTGGAATTGTGATCGTCTTCTGTAATTACACATTCGGAACAGTCGGCGACGAGTATTGACATAGTCACCGACGGTTTTCTTGTTGTCGTCGCGTATGGTTATGCCGTTTTTTCCGAGTTTCCGTCGAGTCGTTTAAAATACACCATCTGTCAAAAGCGAACGTATTTTCGATTAATGTGAGCCATAACGCATATACGACGCGGAGAAATAAATCGCACACAGTAATAATGTATAATACCTAAAGTGATTAGTATTATAAACTACAATAAATTCAACCGAGAGAGAGAGAAAAAAATGGCAGAAATCCCGCGGGTCGGTGCATATTATGTTTGTCGTGCAAATCTGCCCTCGTCCCAACGTAATTTATGAAATGTCGGCGAAAAGGTACGCGAATTAATTGTCCGTTCTTATAAATATTAACGATACATAAATATGTTTTAATGCGCAATTTTTTATATTAAGCTATTGTGCAAAACGTTATCTCATAGGTCAGCTATAGTGTGTTGTTAAAAGTGACTTCGCGACATGCATTATGCATGCAGAATATAAGCAGGTAGTTAGATAATTATATTATGTTTTTCATTTATCTTTTTCGTAACGAATATTTTTTAAATCCCCGTTGTACACAATAGATGTTTCACTAAATTGCGAGCAACCGTTAATAATTACTGTGCGGATAAAACGTTATATTAACTTTGTGGTGCAGAGAAAAACTTACATTTGATGTTATTGTTATTGTACCATTCGTGAAAATCCAAAATACTAATATGAATATCAAAATTGAATAATACATTTTTCAAGTATTGTTGTTTTGACATTGTTGTCTCATAAAACAATGGAGCCGGTGTCAAACCGAGACCGTTTCACTGCAGTACCTATAATGACAACGAGACACGTAGAATTTTAAGTAAATAAAGAGTAACATATAAATGCGGTAATAATAAATACCTATGTAATGGATGAGATAATTCCATATGTATAAATATAGTTCTTATACCGTTTGTCCACTCCTCTGCCATGGCGTTTGATATCAGCAACAATGCCGTCTACCCGGCTCCACTCCATACCGGTTTCTTAACACGGCCGCTTATGTATACGCTCGTATCGGTATACGCAGATCGAAAGTGGTCGTATTTGCAGCATCGCGTTACCCACTTGTCAGCAGCAGTCAAGGAATAAATTTCTCCTTCTAAAGTCCTCACACGATTCTCCGCAGTATGAACAATAATCGTGCACGAAATGGATGAACTATCCAGACATTACTAAAACCTACCCATACCGCAGTGATTTTCAACGATATTTCTTCTGTATTGTTTAATATTTATTCATTTTTTTTCATCAATTCACAATAGTTATCTATTATATTATATAAATCCGTATTAATAATAGTGGCTTCAATCGTGCAATTATGAATTCCTGGACGAACGATGGAAGTATAATTTTTGTGTTTATGTTGTTCGCGTGTTTTTTACAAATCCAAAGTCAGTCAGTGGTCTCTAGAACAAGTCATAAGCTAAACGAACCTGCAGGTAAATTATACACTTATTAATTCTACATAATACATTCCAAAATTATACTTAGAATATAACATATTTGTTTAAAATATTTCACGTGATTTGTTAATAAGGAAATCTAATATTTTACAACTCGACATGACGTGTAGATAGAACACATTTTAAAGGAACTTAAATATTTTGAAAAACCCAAAAGTTTAAAATGCTTACCAATTTCATAAAATATATTGAAAAGTATATTATAAAAAAGAAATATTTAACATGATTAATTTAAAATGTTCCTAGAAAAAAAATAAAACATAATATACATAATAAAATAATGTTCAGTTGCCTAAACTATGGTGTTTTGAATTAAGTATACCTATTAAAAATAATAATTGATCTATAATTATTATTCTAACAAAAATTTTAAATAATATTGCATAGTAAATGCATGTACCTATTAGTAATCAGTTTCATTAATTTAGTTTGAGTTTAAACTGCAATTGTAAAAAAATAAATAATCAAATGATTCTTGTACCGATTATAAAAAATAAATTACTTGTATGTATGTGATTAATAATAACTGTATGATTAACTAAAGACTAAAAACCGTTAGTCTAATTCCAGCTTTCTCTTGTTCACAAGAGTTTTATGACTTAAGACTTTACTTTCATTATATAAAACAACTTAATAAATGCCTATGGTCAAAATATTTAGTCATTGAATCGTTTTGAATACCTAGGTATTAACTATGGCCTATGGGTAATGACAACAAATTTATATTGCTAGTATTAAATTTAGTACCTATGTAGGTTCTAACTTGCTTAAGATGTGTTTGGTATTTTAACATCTAATTCTATACAATATATTTAATAAATAATATTCTTTTACATGATTATTAGAAGGCAAATCGGTACTTGAAGTTAAAATGAGATTATTATCCTTAAAATTTATATTTTTAAATTATCAAATAAAGTCCTTTAGCCGTTCAAGGATAAAGAATGTGAGCCATTCATTAAAAATAGATATACCTAGTAAAAAGAAGTGTAGCTCAAGCTCTTATAATGTAAGTGTCTCTTGGTTTAGGTCCTTGACAACATTTTATTGAAATAATATTGTAGAAAGGAAATACGTTTTCTGGCGTAGTTTGCTTGATCGAATAAAAATGTAGTTATGTATACATTTGTTTAAAAATTAGTATGGAGAAAATAACAAGTTTCTATTTTATTAATTATTTTGCTTCGAGATTGAGTACATCACAACTGAACCAGTTGTAGGGTACTCCAGACTGACTTGACTAAGATTTTTTTTCTCACGGAAGCAATTTGAATTAACCCTCCTCCTAAGGGGAAAATTAATATCACACAATTTGTAATTATAATATTATAATATCGGTTGCTGCGATACAACACAAAAAACTATTTAAAACAAGACATTCGATATCTGTGTTTCAAATGATATACTGATAATAATTCAAATCCATTATTGGAAAGGGAATGCCGGGATTCGAGTTGAATTATTTTTGTAGCGATTTGATATTGTACAGTGCTTAAAAATATAATCATAAACCGTAACGGAATCGTAGAGCAATAAGCTTGTTCCTAATAGCACTAGTACTTAAGAAATACGATATTACATTGTGACTTATAAAACTAATAAAACTAATAATACCTTGTGACTTATAAAACGGCTTATAAAATAAAAAACACAAGACCTTTCGGTAATTATAATCGGTATTGTTATACACGCATTAAATCGAAACTGTTTTAGCCTACTACGCACTACAAAATATATATACGTATATATATATATGTGATAAACCTAATTTATTTGCCTCAGTGTATTTATACGGTGATTACATTGCGTCAAACACGACACTCGGGAGTTTATTTGAAGCGCCGGACGAATTAATATTAAATTAGGCAATATTAATATTTAAATAATATTATTATGATGGGTCGACGAAAATCGCAAATGATACGGTGTGTTTTGAATTAGGAAAAAAAAAAATGAAGACGCTTTAGGTGTAAGTACATGCAATATTTAGAAGATGTAAAACGTACATTGGATTATTGAAGGTCGTGACCGGTAACTTCTTATGTACTTACCCAACTACGTGTTACTACTGAAAGCAATAAAACATGTGTGCGCTTTGCCACTCTATTATAGGGGAACGGACTATTGTGTAATGTGACATTCAACCGGTATCAAAGAAGAACTTCCTCGTGTACAAATATGTCTCCGTTGAATATATATGTATATGTGTATTGTATAATGTATATAGATAGGTTGGTCTTAACTCGTCGAGAGAAAGTAGATACCTACGTTATTGCCACGAACCTATAATTTTGTCTCCAATCTCATTTTCACGCGATATCTTTAAATAATTGTTTTAGTCTGAAAATATAAAATATTTCGGATAAATATAAATAAATGCCCATATCTATTGCCTCATTATTATTATCACAATCTGATGTTGTATATTATGTATACTACTTGTATATAAATATAATTCAATAATGGTGTGTTTTTTTTTAAACTCTACAATATAGGTAGTTTAATAACTACTTTTAAAACTCTACGACATTGCATAAGATTGTTTGTGTGTACAAAAAATGTAAGTATAAAAAAATAATAACTTAGGTCCTATAAGTGTAAGTACTTTTTCATAGATATTTTTATAACGCCGTAGCCTGCAGTGATATAGAGAAAGTATAGGTAATGCAATATTATAATTTATAATAGGTATACTTTTGAGAACAATGTAGATTGCTTTTGCTAAGGTATTATAATATACCTACACGAGTTAAGTGATATAATATAATATAAAACTAGATGATCAAGTGTTTTATACAACACTCGTACGATGAAACTGTAATTTAAATTTAGTTTAATCCAATAAAGCAATTGACATTTTTATTTTATGTTTTTCTCGTAATCTGGATATTATTGGTTTTGCTATGAGTAATCGAAAAAATTCATTGCACATTATTAACTGGAAATATTTTACACAACATTTTGTTGTAATTTGTTTGACGAAATTCTAATATTATAAGTAGGTACTTTACAAATACATATTGGATTGACCTATCTCTTAAACGTTTATTTATTATGAGCTAAGCTGAATATTGATGAATAAAAATTATATACCCGCGACTATATACGATGTATACTCGTATATCAGTATTTATATTGAATATTAAGTTCCTTGTAAAAAAATGTTTTTCCTTAAGTAATTCTATAGATTTATGATTCAGGTATCTAATATAACAACGTAATTAAAACAAATAAATAGTATCATCTTTGAAAATGAATGATAAATACGAATGTTCAGTTATGCTTTTCCATACTATATTATATACTCATTTTCATCACGGTTATCTGGCAAAAAAATTAATTTAAAATGTCTTTATTCAGTGCAAGCCGAATATTTTTATTAAATAAGAATTTTAATTTAAAATACGTTGTCGGTTTAATTTGAAATTTAAATATATAGGTACCTGCTTCATAAAATGTATAGCAAAATAAGAGGATAATAATATATTATATTTACCATTAATCATTATTATGTTGGTTGTTATTGTAAGGTCATGCACGTCATACGTCATTTACGTCTTCTTTTTTTATATTAATTTGTTTCTTCTCTCTTTCTTAAACAAATGAAGCAATTTTTCATTATTATATATATTTATTTTTTTAAAGATTTTACATAAGTACAAATTTCATACAAAGAGTTTAAAATATGTTTAAGTTTACCTGTAGTTTTAAATATTACAATAATAACGTGCATTTGCGGTTCCATAATCTAATCACCGATCAATGAATATTAAATGTTGGGCGCCTACAACACAAACAACTTTAAGTAAATATTTTAGATTATAATCAGTTTAAACTTCAAGTATATAAAAACGTTGATAAATAAATATGTTGAAAGTTAAAATTAATTTCACAAACGAGTTATGTATTGCAAAAAATGTAAATATGATTATTCGTATTATAAGTCGTTTTCATTAATTTCACAAGTTAATAGAAAAAAAACAGGCATTCTTTCATGTGTTAATATTTTGTAAAATTGGATTCGTTTTTTTCTTTCAAATGCATCCTGCATTGTAATTTTATTGTTTACCATTTATATATATTATATATATTTAAACTGTATTAGAAATTTGCATGTTTTCCGATTTCAAATAAATGTTGGAGGATAAAATCCGAACCTCCGTCCTACATTATGAACACAAATTACTGTGTTAGACGGGTTTAAAACTTTAATCTGAAACTGTTGAAAGTAAGCACTGAATATATGATCATAATATTTAATTTAAAATTATATATAGTCAATATTCAATTTCACCAATTATAATATCCGTATACCGATACAAGTATTTGCATACTTACAAACGCAAACTTGTAGAGTAGGATTTATAATTTATTAAATAATATTTTAACACGAGTTTAATTTGATAATAATATATAGGAAATAGGTATTATTTTATATTATTTTTTGTACATCTGCCACGGGGCTCATTACAGATAGGTATGGGTGGGTTCCACAGTGGACTCGATACTTTTTAAAGAATTGAACTATTATTTCAAATTATAATGTAAATTTCTGGCGTTTCACGTCTGTAGTAAATGGGAGACACACGTTGCAGGTCAAACAAATTTCGTTTTTTCGCAAACAAAACATGTACCTACACGTAATCGTCCACTGGCCACTTCTTACAAGTAACAAGTATAATGTAATATGCACCTATATCGAACTTGACTGTCATCTCTCTGCCAACTATTCAAACTTTCCCTTAAACAAAGTACAAACTCGCGTTGTGTACAATTTATCATTCGCTATTTTGAATGATTATTGCTAGTGTTACCAATAATCCGACGTGCCTTCCGAATCGCTGTTATTCTTTCTTGAAATCCTTGTGTTTGTGCGTAGGTGTTGACTTATTGAGGCAGAATAGCATTACACAGCAAATACTGACGCAGTACCTGCAAAAGCGTCTGAACAGGGCGGGCGGGAGCGTTCAACAAGTTGGTCAGCAACAGTTACTGCCCGCGACCGGTAGCGATTTCCCCACAGCCGGCGTCGGTAACGGTGTCCAGAGACACGCCACGGAAAATCTTTACGCCAGAGACGACGACAACGACGACATTGTCGAAGACGCGCAATATTATCAAGGTCAGAGATAGTAAAGATCGATCAGGCGCTTCCTTGGGGAGGATGGCATTTTTAATACATTTTTCTCGTGGTTTTTATAATACAATTTGTAATTGTGATGCAATTTATTTAATGTTTCTCGAGGTTTATTTTATTTTTTATGGATTATTGGCTATAAAAACTGATCAGCAATTTAATTCGGGCGCACGATTTTTAGATAAAAGTCTAACAATCAATACATCTTGTCATCTAAAGACCACGATTAAGGATAATTATTACCGTCTGTTTTACGATTGGACAGCGAGTCTGATAATATTGAATATGAAAACTTATCCCCCTCCCTTATAGCAGTAATCTAGGGACGCGCCTGAGATCGATATAGGTGTACATAAAATACAATTTATAGGTTTTATTACTTATACGTAAAATATATTCGCCGGGTGTGCAATTTTCCCGTCTACATGTAGTGGGTATAGTATAGTAATATGGTATAGGTTTTAGTAGATACTTAACCTCAACCTTTCCTAGCTTAATTTAACCGGAACTAACCTGACTTATGGGTGTATTATAGTACTTAATACCTTTTACATAATTACCAGTGTAGTTGAAGTGTAACTAAAAATCATTACGATTTCCCGGACTCCGTTGAGTGTCGTACTTTGTGTAAACCATATAATACAGTAGCTAAACAAATAACAAAAATACAAATTAGTTAAGTTATATCATATTTTGAAAAGTTTGGTTTTTACCTGTATGATTATATTATTGTGATCCGGTATGAAAAAAATTACATAAAAGAATAACTGTAAAAGCGTAAAAACAATATTATAAATTAATAGGTGAAGGTAATAATAACCATCTCGTATAGACATAAGAGTTGAGTTCAATAATTACACATTTCTAGAAAAAAAATTGTTCAATAGGTAATTTTAATAATTGTGTAATAGTGTTTTAATTGTTTTTCGTTGAACAAAATTCTATTTTCACCATGAAGTGAACAATAACAATTTTTTTACTGGAAATTCGCAAAAATGTTTAAAAGTACCTGCTAATAAGAAAATTAAATGTTGATAAAATTGGTTATTTTAATGAATTTTGATTTGATGGTGTTAGTTATTTTGTTGTTATTCTTAAAAGAAATCTCTAATAATTATCCATAGGAATAGAGAAATATAGGATCAGAAGCTGATCCAACCTCTTTCTCCCAAGATTGTTTTTTTCGAAAGTATAATAATTGTACATTGGTTTCAAATTTAAAATACCAATTCATCAGTATAAATCACCCGTTACCTATATCTCATCAGACTCCAATCTTTAGCTCTATGCTTTTTGCTATTTAGTAATAAACGGGATAATTAAATTTTGATTTTCTTCGATATCTGTTTTCTATAGTTTAAAGTTGATTTTTAATGATAATCTCCCAATAGCGATCATTCTGTGGACCAATGATGGATATTTATTATTTTTTGTTTCGTCTAAAAACTATATCTTATATGTAGGTACATAATGACTAATAAACCATGTATAAGAACTGTATTAAATAGAAAACTAAGTGCAATTAAGGATCAATGAATATAAAAAATTATTTAATATACATAAATATATCAATATCACTTTTTATAGATGAGAAAATAGGGTGACCAACAGTGTTGTAACAAAAAAGAATCTTGAAAATACTTCATGCGGAAATTTAGTATCTACTGTATCTAGTAAACTAGTTAATATATTATTTGTTGCGAGGACAGTGAACGATAATATATGTATTAAACTCGTGATCTAAATGGAGGTCAGGTCATGAACGAAATTTTTAGACTTTGACCAAATCCTTGACCAAATTATCAAAAGGTATTTGGTATAATGAATCATGTAGGTATGTACATAATTTATCCATAAAAGTACAATGTATACATTCTATAATATAGCGTTGAATATTGTATTATTCATTTGTCAATATCATAATATGTAATATAGATTAAAATGTTAAAGTTTAAATTTATTTTAAATCAAATAATTTATTATTTTGTAATTTATTCTCAAAAATTACATAAGGAATTTGGTCAGTACCGGACAAACTATTTTAAAACATATAGGTACTTACCGATCTACGTTTTCACTTTTTACTGTATGTATAAACTACAATACAAACTGGTATCTCGTACTCTTTTGGCATTAATAATGTTCTTGGCACCTGTTGATAAAGCAAAGATAACAAAAATGAATGTCAGATTTAAAAAAAAAACCATGAAAAAAATATAATTATTATTATTGTTGTTTAGTTTATTTTGGTATAACTATTACTTGCACAATAGAAAAAATAATATGTTCAATGTTATAATATTTTAACAGTCGTACGTTCTAATTATTTTGGGTTTACAAACAACAATCGTCGATCTCATTAGATTTTATCAGATTTTCTTTACAAATGATATCGATCATAAAATAAAATGAATAAACAGGTAACGCCATTAGAAATTACGCAATGTACTTACAACCTGAGAAACTGTAGGTTGGGCTATGGCATGTGGCGTGTCTATTGTTAGACGTTTTGTAACAAACTAGTAGCGAACTAATAACGTAGGTATCTATGCTGGATCTATTAATCGAATAATAACAATTCTTGATAGTACCAATATGATATTTATTTTTTTTTACAATATACCTACCCGTGAATTGTGATTACATGATTAACGTGATTCATATTACTGATTTCACACATAAAAAAATGTACAGTCATTATATAAATACTTACATTTACCGTTCTTATGTTATGACAGCAACATAATGACAATATTATGACCAATATAGATTATAGATAGTAAATGGATAATGATAATTGCGTATATGATACTACGTGTGATTAATTGTTTTTTTTATTATCATGAACATACATAATGTAAACGGATGTAGGTATATCCATAATATAAATGATTTATAATCAATAGCGTATAAGAGGGGGCCTAGGGGGGCAGTTGCGTCCAGGGGCGTCATTTCAATATTTGCTAGGGTAGGGCATAATAATGATCGGCCAAATAAGTATGAAATATTTTTAAGTCTGAACAAAAAAAAAAAAAATGTAAACAAATAATATTCAAAGTATCAATACGTTTTTATATTAGGTACTTGTCGTAATATACTAGTTTTATATTCATAATGAATAAATAAATGATGATAATTAAATTTTAGATTTGGGACCAGTTTTCGTTAAACGTGTGAGCGATTATACATAATATATAACATATTCATCACTGAAAGAGATTTCACTTTGTGTACAGAGTGCTCCATGTAGATCTAACAAATATTAATTACATGCCTATTTCACAAAATATATTTTTATTATTAGAAACTTGAAATAAAAAAAGGTAGAATTTTATTCTAATTTAAAGTTAAAAAAAATCCATATGACCGTTTTAGCAATTTTAGAAAAAATTAGGCTTTAAATTAGATTTTCACTCAATTATAAATAAAACAATTTTTGAAGTTAGCTTAAATTTAAATGTTTTTCTAGTAATCTAATCAATGTAATTAATTATAATTATGTAATAAATAATTAATGAACAAAATTGAAATTTTCCTAAACCTCATAAAAATAGAAATAGTTAATATTCAGACACCAGCATTTTTTATTTTTAAAAATAAAATAATTATGAAATGGCTTTTTTAGAATTTGAAAACATAGTTTGAATTTAAAAAAAATATGATACAATAAAGTATAATAAGTAATAACCATAGTGTAGGATCATTGTGGTTAAGTATTTAAAAAAAAATAAACTTTATATTGAACAGAAAAATAGATTGCATCTGTCAGAGCTCTGTGCAGTGTATAGTACCCTGTATAGTGTATACCTATACATAATAGGTACCTACGTAAAAAATAAAACAAAATTAATGTACATTTTAAAATTATACGTGAAAAATTAAATAATCCAATGTAGATTTAAAACGAGTTTTAATCCCCGATCTTTATTTTTTATTATGTCGCCACGCCATCGAAGTACCAATCAATAATACAAATAACTCACGCATCACGATTGAAATTTAAATATCACTACCGAACCGTGTTTCGAAATAAGAGTTAAAATATAGTTTTTCAAATAAACGATAAGGAAAGAGACGACATTCCACGGTGAATAAAATCCAACGCACTTATAAAAACATGTCCTTTTTTTGTTTATGTCATCGAGCACTGTAGTTTCGACAAGGTCGTAACTGGACCAAATTTTGAGAGGGGTTATAAAAATAATTAAATCATCTTAATATGAGCAAACATTTAAAATTTATCAGAACACAATAAACAAGTACGTGTACGACTATTATAGAAATCATATTTTTTAATAGTAAATTATTATAATTTATTGAATTTTATTACATTACAACTATGGCAAATAAATTAAGTTTAGGATGGGTTAAATCCCCAAAATATCCTCTCAAATATGACATTGAGCAGTGGTACCAAAAACGGTAAAAATGTGCAAGCAAGGCCGTAGTATGGACCAAATGGTCTAAATTGAGAATTGTCTTATTATAAAAAATAAAAATAAATTAAACATTCAACCTTGAATGTTGTATTGAACCCAAATGGTATGTCAAGTTAATAAGTTAAAATTAAAGGTCAATTTTAATTACTGTACTGTCGCACGGCGTGTCTCTTTTTTCTCCCGATTCTCATACATTAAAAACATAAAGATACGTCTTTTCATAGTGAATCGAAAGAAATCACAGATTTTAACTTAATAGAATTAATTTTGTACTGTATATTACAATATGTGGTAAAACTAATTAATATTCACGCATAACGTGTGCACGTAGGTACCCATATGTAAAATGAATCGTTTGTTTTTAAAAATTTGACTTTCAAAAAAGTTATAACCATTTGACTGATAGAGGTACGTAGGTAGACTGCACAATGACTAATATATTACGCGCAGTCGAATTTGATTCTCTTAATTATATCGTAGTAATCTAAGTAAGCAGAATTCGTCTTTTCGTCAAGAATTTATTACCATAATAGTCAATTATATTAATTAATTATAGAGTTAAAATGATAAACGAATCACTAATACGTTCCGTGAATAAAATTTAATTTCGAAAACCTGTTACCTATTCGATGATATTATCCGCAATACCCACGTCATAAATACCTACCTAATATTACGATCGAGTTGTTGACCTCCGTACACAAAGATAACAAAACTTAAAAACAGAATTTGATGTTTTCGAACCTTCCACGGAGACGCAGTAGTTATGTGAAGCATAATACGTACGGTCGGTCCGGTAAAACCTGTACTACAACATTATTATTTATTAGTTTATTACCTTTGGCTTTACTTATCATAATACTCGGCATGTGAGACCCGGAGAACCATTCGGATGTTTTTTATTTGATAAATACGTCGATGGTATATTTACGACATGTTATTTCTGACTACATGATCTGTAAGAAGGCCAAATTTGAACCTTGAACCCGTCGTTGTACCTTGCAAATTGCCATTACTGTCAGTGGATCCAAATTATGCTATAAACGCTATAGCAGCTGTTGCACATCATATGGGTGGGTGTTGCCGATAACCGATAATTAAAATGATCGGATTAGGGTGGTAATATTATTGGTAATATTATAATAGTAGTTAATATTTACCACGACTGTAGGTACTACGAAGACGAACAACTGAGAATTTTGATTCAAGCACAAATTGAGTGAGGCTCTGTGGCACCGTTTATTTTCGGTAAATCTGTACGCTGCCGACAAAAATAATAAAAACAACTCATTAGAATCATTAGATGTCACACATGTATTTTAATATTTTATCTACTTTTATTTCTATAATAGACCATTTTGTAAATTCAACTTAACATAATGTATTTAAAAAGTAAGCTTCATCTCAGTTGAGCTTTATTCAGCGGTACCAGTGTACCAGTGGTACACTGTACCACTAACCAGTGGAATAGAAAAAAAAATCCTATACCAGTAGGTACCTAGTTTAAAGTTAATGGAAAAACTAAACAATTGATGAGCTAAGAAAAAATACTTATAATATCGAGCATTATATTTACTTGAAAAATTCAGATGAGACGCGCTTCTCTCGTTTACCTCCAAAGCTGCCGCCGAGACTGAGTACATTGGTTTAAGTTGATGGGACGTTTCAATTGTTTTACGTACACGACACCCCTAGAAAAGAAAAAACGTATTTACTTTAGGCCCATGTACATTTCTAAATATAATATTGGTAAAACAATTTTTGAGGTTAATGGTAGTTTTGAATTTCTGACTCTGCTACAACATAGAAATATTATTTAGCATCACTGATCACCGTGTTATAATATGATATAATATAATAATAATAATAATATGATATTCAACTGAACCTGAAAATCGAACAAATATGGTTTCCACACTCGTTATAATTATACGCGAGTAAAGGTCATACTCAATATGAGTTGGGTTCTTGGACCGTTGTGGTTTGTGCGTAGTGTTTTTTGTATTTGCATATTTATTCGTAAACATATTTAACTCACAAATCCGAACCCGACGAGCGTTTTGATTGAATTATTGTCGTCCGCCTCTTCTGTCACTACTGCGCCGTGGTACATATCTAATTGACACACACACACACATACATTTTGAAACTTTACGTCGGTCACACATTGCCTAACCGGAGTTTGGAAGAATAGATCGTGGTAACCGTGACTAGCCGAAAATGTAACCATTGGGTTACCAAAACTTTAACGGACGTTTGAAATTGTCGCGCCGGTTAAATATTGACTAACCGGGAGTTGGAAGAATAGATCGTGGTAACCGTGACTTGACCGAAAATGTTACCGTTGAGTTACCAAAACTTTAACGGACGTTTGAAATTGTGGCGCCGATTACATATTGACTAACCGGAGGTTGGAAGAATAAATCGCGGTAACCGAAACTCAGCCGAAAATGTTACCTTTTACGTTACCAAAACTTTAACGGACGTTTGAAATTGTGGCGCCGGTTAAATATTGACTAACCGGGAGTTGGAAGAATAGATCGTGGTAACCGTGACTTGACCGAGAATGTTGCCGTTAGGTAACCAAAACTTTAACGGACGTTTGAAATTTTTAACAGAGATTTAAATTTAACAAGATTTTAACAGCCAAACATTGCACTAGATTCCGTGTTCATAATTAACGACTCGTCCAAACCCCCGTGACTTCCTTTCTCTCGCACAACCCTCTTCCTGGGAATCCTGCAGCGCGCAGAATAATGTTTTGAAGAAAAATGTATAAGTTTTCACATTTGTTATTATAGGTGTTTAAAAATAATCATCATTTTGGGCATTTTAAATAGGCAATACCTACCTAGTCAATAGAACATGAAAAGGTATGGTGGGTACCCGTTTGTAAGCTGAACAATTTCAAATGTAAACAATAAAAAACAAACGCCTAATATATTCGAATGACAATTGCAAGTAGGAATTACTTAAAAGGTATATTTTTTCACCCGGGGCCTTATGAATCTGAAGGACGGTTCTGATAAATAAATCACGTTATATTTTTCTAATAAATCTCTTATGCGTTTTACCGATGGTATCTGTACAGTATACAAGGTTTTTAAACTATAATAGACTATTACATACCTAATTGGCATTGATATTGAGGGTAAAATCTTATTCCACGAATAAACAGATAAAAGCTTGAAAATATTTCCGTTTTTCAATGTTGATCTGAAATGTGATTACACAACATTAGGTTTGTAAACAGTTATAACTTATAAAAATTATCGTATTATTAATTAAAATATAATTGATTCGAGTTTTATTGTGAAAAAAATACGGCTTTGAATTTATACGCGTACCTCTTGCACACGTTGTATTCCACGTCGACAGAAATGAGTGCGAAATATATTTGTTTTGAAACGCGATAATTCTGTATTGTATTTTTCGTTACAGGCGAATGTAGCAATAACAACTGCGTGGACGATAGCGCTGCAGTGATTAACAAATGGTCGCTGCCACTCCTACGATCGGGCGATAAAAAATTGTACTTGGGAATTTTCTTTAAGGTATTACAATAATACACCGACGAGTGTAAACGAAATACTATATTGTCGGCGAGTTCCAGAGGGTCATACTACATTCGTCTGTTTTTTCTTTCTAGGCCAATTGGTACAAAGCCGCACAATACTGCAGGTATCATGGAATGCATTTGGCCAGCATAAGTAGCCAAGAAGAAAACGACAAGTTGGAAAAGTACATAAAAGACTTTGGTACGGAATCATTCAAACATATTATGACTAATTATGATACGAACAGAGTACAGTGAAACCTGCTGGGTAGTGAATTTCCTCCGGCGCCGTCACAAAACATTTAGTGAACATTTTACCCAGGATAGGGACAGATGTCAATTTGATCCTATATTTTCTTCCCGGTAGATTTCTCACTGTATTTCGTCATTTCATATTATGTATTGCGCAATATTTAGTGTGCATTTCTTCCCCCGACATCATATACAATAGGATAGTAAACAACAACGCTTTGTTTAGGTTTGGGTCACGAACACTTTTGGACCTCCGGCACTGATCAAGCCGAAGAAGGCGCATTCTTTTGGTTGGCCAACGGCAGGCCGATCGGATTTACTAACTGGAATGCAGGAGAGCCGAACAATTTCAAGTACGAAAATGGCGAAGAAGAACATTGTTTAGAGTTATGGAATCGAGACGGCAAGGGGCTCAAATGGAACGATTCGCCGTGTTCGTTTGAAACTTTTTTCGTGTGTGAAATGTAAACTAAAAATATTAATTATAATGATAATAATTAATAATAATACATAATTAAGGAATAATTTTAGATAAACAACTTTACTTACTGTAATTTAGAAACGTTACTTTAGATTTGATTTGTAAATACTGTTTTAAACAAAACTCTCAATTATTAAATAATATAAAGTATCAATTAAGTTTTCTACATGATGTCTGATATATATATATACATGTGACAATACACATAAACCAACTGAAAAAAAAAAAAAATGCAAGTATTAAAAATTATTAATATATAGTATATAAATATATTTGTTCAAAAAATTTTTACAAAACATGATATAAAAAAATATAAGGCACTCCAAAAATGATAAACTAAGAAAGGTAAAAAGTCTGTTGACTAGTTATTTCGAATAACTATTTTGTCGTTAATTTTTTTTAAACAGAAACATTATTGGAGAGCCCATTACATTACATTACAATTTTGAATTTTTTATTTAATTTTTAATACATTGTCGGAATGTTAATAATTATATAAGTCACTATTTAGCATAGTTTATACAATGAAAAAACATTATTATTATTAAATTTTTTTTTTTTTTAATACAAACAGCTAATAATTTATTTATATTACAAGTATAAAAATAGTAATAAAAGTATATAATGAGTGCGACATTTTTTTTTCTTTTTGGTGAGTGTAGTTTTACCGACCGATTGGCTTAAAAATAATTTACATACACCCTTCTTACACCTTATTCGTTAGAGTCTATTCGAAACACATTTTACAATGATTACATTTAGATTACACGGTATTTTTCGAATAGATACACATTATCTACGCGTGTAAACGATGAAAAAAAAAAAAACCCGATAATTTTTAGCGGTTGTCACTACGATGTATTGTAAAAAAAAATTTGTTCAAATCGATATCGCGTAGTTTACGGATTTAACGAGATAAAATAAAAAAAATAAAAATACTTTTCGACAAAAAACAACCGTTGAAAAAAATCCAAACGACTAAATCATCGATTTAATAGCTACCCTGTAAAAATACTTATTTCGCGATGGACGGAATAATTAATCCCAAAAAACTACAATTATATATTTATAATATTTGGTTGTTTGGTTTATCACAAAAGTTAAACTATTTAATATATTATGTATAAAACAACAATAGAGTAATAGTTATGAGCAAACAATTTACAATCTATCGAAATACAAACGACCAATTTTCAATGCGCGCGTTCAGAGAACAATTATTTAAACGTTAAGATCATAAGTTTATGTGTTTAATGTTAAGCTGCATTTTGAGTTACTCTAGAGAACAGTTGGTCTACGCATTGCTCAAGTGAATCGAAATAGGATTTCGACTGACCAATATTAATATAAAATTGATCGTTGTATTTATATAGATAAAATAGAGAGAGAGCTGTTAATTTTGACTCGAAAATTATAGTTTTAAGTTAATGCGTACAAAAAAAATATGGCTACAATGAATAATAAATAATTATTTTCAAGATAAAACCGTTACGAATTGAAAAGAAAATTGAAAATTGCTCGATTATATAATTTGAAATCTATAATTTACTTAATAGATAAATTATCAATTAAACATTTAAAATACTTCTGTTACGAAAAAAATAAGTACTTCATAATACTGAAAATAAAATCTATAAGTATACATTTTGTTCAACATTTTGAAATTAAAAAAAAAAAAAAATAAAAACATTTATAATACTTTACGTTCTAAACTAAAATTTTAACATTTAAGATGGTTTAATTAAAAAAAAAAAAAATCCTTGGTCAAAAGCGAAACATTAATGTATAACTTAATTTACCAATTAAGAATTTTAACAAAATAATATGTGACACTGTGGCGCTATCTGTTGTTTAAGCTAAAATAATTTTAATGACGTTTTAATTAAAGCTATTTATTTTTTTTTTCGTATGTTCACTATAAATACATTTATTACAATAATATTAATTTTAAATTTTAATAGTCATAAATATGGAATGATTTTTTTCTAACGTTAAGAAAAAAAAAAAAAATGTGTTTTTGTAAAATTCAAAATTGAATAATTACAGACACATAAATAATAAGAATACTGGAAAATTTAAATTTAAATTAAAAATCACAAAATGTATGATAAAATAAAATGAAAAGTATATAAAAATGGCCGCTAAACAAAAATAAGGAGATCATTAATGTAGAGTTAAATAATTAAAAAAAAAAAAAAAACTGCTTAATGTGTGAGAAATTAAAACCAATATTACATATGGTTGCTCTTATATAGGGAAAATAATCAATAATCAGATGAGCCGTTCTTCTGGCGGTGGCTTCAGTACATTGTCTAATTCCACTCTAGGATTGCAGTATTCTTGACAACTAGGGCTATAAGTACCTCTTGTAGCTCTCTTTTTCCGTGCCATCATTAAGAGTACAAATAAACTGGTCATACCACCGATGATAAGAATAAGTAATATTGGACCAACGATCAATGCTATGTCCGCGTAGTTGTGAATAATAGGCAGCTAAAATGAAATTTAAAATATTAAAATTTAGCAAACAATAACACACACACACACACGATTATTATCGAGTTATAATAATTAAAGTATATAAATATTTCGAGTACCTCAAATGAATATTTTTTAAATATTCAAACTTTTTATACTATATTTAATAATAATGATTGTGATATGAAATGGTTTCGGTCGCATGATAATAGTTAATTTTAGATTAGTTTAACAGTGGACGTTCAATTGGGTAAAGTTATTTTTTAAATATTTATTTTTTTTTAAATGCAACTAAAACTGTTGTGTGAAATTATACACGTATTGAAAAAGAAGAAAATAACTGATTCAAAAAAGTTAAGTCAAATTTGTATGCAACACGGCAC
Source organism: Drepanosiphum platanoidis (assembly GCA_948098885.1). Lineage (NCBI taxonomy): Eukaryota > Metazoa > Arthropoda > Insecta > Hemiptera > Aphididae > Drepanosiphum > Drepanosiphum platanoidis. The sequence continues at coordinate 5,830,711 of OX402539.1, forward strand.
AATTGAATAAAAATAATAAATTTGTTTTTACCTCTGTACAATTCTTTCCAACATAACCATTGGCACATATACATTCATAGTCGATCACATCAGTACAATGTTCTTGGCAAGTACCTCCATTACTGCAAGGCGATTCCTATGGAAAAAAAAAAATTAGTATGAATTTAAAATTAACGGATTAAAAATTTAAATAACTTACGGATGAACATGGATTTATTAAATCACAATTATGTCCACAGTAATCATTTTGACATAGGCAATTGAATGAACCGGGAGTATTTTTACATTCTCCTCTATGACCGCATTGTATGTTTAGATCATAACATTCATCAATATCTATACTGCAATCGTCGCTTGTATATCCTGTATATTGAATTTAAATAATTCCATGAACCATACGAACGTATAAAGACGAGACAAAGTCTTGTAATAATCTTACCGGTTCCCGAACAATTGCACGAATATTCATTTATACCATCAATACATTGTCCACCGTGATGACATTTTTCTTGACTATCTACACAATCATCAATGTTTTGTTCACAAAGATGACCTCTAAAACCGAGTGGACAATCGCAGAATGGAGATTCCTGTAAATCGATTTACATTTGATTATCTAGTTCTAAGTCGCAAACAAAAATATTATTAAGTCGAATTTAGTACCTCTTTGTTACAAAAACCATTATTTTGACATTGATTGATATCACAATATGCAGAATCACATGTCGTGCCTGAGAAGCCTTCCAAACAAGAGCAGGTGTAGTTATTACCAGAAACCGGATCTATTACACGTGAAAATTAAAAACAAAATTAAAGTTTGACTTCATTTTAATACAACTTAAAAACAACACGATAAGACGATTTGTTCATAAAATACCTGGAGTGTTATAACAGTTGCCACCATTTTTGCATGGTGCGTTATCACATGTCACGAGTTTTAATTGTTCACAAGTTTCTCCTTCATAGTCATCAGTACAGTTACATTCAAATTTACCGAGGTGATCAATACAATAACCATTATGGTGGCACGGGTTCGATTCACATTCATTGATATCGATTTCACAGCTAAAAATGAATAAAAAATGTATTAATTAGGAATAAGAATTATGACAGCATTTTAAAACCCACAATGTGCCGGTCCAACCAGTATTACACTGGCACGTATAGTTGGCGATTCCGTCAACACATTCTGCTCCATTTTTACATTGATTAGATAAGCATTCATTGATATTTATAGAACAGTCCTCAGCTTCATAACCAGGTTGGCATTCGCAGGCATAAGATTCAGTGGCTTTTTTACATCTAAATAATAATAAAAATTAACAAATGTAAAATTCAACATGATTTTATAATATAGTATTTACCTTCCGTTATTTTTGCATTCAAAGTCGTAACAAAGTAAACAATCTAAGTCAAAATGTTCATGTTCTGTCATCGAATTATGAGGTGATAACACAAAATTATCAGTTTGGTTGCTTATATTGAGTTGTGACGGAGTAAAATAAGGTAACAATAGACCACCAATTCTTATTTCCCCAAGACAGCCCTACAAAGTTATTAAAAACGAATCGTTGTTATAATACTAATCATATACGTTTATTGTTTGCAATAAATACCTTATAAAATCCTCCGGCAGAAGTTATATCTTTTTGCATTGCATCTTCAAAGCGTAAATTTGCATCAGAATCAACAATATCCAATGAATTTGTGTCTGTATCAATCATATACGTCGCGTGTTCTACATTACTTCCTGATAAATGGCGTTCTCCTTGTCCTAAGACACAAAAAAATCATTATAGTAAGGATAAACTAATAATATTTATTGCTTATAATTTAGCATATTAATTATTAATTGATAAAATAATAAAATATAATCATAAATTTATTTAATTTTAAGAATCGCTATTTATTTTTTCAATCAAAACATTTTCACCGTTTTTATGTGATCCCCCCCCCCCGCTACGCTATTTTGGAGGTGAACCCAGATTCTGATATTATTTAAATCTAATATTCACAGTTTTGATAGTAAACAAATTTTTATAAATCAAAGAACATTTTGTGCATTCATTCTTCTATAGTAAATAAGGCGGAAATAGGAAAAATATTCCCTACAATACATAAAAAATGCATAAATGTTTACCTATGAGAATCGGATTCAAAGAAACCAATTCAACCCAGTTGGTCAAAGAAAAGTTTCCAGGAACAATTAACTGATCGTCAGTCGGATTGACTAAACCGCCTTTGATTTTATTATCAGTTATTTCAAATTCCACAGTTGTCCAATCAGAATCCAAATGATCTTTGTGCACGTGTTTCTTATTTATGGCTCCATCTTTTTCTAACTTCCATGTAATAGTAAGCTGAAACATAATTATATATTTTAAAACAGGATTCTAAGAACTTTAAACAAGATATTTTTAAGTACCCGATCTTTATGAGCAATCATTGAAAAGAAATTAAACTCTGGATCACCGCTCTTTTTCTTGTTAGATATGTACATGATTGTCCCGCCTGTTCTGGTACGATAACTGACTTTAATAAAAGTAAGTTGAACATCCTGTTGTCCTTTCACAAAATTGTACTGCAAGAGTGGCTCAGTAGTATTACGACCTTCTAATGTGACATTAGCCACACATTCATATCCATGATTTAAATTTCGACATTCACTGCCCGACGGACAATCTTCTATTTGACAGAACTCCATTTCTTGACACTGTTTTCCTTTGTAGCCCAACGGACATATACATATGAAATCATTCCAAGTGATGGAACATGTTCCAGAATTAAGGCAAGGATCTGAACGACACGTGTCATCAGATAAAACACCCTTTAGAATTTCATTTTGATTAAAAGATACCGTTCCGAATGCCTTGGGCACAACTAAATCCTTATTTTGAATTCCTAGCGGATAAAACTCAACAACCATAGTTTGAGATCCATTACTTATCTAAAATGTACAATAAAATTTAAAATTATAATAAAAACTTGTCATTTTATTGTATTTTCTTTGAATAATTACTTGAACATCCTGAATGATTCCTTTAAAATGAGGTATGCCTTCAAATTTGTCAGCTGTCGTTTGGCGAATGTGTCTTTCTATGGTATTAGGACGTGGCAAAATATTATCCATAATAATCAATGGATCTGACAAATCACGTCTCGATGGTTTGGAAGATGGAAAACCTCCCAAATATAGAACTTGGACGTCTAGTGAGCCGTTTGCACTAATAGTCTTTCTAAAATATTCTGTTCCGTTTATTTTTACTTGAACCAACGTAATATTACGAACAACCTAAATATACATTAGGAATTAAATAAGTGAATCTTTAACTTTCTTCGGTAAATGACTTAAATCATCTAAGGTCATAGATTTACCTGTATCAAATGATTATGACCATCATCCAATTTTACGCCGCCAACAGTATATGACTCAGGAGTTGCATTAAACTGAATCCTGACTAGTAACTCTCCACCTTCTAGTTCGGCTGCAATATGAGTTTCGTCAGAAAATGTTACCATTCCTGGCATAGAACCTAAATAAAATATAGCTCCTCGACTCTGACGTGTTCGTATAAACATTGAAATATCCACAATACTTTTGACCGCCCGTTTAGCAGGATTTAACACGTTTACAGTGACAAGACCATTGGTGATATTTTCATGACCAAATGTTGCAGCTGGAAAACCTATGGCAAAAATAAATTTTAAGTACATGAAATCTCGACATTTTAACATTGTTTGAATTAAAAAGAAGCACATAATAACATAAATCAACACTTACTATATTGACAAGTGTTTCCAAGATATGGTCTCTCACACGTACAACTGAATGTTTTCCACAAATCAGTACAATGGCCACTATTATGACATGGGTTGGGAAAACATTGATCATTTCTTTGGCAACCAATGTCGACGTTAGTTAACCCTATGGTTTCAACTTTATCATCGGGTAAAACCTAAACAAAATATATTTATTTACATAAGAACACACAATTTTACAAAAATATTTAATCAGATTACTAACCCACTGTCCATTTATCAGAAGATTCTCAATACAACCAATGAAAAACGGTGGTCCATGAGGCAGTTGCCTTAAATTTGAAATAGTTCCACCAACATAAGTAGTAGGAAAACTAGTATGTGTAGGGTTTGCTCCTTCATTTAAATTAATAGGGTAAATAGTTTGTTCCTCGTTTGCAGATAGCACTAAATGTGAGGAATTTATAGCAACAAATACCTAATGAAAACAAAAACAAATATATATAATATTACATATGTATGCACAAATAATACAAATAATTTAAATATTATAGTTTACCTTTTGCCATTGACTATTGTTAAGCTCAGAACCAATAAATACGCCTTCCCATTTATTTAATAAACTAGAATGTAGATTTAAACGACCTTTAACCAGCTCTAATATATAAAATGTTGAACCACCACCTATAGCTAATAAGCCACTTGGTAATGTTGTTTTAAATCTAAATGAAATGTCATATCCTTCATCTCTAGTAGTGTTAACCACAATACGAGACTCGCCGGTCAATGACATAGTAGTTGTCTAAAACACAAATATTACGATCGAGTAGTTCTTCATTTTTATTTTAAATTATTGCTATACTAACCTTATCACAGATATCGCCATGAAAACCGTACGGGCATGTACAATTATAAAGATGTTTGGTCTCATCGACCAAGTATGGTCTACAAGTACCATTGTTTAAACATGTATGCGAACTTTGACACCCAATTAGTTCGACGGAACAATTTTTCCCGCCATACTTTGGTGCACAATCGCAGTAATAACCAGCAAGCCGACGAATGCATGTTCCGTGATCACAAGGCCTAGTCATTTAAAACATGTTATGAAAAATCAAATAGTTTCTGAAATGTAAAATTTGTTATCTTACTTGAATCTTTCGCATTCGTCAATTTCAATTTCACAATATACCCCTTCAAAACCTCCATCGCACAAACAAGCATAACCACCAATTCTATTTTCGCAACTACCATGACGACATGGATTGCTATCACATTCGTTAATATCGATTTCACATTTAACACCTGTTGTGCCAGGTAAACACAGACATTCAAATCTGAAATAAAATAAAAATAAAAATGATAACATGCCATTTGATAAGTTTTTTGAATAATAAGATAGAATAAAAACAATTATTACTAACCCGTTTGCAGTTGCATAGTTAAACTCTTGTTGGAATATAGAGGACAGATTTTTTTTATCAGTTTGATAATATAATGATAAATTAGAACGTTCTAGACAGGTGCCGCCAAATTGACAAGGATTATTTTCACATTCATTTATATCGATTTCGCAATTTTTTCCTAATTAAAATATTGTTGAAAAATGATTAATTTATGTTTTATTTAGCATTTCAATAATTTTTATATTACCTGAATAACCAGAATAACATTTGCAAGAATAATCTTTTACTCCATCTATACAAGTACCATTATTCACACATGGGTCGTGTACACAATCATTGATGTTTATTTCACAGTGATTTCCTATGTTGAAGAAAAAAAAAAGATTTATAATAACAATGATAAAATACGCACTTACAGAATTTCATCAAATTATTTAATGTTTTACATACCATCAAATCCTGTATTTGTACAATTGCATTTATAACTATTAATTCCATCAATACACAAGCCCATATTTTGACACGGAGAAGACTATAAACATTAAATTATCATTATATTTATTATACATTAAAGACAACACATTGAAAATGTAATTCGATTGTTTGTTAAAATTGAGTATGTATATTATACTAACCTCACAGTCGTTTATATTAATTTCACAAAGTTTTCCTGTTAAACCAACGGGACATGAACAAGTAAATGATGCGACATTATCAATACATGTGGCGCCGTTCAAACAAGGGTTTGAGTGACATTCATCAACATCAATACTACAGACTTTACCTAAAATAACATATATTATTTGATAATTTAACTACATAATTGAATCGATAATAATATATTCGTTAAATTTAAATATACTCAAAACATACCAGTAAATCCTGGAGGGCAGTTGCAATTAAAACCATTTATTTTATTCTCGCACGTGGCACCATTATAACAAGGTTGCGACAAACATTCGTCAAAGTCTACATCACAATTGTCCCCGGCAAATCCAGGAGTACAGAAACATTGATAACTTCCTATAAAAATATTCAAGATAAATAAGGTATAAATCGGTATTTTATTTCTAAGTCACACAAACCATCATTATTAACACAAATTCCGTGGTTGCAAACACCTTTATTGACTTCACATTCGTTTATATCTTGATCACAATTTGTACCTAAGCAAAGCATATTTGTATAAAAAATTTAATCTATAAAATATTATGTAATGAATATATATATAATATTATATTGCACCTGTAAAACCAGACGCGCAACGGCATGTATAACCGTCAACATTTTCTATACAGGTAGAATTATTTTTACAAGGCCGATCTTGGCAATCGGTCAATAACTTTGAACAATTTTCTCCTGTGTATCCGTCTGGACATTTGCACTCATAAGTATTGATACCGTCAATACAGATTTTCCCCATTGGACACGTAGCTGTTTGGCATTCGTTGATGTTGACTTCACAACTTTTACCTTCAAACCCTAAATTAAAGTATTAAAAACAATGAAATAATTTTAAGTTAAAAAATAAAAACCACTATTAGATATTTTACCTGGAGAGCATTTGCAGTAATAATCCTTTAATGATGATGTTTTATGTAAACAAGTGCCATTATTTAAACACGGTCCAGGACTTTTAACACACGCATCAAATGGCAATTGGCAGTATGTACCCATATAGTTATCAGTACAATTACATCGAAAACCGTTAATAAGGTCTTGACATGAACCACCATTGAAACACGGTTTGGACATACACTCGTCGATATCAATTTGACACGTTTGACCTATAATAATGTAATTTTATAAAATAAACACAAATACAAAAATTATTGATTTTCTATTCAAAGAAGAAAACAAACCTATTAAGATTTTAAATCAAACAAACTTAATGAAAAAATTAACAGAAGTATGGAAAAAATAATAAAGCATTTTTATCCACTATTGATTATTATTATTTTATAATCAACCATTAAATTAAAGCTATTAATTAATTAAAATTAAACATTTAGTATAATATTTGATTCAGTTGATATGCATTAGAGACGAGTAATAATATTTATCAATTAAAAAGATATTTTATTTAATACCTAAATACTACATAATATAATAAACTATATTCAAAGTATTATTGATAATTATTTTTTTATCATCAATAACCAATAGTTCATACTTGAAAAGAAATTTATAAAATTATTATTATGGATATAATTGGCCGTCAGACCAGTTTTTAATCGGTGGTGCACAGTTTTGGCAAGTGATAGTTTGGCTCAACGATAGTCAGGGGTTCTCTATGTCCAACATTTACAGTTGATTTTGATACATGGTGAGGGAAAAACTCGACTACAAGCTGTTGCAATGTGTAAATCACTCACTATATTCTTATTTGAAATGGAGTATGGTTGTGAAGAATTGAAATTATGTGAAAATGAAATATTCAAAAGTTTGATATTGCTCATATCTATGACTATACATATATATAATAGGACAACTAGTGTTTATACTTAACATTAATATTAAGTATTAGTTATATTTTTATAAATAATATATATATGAATATAGGTAATATATAAAAATCGATTTTTGGGTATTTTTGAACCTCAAGGTGCACCACTGTAAGAAAATTAACAATTCAAAAACAATATTGTATGTACAATCACCTAGTTTTAGGAGACACAAGATATTAATATAAGTGCTTAAAAGTAAATTTGACTTAGCATCTTCAGTTAACATCAATGTATCATTTAAAGTAGATACACTCCAGTAACTTAATAATAATCAATTGTAATAATAATTATAATATTATATCAAATGTTTTTACTACTTCTTAAATATTCTATTTGAATTTGAACCATTAAGCTTTATTTCTTAAATATTAAGCAATAAAAATAATAAATAAATTATAGAATTGTTAATTTGATAAATTGAAAAAAAACCAAATCTAATACTAGTTTTATTATTATTTATTACCAGTGAAACCCGGGGGACAATCACAATGGAAAAGATCAGTTTGTCCAACTAATGGAGTGCAAGTTCCACCGTTAGCACAAGTGTTTGGACTGCAAGCATGACCAGGATCACTAGAACGTTGATTACATTGCTGCCCAGACCAACCAGGTTCGCATTCACAATAGTACCCACCAGCCTACAAGTGATAAAATAATATTGGTGACACCGTAAATATGTAAGTGCAGTGATTTTTAAACAGAAGCACACAAACATCCATGATAGCAAGGGCGGCTATTTTAAATAATTTAATCTAATTTTACTTTGAAATTTCAATAAATACATGTTTCATACATATGAAATTCTATGGAATAGTTGATTTTGGTATTTAAATAATATCAGAATTTCATCCTATGCCAAAAAAATTGGTTTTGTATGTACTTGTAATTATTATTATTTAATTGTTGTGGTCTTTAGACATGAATATGACTATGTAAGCACGCTCATAAGTATGCATACATACAGTTTTATTTTTAGATTGAGATTTCATTGTGTCAGACTTAAGAAATAGTATTTCAATGTTGATTATAATATTCAAGTCAAATAAATATATCAAACAACTTTTCGTCTCCAGAATAAATTTCAATGCTTTTAAAATGTTTAGTTAACCAGTCATTTCTAATTGAAAATATTGCTTAGATAATATTACAACGAAATTAAAGCCGCCATAGCATAAATGGAAATTTGATTTAATATTTTAAGTTTTACAACAGAAATAAATGAACTCACATAATCATGACAAGACACAGCATTCTGACAAGGACTAGCATTACATTTCATAGTCATTTCACAATTTCGACCAGTAAAACCAGCAGAACATTTACATTCATACTTAGATCCTTGGGGTATACAAGTGCCAGAATTCATACAAGGCAGGATTACACAACCTTCATCATGCGAACGAGCTACTATATTACCATGCTCACAAAAAGCGCCTGTAAAAATTGTGTGAAAACTATATTCATGCAAAACTGTGCTATAATTGATTACTTTTTACTAGAAAAAAACTACTGACATCAATTAAATAATTAACAAAAGACAACAACAATATTTTCAAACATTTAAAAATTCAATTTATGAATAGACATAAATAATTAAATAACAGGTGCATCCATTCCATTTAATTGTTAAATGTGCCATATTTTATTAAGAATACATTTATTACAAACTGTAATAATTTTAGTTTACCCTGTCCTAATTATTACCATCTGGCATCTATAATTTAGTGAATGAATTTAAGGTCTTTGAAAACAAGAATAAATGTACTCTATAAGTGGTCAAATGTTATTGGCTTTTGTCAATATTAAATTTTTACAATTTTTCAATTATCTGGTCTTTTTTTACTACTATAATTTTATAAATTTATAAATTCTAACTTATTTATTCTTAAATCATAACCTAAAAACCATAGAGTAGATATCCTTAGTTTTACGGAAATGTCTAAATTATAATTAAACTTAAAACTGTTATTAGAATACATAATATCATCAAATATTTAACACATTTTTGTTTCTTTTTTCAATTGTAATTTGAAAGTAACATAGTTACTTTTTTATTGCAAAGTGAAGTAATTTGATTAATTTTATTTGAGTAACGTACAATGTAATTCCATTACATTTAAGTAATAAGTAAAGTAACTTCTAACTTTTTTTAAAGTAACTAACCCAACATTGCTAACATAAATCATAAACTTGATCATTTAGATTTAATAAAATTTGTGCACCTCTTCCGAATATTAAAACCCGCACTTAATTGGGACATACTTTCAATTCTGTTATATAAAGTCTTAAAAATTATAAGTTATCCATCCTAACTGCACCAATTGAAAAAGCACTCAACTGAGCCATAATATTGCTAACTTAACGATTAGGAAAGTTTTACAATTGTATGAATAGCTTAGAAAATTCTCATTGTCTGCAATGAATTATATTTTCTTTGAATCTCATTTAAAAATTTGGTTAAATAAAAGAACATTAAAAAAATTGTTTAAAAAGCTATAAATAAAAAATGTTGTTCAATAAGCTCCATAATGTAAAGGATACTTAATTGTAAACATACTCTAAAAATAAACATTACAACTATCTATAAATTAACCATTCATAAAAATAATTGAATAACTGTACCACAAAAACAAACGAAAATTCTGTTTTTATTTAAATTAAATAAATACCTGTATATCCTGATGAACATGAACAATTAAATTGGCCGTTTGGTAATAAGATACATGCACCTCCATTATGACAAGGATTACTACTGCAAATAGTTTGTTCTGTACAATTTGGTGGTATACCTAAATAAATAATTATATTAATACAAGTTTTATTATAATTAGTTTAATAAATATCAAAAAGAAAAAGATACCAAACAATAATACATAATAATAAATACTAAATAACATTTGTATGAAATGTGTAACACTTAAGTCTTTTAATCATTTACAATTCCAAATTAAAAAGTTGTTGTTTATTAAAATTAAATTAAAATAATGTAATACACATTATAAATATTAAAATTAAAAGATTAATTTGGACTACATCAACAACACTGAATACTTTGAAATGCTCTTAACTAACACTAATGAGACTATAAAATACACAAACCTGGTGTGTTTATCGAGTTATCATAAAAGTTTGTAATTATTTGAAAAATTATTAGAAAATTGAGAAACTAACATTTTAATTGCACTGACTAGACATAATGTGTTGGATTAATTTTACTGGTTAAAATTATGATGACAAAAAAAAGAGAGAAAAAAACCACATCCTAGTAAAAGTCAATACATTTTTAGGAATTCCCACAAAATGGTTGAAAATCAAATACAAGTTTCAAAATAATTCTGAAGATAAAAGTAATTTTAAAATATTAATTAAAAATATAAAAATAATTATTTACCGGTATATCCTGATTTACAATGACATGTATATGATGCAATACCATCAACACAAATTGAATTTGCTGGACAGACGGCAGATTCACAGTCATCTACATCAATCTCACAATTTTTACCTAAAAATCCCGGAGCACATCGACATTCATATGTTCCAACTTGATCTCTACACTGACCACCATTTTGACATGGATTTGATATACACTCATTCAAATCCTTAAAATGAAACGTGAATAAATATTATGATAATATAATAATTTAAAATAAATGTTTACTATTTCACAGTTTATTCCACCAAATCCTGGTTGACATTGACAAGTATAACTCCCATAATTGTCAAAACATATACCCTGATTGAAACATGGATTCATTTCACATTCGTTTATATTTGTTTCACAGTTCATGCCTTTGTATCTGAAAGTACATACATACATATGAATATATAAAATAACTATTTTAAAAATTAAAATATAAACTTACCCCGTTTTACTACAGGAACATGTATAATTATTGACTCCGTCAATACATATACCTCCGTGTTGACAAGGACTTGACAAGCATTCATTAATATTTATTTCACAGTCATCTCCTTTAAAACCTAAAATAAACCACAAACATATTTTTTATTACAATATATAAATATAAACTATATATTTTATATAGCAATTATTTAGATATATTTGTGATATTTATTATAAAATCAAATGCACCAGTACTAACCAGGTGCACAACTGCATTCATAAGTCTTTCCTCCAGATGCAATTTCACATGTACCATTATTTCTGCATGGGTTGTTATCACAGACATGAGTAGACAATTCAATCTCACAAAATTTACCTAGTAAAAAAAATATAGATATATATATCATGTTTGTCGTTTATATTTAAAAATCAAATTATTTATCATCAAAATAAATGTTATAACTATAATTTACCTGTATATCCTTTATCACAATGACATATAAAATCTTCGCCTTGTTTTATTTCTTCACACATTCCATGCATACAACGATTGTTTTGTTTTATACAAGGAGGTCCTAAAATACAATAATTATGATATGTTACCGAATAATTAATAATAAAAATTTAACATTTACCATTGTCAATTTCACAATTATTTCCAGAATATCTAGGCTGACATATACAATGGTACTTGTTTTGTCTTGGAACACATATCCCGTGCATCATACAAGGAGCATGAGAACAGTAATCAATGCCAGTACCTGAAAACGGACGAAGTTTATTAAACAATATTTAAATCTAAAGAAATTAAAATTTACATACATGACTGACTATTTAAAGGACAGTGTCCCCAATTAATCTTATGCGCTTGGTTTGAAGAGGAATTCAAAATAAAATTTGGTCCTTCTAATAAACAACCTATATATTTGTTTCCAACTTTTAAAACTGATTGATTAGAAGTCATATCCGAATTTAAGATTTCCGAGTTCAATGTTGAATTTGCAATAACCTGCGAAAGTAAAAATATATAGTTAAGCATATTGTTTTAATCAAGTGTTTATTTGACTACAATTTCTAGTACTTACACATAAATGTACGATTAATATTTACCTGTTGTATGCCATCAATAGACATTATCAATTCTCCAAGCTTATAAATCAAGTTAACATTATGCCAAGAATTATCAAAAAAATCCCCTTGGATTTTAGATTCATAATGTTGGCCTTGAAGATTTGCAGTAAACAACAACCCATCATGAACAACTTCTACGGCGATTTCAGTAAATGGAAAATCAGCAGAACTGAGTGTTTGAGAAAATATTTGTCCTCCAGAACATGTTTTAAAGCCGAATCCAACATGGTTGTACAATGAAATTGGAGGAAATAAATTTAACCATGATGATCCATTGAAAAATCCTTCTCGATCCCAGACTTCAGTTCTCTGTGTGTTTGCACATATCAAATGCACAAATAAATTTACTGAAAAAAGAAAATTATTATTAATCATTTTACACGTCTAAATAGGTACAATGTAAGGTGATTATAACAGAAATATTTATTCACCTGTCAAGTTCATAATATATTTCGATTATAATAAACTTCCATTTAATTTTAGTAGATATATTTTACAACGATTTTATATTATAAATATTTTTAACAACAAATACGAATACTTATTAATTTTTCTTGATAATAATTAAAATTATGTATACTATATATATATATAAACTGATAATATATTTATTAAATTCATTTTTATATTCATACACTAAAATAATTGTGTAATTCTTACAAAGAAACTAAGAGCAAAGCAAGTAACAGGGAAGAATGGAATATTGTTATAAACCATTCTTAGGATTAAATATAGAAAAAAAAAAAAATTAAAATATTACTACCTAACTGTTTATTTACTATAGTTATAATAGTTACATAGTTATACCCATACGTAAATAATGAATTTTAAAAATAAATACGACTAATCCCGAATACATCTTAATTTGGAAAAAATTTAATAAATCTTAAGAATCAACTTTATAAAAATGTTTTAATGATAATGAAAATCTATATATTTTAATAGATGGCCTATTTACATTGTAATTAAATCCGAAATAGGTTACCTGCCTAATAAATGTATATATTTAATTGAATTATTATTAAAGTAAATATATATTTTTAAGATTAAATGTAGATAGATATGTCTTTGGTACCGAATAAATAATAAATCAAAATTGATAAACTTATAACAGTAATGGTACCAATAAAAGCCTAGTTATCCGTAAAATAACAAATTTCTTTATTTATTGTTTATTTAAAAAATAGATAGGAAACTGTAATAAAAGTGATATCAATATTTTTGAATACTTACCTTAATGGAAAAGAAAAATTAAATTGCATACATAAGTTATTAGGTAAAATAGATATAGGAAAGGTATATTTTTAAGTATCAGTTTTTTTTTTTATCAGTACCTACACGAATCGGTACCTTAAAAATGAATTTATGAATTTATAAAACTAAGATTTCGAGTCTAATATGAATTTTTAAATAATAAGATAAGATATCTACTACAAGTCGAAAAATAACATATAATACTTCATTAACAATAAACACTTAATTTTTCTAACATTTTAAAATAATTTTAAAAATATTTTTAGTATGCATATATTGGTATACATACATTAAATAAATTAAATATTAATATTAATTTAATATAATATATCCTTTAAATGATGTACAATACACAACAATGTGAATTCATACATTTAATAACATTATCATTGATATTATTTTTACCTACAACGATAAAATCAGAATTTATATTAATTTATAATGTGTTTTTATAAAGCTCGAATCTATGAATCGTAAATACCAATTAAGTTATGAAAAATGTTGGCAGCATTCTATTGTTATTTTACAATATTATTTATAGTGCAACATAAATTAGTAGAACAAAAATAATCGGGTTCTTAACTTTAAAGTATTTACCGTTTTTGTTTTCATTTAAACAGATATTTATCAATTTGATTGAAAATTATTGAATCTTACAATATACGTAAAATTTAAAAATGTTATTTTTGTATTACTCTTTATAAATAATTATGGTCAAAAGCAATAGTTAAATAAATTAAGTTAGGTCCAAACAAAACATCGAGTTATTGAATAATAATGAAAACAGTAAGTCTGTATTTGCCCGTTGAACGCGAAGACTCGCGATGACATTAATATGTAATATTTTATTTCAAATAGAAGTTTACACGTTTCAAAGAGAAGTTCAATCGTATGATACCGAACCGGAAAACATTAGACACGATAAACCAATATAAAGGGATAATTGGATTTGGATATATGGATTGTCAGCGGTTAATGGCACAACCCGAAGGATAGTTACGCACGACACATATACCTACTGTTCGATAGATTACATTCGAAACTCGAACACAGTCAACGACACGATTGTTAAACAAACACATTACTTACCGATGAAAATAACAGACCGCATTATGTCAACTCAATGCGCGGATGGACGGGACATAGTTTACTTGTGTACGTCGTCAAGTTGTTGTGCGGTTTTGCAGGGGTGTGTGCGACGCATTCGAATCGACCGAGTCGTAGTCTAGGCGCCCGCGAAGACGAAAGTAACCGGAAACGGACGTGCGACGAGTCTACCTGAGTATTCGCTGTTTTCAAAACAAATCGCTTACGCCGGACGACTGGGAACGCGTAATGAGTAATGACACTATAGTGAGTACCTGTGTGTGTAGTAAATAGTAATTGACTTGTTATACGAATGATTGAATGAACGACGCGATAAACGGAAAAAGATAAACATTGGAATTTTGTTTTTGTTCGGTTCTCAAGGACGTTAAAAACTTAACGTTTACGACTCTTTGCGGTCCACGGCGGTCGCTTATCACCGACTGCTGTTAAACACCGCGGTCCGAATCGAATTATAGAGATATGCCTTAACAGCCGCGCGGCTGAAGTCTATAGACCGACAGTAGTGCAGCTGTAAAAATACCAAGAAAATATATGAAAACGTTTGGTTTTTGCTATTCGTTTCGTCTGTCAGTCGAACCGGATATTTCAATTGTTTTCCAATATAAAAATTAACATGTTCACGCAACTAGTACGATTTAAATTTTCTCGTAACATTATTATTCGGGTTAGTTACGCCACGAAAGCGACCGATCAGAATAAGAATCATGCAGCGTCCGACGAATCCGTAGTAACCATCGACGGTAAAAGTTATAATCGAGACGAACACACTAACGTCACTCCCAAAATGTTGTCATACGTCGGTACCAACAATCATAATCGAGCCGGCCACCCTCTGTGTTTGTTCAAACAACGTATTATCGAATTTTTTTACGACCGCTTCAAAGGACGAACGGGTAATCCAATATTTTCTATTTATGATAAAATCAGTCCAGTGGTAACAATACATGAAAATTTCGACTCTCTGCTGGTACCGGAAAATCATCCGAGTAGAACGAAAACCGATAGTTATTATTTGAATAAAACTCACATGCTCCGAGCTCATGCTACTGCCCACCAGTCTGAATTGATAAAAATGGGATTGGATAACTTTGTCATATTTGGAGACGTGTATAGGAGAGATGAAATCGATTCCACGCATTATCCAGTGTTTCATCAAGCTGATGGTGTTCATATATTTACTCCAAATGAATTAGAAAACATTCATGGAAGCGAATTGAATGTATTCGACCCTAAAAAATGTAGTTCCGATGAAAAACAGGGTGTTTATTCAACAGAAGCTAATGCTGTTGTTTCTGATCACTTGAAAAATACATTGGTATCAATGATAAAAAAAGTACTTGGTGAAGACATTGAATACCGTTGGATTCCCGAGTATTTTCCATTTACACATCCTTCATTTGAATTAGAAATAAACTACAACGGTCAATGGATCGAAGCCTTGGGATGTGGCGTTATAAGACATGAAATATTAAAAAATGCTGGAGCTGGCAATCGAATTGGTTGGGCGTTTGGTCTCGGGTTAGAACGTTTAGCAATGCCATTTTACTGTATTCCAGATATTCGTTTGTTTTGGTCTAAGGACTCTGGATTTCTAAGCCAGTTTGAAAATGTACCTAAAAATGGGCGAATAAAATACAAACCGGTCAGTATATATCCTCAATGTTCTAATGACATCAGTTTTTGGCTACCTAAGGATAAACCATTTTGTTCCAATGATTTTTATGAACTTGTCGGAGAGTACGGCGGTCAATTAGTTGAGCAAGTAAAATTAGTCGACCAATTTCAACATCCAAAAAATGGAAATATTAGCCATTGTTACAGGATAGTTTATAGACATTTGGAAAGAACGTTACATCAAGCAGAAGTGAATGAAGTACATAAGCTGATCGAATTAAATGCTTCGAAAGTCTTAGGTATAAAAATTAGATAGTAAATTTATAGATTTAAATAATTTAATGTATGTTAAGACTGATAATATTGTTGATTTTAACTTAAAATAAACATAGACATGTTACATTAACCTATATATTGTTGTATATAATACAGAAAAAAAGATTTATAGAATAATCAATTTTACCAGAGAATATTAAAATTAAAACAAAAAAAATTGAAATGTTTCCCTCGTCATATTTGAAATTGTCTTTTTACCTAATATAATTTTTATTGTATAAAATACTTATTGTGAACATCAAATGTATTTTATAATATGAAATGATAAAATGTCAAAATGTGAAAAGTACTCATCTTTTAAATCAATACACCAAATGGGAGTTGTTGCATCACAATTAAATTTGTCTTATACGCCATGTAGAGTATGGTTTTAGTTCTTATTGTCAAAACTTGTTTTGAACGTCAGCAGCCAATAATACATACCTGACCTTATGGAAATAAAATATTGCACAACCTGTAGAGAAAGTTTAATAGTTAAATAAAAGTTGGCGTGTCATAAAAATTTATATTTGTCTTTTCCCCTAAATAACTTCAAAAATATCAAATAAAATTTGTTTGAAATTAAATCATTGAGTAATGTGTTTGGGTTGATAAGTCTTACGCAAATCTTGAAAAAAAAGATCTTGTTAAAAAAGGTGTTGACAATTATAAATCATATCTAGAATTAGAGTCTGGATTTGTATGAATTTTCATATTTTTGTGGAGTATAGAGTTTGAAAGAAATAAGCAATGTCGACGATTCGTTTAGCAGAAAATGTATAGACAAGTTTATAATAAATAATATAAATGAATATTCCAGGGGAACAGCATATTTTAAGAATTTTTCTTAATATTATTTATATTACTTTGACATGCGACGCAGAATTACCATGATACTATCGGTCAAAAGGCTCGATTGATTTTTCTTCTTGATAATCTAATCACCATTCTGCATACTCAAAACAGCTGTCATTTTTAGTATTTTAATAAATCTGTCAAGTTATTTTATAAGTTATTTAAATAAAAATATATTACTCGATCTTGAATCGATTTTTAATATCAAGAATGGTGTTTTGTTCATGACGTGGGCAACGGATCTTAAACGGAACTCTCTCAATTGACAAAGAATCGTCTGCAGTTGAAGATTAGAGCTAATATTTATATGGATCAATAATTTCAGATTATTCTTATACAAAACATAAATTATCAGCAATAATTTGTAACATAGACATTTTTTCATACTGATATGATTTTATTATATCACATTACGTATTATAACTGAAAATGAATAGACTATTTCTAAACATTATATGTCCAACTAAAAACAAAACATTTGACAGATAATAAAACATTATTCGTTATCACAGCTGTAACTTTAAATAAATTGTACTAATAGTAGAAATATGTTTCATAAAGTTACATTATTTAATAATTAAGTCATTAAGTTTACAATTTAAAATTAACATAAACATATTTTAATTTAGACGACCAAGTCTTACATTTAATAAAATATAACTATAACCCTTAAAAGTATATTCAATCATTGATTAAGTATATTATGTACTTAATCAATGATTCAATATACAAAATTAAAAATTCTTCTTATTTAAATATTATAATCATAAGTGCGGAGTCAACATTTCAGAAAAACTTAAATAAAAAGCAATAATAATGCAAGTAAGCCGAGGAGATAATATTCTTCTTTTTCTTTTTAATAAATACAATAAGTATTTATAAAAAAGAAAAAGAATATAATATATTCTTCTTATATATTATATAAAATTTATTTATTATAAATTGTATTATGATCTTATTATTTAATATGTTGTGTATTTATTTTATAATTTTGTGAGTTAGTTTGTTCATTGAAATAGCATATATTAAAAGCCCTCCAGCTTTGGTTGCACAATAATTATAAAAATAATAAAAAATCACAAATGTCTAAAAATTACATTAATTACTCACTATTGTTCTTTAATTAAATCATGCTCTTCATTCAAGATCTTTTCTTAACACATGTTTATTTTTACATCCAATAACTGGACAGTGTACAAACAATTTTTTCTGAAACATTTTATCAATTGACTGTTGGTCATATATGTGTTTACAAACTCTATTCAGAACTGGTTTGGTAATTGGCAGTTTTGAAAATGGATCTAATTGGTTTGAAGTCATCTCTTCCATACCTAAACTGCTTTTAGGTTTATTTAATTGTTTAATAGCTAGTAGATGTTCGTGATTTTTAGATGATTTCACCCCTTGTTCATAAACGGTGTTTAATGTCTCTTGTTTTAGTCCATGACAAACTCTGAAAATAGATATACACATAAATGAAAGTATTAAATAAAGTTACACAGGAAAACATATTCTCAAAAATAAATATAATTTAGAAATTTATTATTTTAATTTATCTGTATTAATTTTGTAAAAAAGCAATTCATTTCACACGATTAAACATAATATATTATAGTAAATAAATAATTTTCTATTTTGAACAAATATTCATTCTGTAAATATTCAGTGTTGGCATTTTTCAATGAGAAATTAAAGATCCTACACAGAGGTTAATTTCTTAATATCTATTCTTATTAACTCCTCTCTGTGATGGAAAAATGTGTTGGTCATAAGCGATTCCGTTATAGAGCGACATTGTTGAACTTTGATTTGCATAGGTTATTATTTATAATTTGTATGTTGAACACACTATGTTCTAACCACATTTTTTTTTTTTTATTAGAGTGAGATTTAAATGTAATGAGAATTAAATATAATGATTTATATGCAATAATTTTTTTTATAAATATGTTGTGTAAAACAATTTTATAAAAATATATAACAAAATAAATAATATTTAATGGTTCATTATTTTATATAAAAAGTTACTTACTGTTTATACTGTTTCAGATTTTTAATTTTCAAGTCTTTATTGATATTTTCTCCTAAACTATCTTTATCGCAAAGTATTACTGATTCTACTCCTCTATCAAATTGACAAGTCTGTTTTATTAATTCTGTGTGATCTTTTACATAATCTTTTATTTCTGAACTATTTGTCATTGAATCATTATTTAGATTTTCATGAAAGCCAACTTGAGTATTGATAATTCTTTTAAACAATTTTTCTGACTGTTGACGTACACTGGACATAGCTTTATTTATTTCAATATCTATATTTTTATTTTCCTCAATATCAAAATTCATTTCCGATTCTATAACAAATGGACACAATACATCAATAGCTTAAATAATCTATAAATATTAAATAATAATTGATAATTTTCAATATTACCTGAATGGGATTTAAGTTTTCTAATATTTTCAATAAACGCTTGAATAGATTGCTCATTATTTTGCAAATTGTTATGTGGTCTTGTCTTAGGAATGTTGCTTTCCTTTAAAACATCTGTAAGGTCTGTATCTTCATTGTGAACACAAGGAATGGAAACTTCTTTGAGGCATATTATATCCGAGCGGCCCTTTATTGCCAACTCTAGTTCAGCATAATTATTATCGCTTTCATCATTCGTTTCATTTGATGCCATTTTGCAATAAAATTAAAAATAATCTACAAATACACATATGCATTAATTAATTAATTTTATAGGAATTTAAAATTATATTTTGTCTTCAAAAACAATGCTGCTGCTATATGCCATGAACCCCTAGGGAGTCCGTATATGGTTACCCAGGATCCACGGACTGATTTGCGTTTTCTTTAAAAATAAACCCAAAATTAAATGTATGCAAAAGTAATTAAAATTATTTGATGAACCAAGAGAGTCGGTTGAAGTTGAAATTATTTTAAAAATTTTAAATTTCAATTGTAAACTATAATTATGGAATGTATATTAATTATTTCCGGTAATGCGAGCAATTTATTCATATTATTTCGGTAAAATTTCAAGTAAATAATTCTATCGAAGCAACAGCAAACGTCACACTAAGGCTTTGATAAACTCAAAACTGAAAAAAACCACGCTTATATATCCACTACGTCGGCAACTAGAAGTCTTTGTGTTATCATTAAAAATTATTATTAAAATGAAAAATTGAATTGTTATTTTTTTTTATTCTGAGGAGGAGTAGGAGGTCCGTGGTTATACCTTTTACTTGAAAGGGGTCCATGACTAACGTGACCATACGTTCCGCTCTCGAGCTTTGCGTCCAGCCGTCCCCGAAGAAGTCCTGATGGCTTTGAAAACGTACAGGCGTCCGTGCGGGCACCCATAGGTAAAATTGTAGGGAAATGCAAAATGAAAAAAATTCTCAAATGTAAGACACTAAAGATTTAATGTTATTTTCACATTAATAAATGTAAATATGGTATTATGCTATAGCCGGGAGGTAGGCGAGTGCCCCGTCTTGCACCCCCACCCAATGGGCGCCTAAAGGTGTCCGGTTTTGAGGAAAAAAATTACGGTCACGTTATCCATGACCCGGAAAAGATCGAGAACCGATGTTCTATAAAGTACAGCGGCTATTGTAGACGTCGCCCGGTTAGCAGCGTATTTATATGAAATAATAGGTAACGACCAATAATCGTTGTAGCGTTTTTTTATACTCACGTATAGAATCGATGGATTTCGCAGTTGGAAACACGCAGGACGGCCGTCTCTGTTCACGCCGAGACAAACGAACAGACACGAAGTACGACGAGAGCGACGTCGAAAATAAAATACCGAATTTCAGTGACGAGCAATCGTCGTCGTCGTCGTGTTTGGCGGGAAACGATTATATACAGATTACAGACATTTGCTTTCACATTTGATCGCCCCTCCTCCACTCAGCATGACGGAGAGAAAAATACGATGGTCGTGGGTCTCGCTCGCACGTTTCCATGGAAAGTAAAAGATATTTACCGATAATAAATTGATAGCGGCCCGTGGAAAGGAAAATCAAACCAGCGGTAACCGCGTATACGTTTACCGGGGGGGGGAGGGACGGATTATTTTCGTATACGCTAGAGAGCGCCACATAATTCATTATTTTTATATTTTAATATTTCCGGATACTCTCAATAAACGATAAGAACGAAATCTTGAAATTCCAACCTCTTTTTGGAATACGCACGAAATTATCACCACTAATCGACCGAAATTATGTCCTTATAAAACGAGGACGAAATTAATAAGCGTAGTGTAAAATATAGACCAAAAATGTTATTATCGAAGGGTTTTTAAGAAGTAGGTTCGTTTATCGACTTGGCTTCTATCGTCTTTTTAAAATAATGTACTTTTGGAGTTGTAAATATTGTTACGAAGAAACAGAAAAAATAATTTATCAAATATACACAAAATACTAACAAAATATTATTAAGAGGTACGAACAGAAAATATGGTAAATTCTTTAAATAATAATAAAATACGAATATTGAATTTACAATCGAAACACGACTAAATAATAAATTAAACTTCTTAGAAATTTAATAATATTTTGTTATTATTTATGAGTACTAACCATTAAATATTAATATAATTACACTTTGTTTATTTATTTTCTATTTTTTTTACATAAAATACGTTAAACCGTTTATTCTATAGAATAAACTATCTATTCTATATTCATCAATGGTTAAAAGTATAATATCTATTAAGAGTCCTTCCACAGACATTTATTATTATATATTTATTTATTTATTTATTTAGCTATTGTATAAACGATTTGCAAATTAGATTTCTGCTCAAAGTATCATATAATACAGAACAATGGAGAATTTTTAGCGTTGTCGTAATATATCCGAAGTAAAACAATAACGCAATAAATATCTAAATAAATCAAAAGTCGTGTTGAAAACACAATGAGTATAAAAACGGTCGTCCTTAGATTTAGTTTGAACTTGCCACAACAACATTGTGTTTTTAAAATTTAGAACTATATGGCTTGCTATTTTTGTTTCTTCTCTTTTATTTTGTAATGTTTAGTTTTAAAATGCTATTTTATCTACTCGTCATAATAATAATATGTTATACTCTCGATCGCTAAAACACGAGGTCTGCCCGTAAGGGATCGATAATCGTAAAACGTCCTTTGCACATATTGTAAACGTACGATATGATTTATAAATAGAAAAAAAGATACGTCCCGCAAGCTTTTATCGAGCGATTTTTTTTTCGCGCACCACAAATACGACACACTCGCGAGATTACGTTTTTTTTTTTTTTTGTCTGTTTTACCGCCGGCCCGCGGCGCTCGACGATAATACTTTTATTTCCTTAGAGGAGAGCGTATTTCAGCTCTTCGGACAGAATTTTTTTTTTCAAACGGAACCACTTTGTTGTGCGCGCATGCGTGTTGTCATTATTCGAGTGCCCCCCGCGTCTCGCGCGAGTAAAGTGTCGTTGAAACGATAATAATTGCATTAAAAATACACAAAAACGAACAATGTAGGCGCAATAATAATTATCGTCGTAACAACCGTCGTCGGCACTCGTGTTCGCGTCCCCCTCCCGCCGTTTGACCGAGCGGTTTCGTCCCACGGCAGGTCGTCGACGCGACGTTTTAATTGAATATCACGACGACGACGACGACGCCGCCGCCGTGCGACGTGTCATGGCGTAGAAGAGGAGAGGATATTATTATTGTTTTCGTCCTTTTTTCTAGATTTCCTAGTGGACCGAATTGCTACTCGACGCGACGCGACTGTATGCGAGACGTGGTTCACGAAAAAACGCACTCGGAAGCCGTAATCAAACGGCACCAACCAGGTAGGTCCTACCTAATGGTTAACGAACACACGAGTGCGTTAAAGCCACTTAGTGGTGTAAGTCATATAAACCTTAATTAGAGAAACGAATCGGTTTATTAAAAAGTCAAAAATAAATGAAATTACACTAGGGCGTTATGACTTATACTTTGCTTTGCCTTTCAAAGATATATGCCCACAATATACAACTCATTTTTACAAAAAATATGACTTACACCACTATGGCTTTAACCCGCTCGTATAAATTGTATAAAAAGTAACAGGGTCGCTCGCATACACACTGTAATGCAGTTAAAGTCCTATGACGACGAAAAGGTCATTTTCCCGTTTCATAGGTGCGAAATAAAATTCAGGAGATTTAAATCGTCTCGGAGCGATTATTATAGATCGTATTATCGCGGTTTAAATAGTAGAAAATATTACAAATATCTAGAAAAAGCACATAAAAAGGGACATTGCGACTCGACCGTGAAGTGACCGACGACCTAACCGATTACCCTTTATATAGGTCCCCCAGCGTCTCGCAGGCTCGGCGAAATAATAATAACTTGTAATAATAATAATAATAACGTTACGAACGAATGGTTTTTAAGATGGCGGCGGCGACCGTTGTCTACATCGGCAGCAATCGTTTTCGGGTGTTCTGTAAACTGTACTTCCTCGGCCGTTCGTATACCTAAATTGGATAGTAATAAAATATTATAAACGCTTATCGTGTTTTGAAAATAATATGTGGTTTTATTTGCCGACGTTTGTTCGATTGAAACTCTATATAAAATACAAATAAAAACGCGTACAAGAACGTTTTGAAAACTAGCGCAATGACATTACGAAAGATCTCTTGCCCGTTAATTCCGGCGGCGGCGTTGTTTACGTGAAAATTTGTGTATTTTTTTTTAAAATAAACAAAACGTTTATTCGCGTTTTGTATGAATAATAACGGACCGCGGAGTTTCCGGACTCAATCTGCAAACAAACCGAGTCAATACGACGTACCGGTATCGATTATAAAATAATAACGCGGTAAATACGGCGCGCGCGTTCCGTCATAGCAATATTGCAGTGGTATTGATTCACGCCGACGATAACAGATTAAATATTTGACGAAAAGTGCTTAAATGTTATATATTGTATTATCAACGACGTCGGCCGCAGTGGTAACCGAGAATTATATATAAACGAAAGTATACTTTGGACGTTTTTTAGATTACGCGGGTTCGTTCGAACGGGTAAAGCGACCGTAAATTCAAAACGCGGGTTATCGTCATTGTTTTTAACGATATCCGAAGTTTGTCGTCTTAATGCGTTTAACTGGGGACGATCGTCACATGTCGGGGCTCCGAAGGATTCGCCGTTACTCGTTTCATCGTTTCGCGAAATTTAATTTACTGTTTAAATTATTACGATCATATAGAAATTCGAACAATACGTACATCTGGAAGTATGGGACGTTTTGCGCGCCGACGACGATTAAACAAACGACTTTG
The DNA here is from genome assembly GCA_948098885.1 of Drepanosiphum platanoidis. Lineage (NCBI taxonomy): Eukaryota > Metazoa > Arthropoda > Insecta > Hemiptera > Aphididae > Drepanosiphum > Drepanosiphum platanoidis. Next base: position 5,855,844 of record OX402539.1, read on the forward strand.
ATGGATTATTGCTGCTATAGCCCACAGGAGGATAAAATTCCTCAGCCACGTGTGGAGGGTAAAACAATGGATATAAATACAACCGAATCGATATAAAAAAATACCGCGAAAAAGGAGGCGAACCGAGGAAATTTGCGTGAAAAAGGATGAGATAGGGTGCGAAAGAATCGTTGGCGTGAACCGAGGGGGGTAATTGGGCGATTACCTATGTATATTTGGCCTCGAAAACAATATAAAAGTTACAAAATTGTAATCGTTTTTAAATTTTACGTTAAAAATCACCAAGTACATTTTATACTATGAGTATTTACGTATGACTTGTATGAGTATCGAAAAATTCGAATTCATAAACATGTTTTAATATTGTAATAGAGATAAAACTTGATTTAATCAATCATATCAGACTTTTATGGAACATTAAAATATTCAATAGAGGTTTCGTCTGTATTTGCTCGGTTCAGGTCACTAATTTCGGTAGAGAAACGTCATTTTTAAACCGGAACGACCGCGACGGCACGATTTTATAATACAACATAAAACTACGAGAAAGAAATAGATTTTCCACTCATTTCGAGACAGTTTGACCATTGCGTATATAATACGTATCAATTACGGTTTACCCAAACACACACACACACACGACTGGTATAATAATAAATAGTAGACCGCGTTTACGACGGTAACCTTCTGTCGTCGTCGTCGGACGACGTTCGCGCGGTCGTAAAATAAAGGCGCATATCGCCTCCTGCAGGACGATAATAATATAATATCGTTGCACCATCTCGTCGTAAAACCGGCGCGGAGACCTTGGTCCGAACCGACACGAGAGATGCATTTCCGAAAACGTGCGGATTACTGCAACGATATTATATACGGCGGATAATACGGGACACGCGAGAACCGGGTTTTACGGCGGCGCGATGAGCCGGATGTGGGTCAATGGCGACCGAGATTCCGAGCGGACGCGTATCGCACCCAATATGCAAACGACCAAAGTCGACGGTGACGGGCGCGAGTTTTATCGATAATGTTTAGTGCGAGAAAATAACGACGTTTTTTTTTCCCTCCTAAAAACAAATACGTTTTGAAATTCAAAGGACATATGTAAAAATCGAACGATAATATTTGTATAATACGCGCGATTGGAATATTCTCAAAGTCAAAAACGAGCAGGCTTTCGAGACGTTTGAAACGCGCATTTGCCGCCTCTCGGGGCATGTAGGTACAATATTTTTGTTTACAGAAATAAAAAAAAAACGAGCGAATTTCTCCGCCGTCTTCCGAACGGTTCTCGCGGTCGTACTAAAACGAATACTCCGCGGCCGTCCGCCTCAATGTTAACAGAGCTATACCGTTGTTTATTATTATGATCGGCATTACTGTACGGGTTCGACGTAAGTTTAGATATATTGCCGCGAGTCGAAACGTTCGATGAGAAATCGAAACGAGTTTTTATTTTATTTTTCGAGACTACTAGCCGTGAGTAATAATTAATAGCCTGACACGGACAGGTAAGGTAATTGGAAAAAAAAAAAAAAAACAAACAAAATCTTATGCAAACGGGCACACGGTGAACGAGCAATTCTACCGGTCTCTGTCGAGCAAAAAGTTGAAAGATTAAAAAGCCTTCTGACAAAACGGAGGGGGGCTTTTTTTTTTTCATTATTATTATTATTATTATTATTATTAATACAATTTTGTGAGTTAAATAAATTCTATAAATAATAATAATAATAATAAGTATAATTAAAAGCTTAATGTGTATTAAACGCTTAGTAGTGAAATAATGGACAATAACAATGGATTTTTAAGCTTTGTAATTAATTATTAAATATTTATACGTTTTGATGATATTTTTTTTTCTCAATATCCTGCGGATTAAAAAATAAAAAAAAATAAAAACAGCGAAATAAACTCTGCCAAGGGCGGGGGGAAGTGTAATTTATTCGCTAATTCTCGACCGAAATTTTTGATTCCTGTCGAGTCCCATAATATTATATATAGAGTTCGGATTTGTATGCGTTTTAAATAACTACTATTATTATCGTTTTGACGACAATATTATTGTTTAGTATTATTTCAACCCGTCGTCGTTGTTACACGTGTGAGCGCGCCAAACAAATAGCATTTCGAGCGTTATTCGTACAAATATTATCGAATTGATTCGATACTATAAAAATACATTCAAATAACAAGTCTATAAATATTTACAAAAGTTTTAGATTGCGCTATTCGTCATTTCCTCCCATCAGTTATTGTTAGACAAAGTCGAGAGTATCGATTAAGCGAGCGTCGCGCTAAAAAACAGTGTACTAACCGCGCAATAGTTTTTTTTTTTAGAATAAGATTGTAGTTTTTTTAATTCAATTCTATAAATTATATTAATTGTACATAAAAAAGTATTTATAACTTTTTAGTAAAGGATAAAAATATACAATATATTTCTAGGTATGGTTTGATTTTTTTTAGAAGTCGATCGAGTAATTAAAAAATGCTATAAAAAGTAAAGGGTGAGCTCATGTTATTACCGAACTATATTATGTGCACCAAGGACGGGTTGACGATTTCAGTTATACTATTTCGGTTCCGAGTGCACGGATGATGACGAAATGCCTACACCGAACGCCGTTCGTTTCGGACGGTTATCGAGACGCGTTACAACAATCGACAATAAACGTAACCGCGTGAGTATAGAGACGACGATAATTTAGAGAAATAAGCGTAGATATTATTATTATTATTATTTTTTTTTGGCTGGCGGTCAAGTGGATCTCCATCGATCGCGACGGGAGGTAAAGAGAAAATCCTCATCGCCGGCCTCATACCGCGAACGTCGCGAAACACAAACCCTGTTTGTTGCGTCGTCGTATATTCGTAAATAATAATAAACGTGGCGGAAAATGTAATCGTATTCGTACAGTGGTCGTATTGAAATAATAATATTTCTTACACGGAATCGTTGTCGCGAGCCGCGCACTGCACACGCCGTTGCCGCGGTAATATCGACGAAGGTCGCAAGGCGAGGCGAAAAATAATACGCGTGACACGTGCGGCGAGGCGATTTAAGTCTTACGCGAAACGCCGCGTTTATAAGGAAAACGTTTACTAAACGCGAGGGGGGTTAAACGACCGAACTGAAAACGTTTATTCTACGAACAATGTACATACATATAGGGTCTGATTAACCGAAGGGCTGAATGTATTACGAGGAGGGCGGGGACACAGAGTATTTATTTTTACAATATTCATTCCTTTCCAAAAAAAAAACGGTATGATATTCGTAGTATTTCGATATTTTAGAAGACGATAAGGATTTGACAAATATTAATAGTGAAAAAATATCGACTCGTAAGAATTTCGCGAGCTAAAAACGTACCGAAAACTTTTTCAGGCGAATAATACAGGACGAAAGACAATAGTCTATTAATAAGGCTACTAAGATAAAATAGTCGGGGACAAGTTTCCCTAGTAAAACGCGATAACGTCGGCGAGTCGATTCCCGAAACTTACTAGGAATGTATTAATAATCGTCGATTCCCAGTACGCCTATTGACTTAACTCGGTGACGCTGCGACGGCGAGTGTCCTAAAGATTTCGTTTGAATTAAATTTGATACGCGCGGAGAGGAAAAACGTGTAGGGTAAATTTTGTTTTCAAATCGTATAATATACGTAGTATGGCTCGAGATGCGATAAGGCGGCACAACAATAGTCATACGTGTGTTCGCCGTGCACAATAAGGAAGGTCTTGTCGCGTCGACGTTTCTTTTTCATTTCGAATTTGAATTTAATTATACGCTTTTCCACTCGGTATTTTGTTTTCCCGAGTACTTTACACTTTACGCGACGTCATATTATTGTTTCGTTGTCAAAACGTGCCCCGGCGGCCGCGCCGCCGTCGCCGTTACACGCTGTTTTAGGTTCTGCATAATTGATAAGCGACCGCCGCTCCGAGTGTTTTACGAGAAGAATTTAAAAAAATATAATACACCTAGGTCTAAAAAGAGGATTTTAACGAGTAAATATCGGAGGACGGGAAACCGTTTCCGGAGCGAATAATGAAATTACGTGTAACATAATAATATTATATGATTATTACGAGTGATTTTTAACGACGACGCCTGTCCGCGTTTCACTAACCCAACAGCCCCGCCCGCGGCGGCGGCGGTTTTATTGTAATAAAAATTACGGAACGTTATAAAAAATAATCATCATTATTGATGCGAATAACGTCTGTTATTCCCGGAAGGATCGACCTCAGAGTCGGGACGAGGTACGTATTTTTGTTTTCGGTAAACATAATTATAGGGTATTATTTCTATATCGAATATACATATTATTATGAAAAAAAAAAAAATTCAAATCTAATCCAATGATGTACCCTTTATTTTCAGGTATGCAAAGATTTCGTTCTTTAAACCTACTCTCTCTCTCTCTACTCAAACTACTACTCTTTTGGAAAACCGTAAAAAACCGACTAAATTATCTATTTTTAATTCGGTGCAGTGCCAAATCCTATCGCTCGAAATTCGTGCAAATCCTTATCTACCGGTACTCGAGAAACACCTAAAGTCGAAGGACGTTTTTTTTGGATATGAGATTATAGTTTATATATTATACAGTTATCGTTTCGTCCTACCCCGGCGAACATCGAAACGACGCTTCCGATTCAAAGCCCTTGGCGTATAGGAAATGCGAATCGAAAAAATAAAAACGCCCGTCCGACGTTTATGATTAACACGTCTCGTATCCGATCACGCGTAACCGTACACCTACTCTTTTTATTGAGGTTATTTTTTCTCGTCCACCTCGCGATGACAGCACTAGGTCTCCCCGACCGATGTTGGGAATAAAAAATAACAACACATATCATACGATTTTACAATTTATGCGTTTCCTGTACGTATACAGGATGTCCCGCGGAGAGACAATTTTTTCTGTTTTTAAATCGGAATACGATCAATTGTAGTTTTATTTCGAGTTCCTTATCAATGAAAATCGATTCGAATATTTTACCTCGAGAGTAATTTGGTTTTTTTTTTTTAAAGAAAAGAAAACTTTAAAAGATTTTCTTATAGAATGTATAACGTAAATCATTGCGTTTTTCAGGAATCTATACGAGGAACACGCCCTATACAGAGAGAGAAATGGCACATATTATAAACCTATGGCCCGTAAAATCGCACTGGCTATTATATATCGACGAGGATAATGTAAACGATAAAATCGGCGTGGGAGGGAAACACTAGATACGGTCAAAGTGTTTTTTATTCCGACACACACACGCGCGCGCGCGTAATCGTTTTCTCGCCGCCAAGAGTGGCTACGACTTTCGTGTTTTTATTTATTTGTTCTTTATTCGGACTCGTTATTGTGGTTTTTTTTTACCCGACCACTACGTTACGTTAGCGGACGGTTCCGGGGATATTTCGATCGGAAAACTCGTGACGAGGCCGGCACACCCCCCGAGATCGCGAGCGATTACGCCGCCGCACACTATAATTCTGTCGCGTCGACGATTTTTTCGAATCGGCTCTGCGACAATATTGTTATAATATTTCATGGATACGGCGGCGGCGCGTTTGCGAACAGCCCTCGGCTGTACAGTCGACGAACGAGACGAAACCCACGCGCGTTTCTTCGAAAACCGTCAACGAAAAAAATCACCGACTAGTCGAAATTCCGAACACGTATAGGAGGTCGAGGGGCATAGTATGATGATAAATAATAATATTTTTAGGTCGAGATTATCGAAAAACGGTATTCGGTAGAATAGGTTGTTTCTCCCAACGCGGAGGGGGGAAGGACTTCCACTAGGAATTTTCAAAAAAAAAAATTCCAACGAATATATTATTATAAAGACGCGAGAATATTGTTATTATTATTATTGTTATTATGATGATGGACAAGTCTCGCGACGGCCGCTCGGGGTATTTACCTGATACCGCTCGATGATGGATGACCCGCTCTACAGCAGCTCCGTTGCCGGTCGATGTTTTTCTCGTCACGACAACACATCAAACATAACGCCCCCGCCTCGGAAGAATTTAATATTTTTCCGGAGTGCAATGTCAAGATAGAAAGAGAAGAAAAAAAAATATCCGAACTCTCCTCCGTCCGCCGTTTGGATCGCGTAGGAAGTTTTTCATTTTTTTTCTTTCCCATAACGCTTTTAATTGTCTATAAATTATATATTTATCGTCGAACGAGTAGTATAGTTACGCGAGAAAAAAACGTTTGTAAAAAATCTTAACGTATATAAAAAAAAAAAATGTTGATTTTAGTTTTTCTATTAAAATCCAAAATCTACTCACCAATAATTGAAGTACGCCTTTTTTCGCAGAACCCTCGTCGTCGTCTTGTGTAGATGTATTTTATAGGATTGGTTTTCTTAATTCTAATAAAAAGATGCTTTTTTTTTTTATTTTTCTTCTTCGACGAGAACACCACGGCTATAGAGAGCACAAATGTTAGTTTTTAATATGAAATCAAAACGCTCGCACCGACAGTACCCGCCGCCGGACGATTATTTTCATCAATAAGTACACATTATATTATATTATATAGTACTATGTACATTACAATAGTTCGTTACGAGAATATAATATAATAATTATAATAATAATATAATATCAAGACAAAATGTGATATCTTAGAAAATAGCATTCGAAATTCTATTACATATTATTAATATTATTAGGTATATTAATAAACACGTTATGTATTGTTATGTTATATAATATTATAATGTTTCGAGACAGGAAAACAAAACAAACGATGGGCTTTCGGTAAAGTATTATATAGGCGTAGAGGTGGTATTTAAAAGGCGATCTAAAGTCTAATTATTATTCGTTTATTTATTTCTTCTGGAAATTTCAATTTCAATTTTTTTTTGTACATTTAATGAGAATAAATCAACGACAAAGTATTATTAAAATAATTTACCAAAACTAATAAATAATATAAATAAAAAAGTCTTGCCCCCCCCCCCCCGGAGTACCGTACGCGATACTACTCCGGGGGCCATACCTATTCGTTTTATTTATATTATTTATAAACGTAATAGTTTTAATAAATTATTTTATACATTTTTAAATAACACTCTGTTATTATTACGTATGAGTATTAAAACTGCTAAACGTTGTTTTTATAATTTTTAAGAATAAATTAAAAAAAAAAAAAAATCACAACAAATATATTATCGGTAGCCGCCTTACACTATATCATACAATATAATAATAATAATAATAATGAATATAATAATATTTGTGTGCGACACGCGTACGGCCTAATAGAGGTTTCTAATTAAAATAAAAACGTCATAGAACAATAAAAACCGATAGTATTATTATTATTATCATCATCGGTGTGCTCGCACGTAATGCGCGAGCGGGTCTCGCGTCTATATATACGGATTATCGGTTTATTTGCACTCGGCGAACACAGTACGAAAAAACTTAGCGCACGCGACGACAACCGCCGCGCTTACACACCGTGTAAACAAACCCGGCGGGTACGCCGCCGCCGCCACCACGTTCTCACGTAGACGTCCTTTTCAAATATTTAAAGACGAGATTTTTCAGATTCCTCTCAACCCCCAACCCCTACCGTCAAACGCGTTATTTTTATTTTTCATTTTATTGTTTGTCCGGACGCCGGCTCTCCCTCCTAGCGTCTCGGACGTAAACTACTCTCGGATTTCGCGCGTAAACGAATCCGCGGATCATAATGCGTTTATAGTATTACGCCGAGGGGCGGGTGTGCAATCGAATCGGTAAACCGCGCGCCGGCGGTGGTGGTGGTGGATTTTTTTTCATTCACTCTCGGTATCCCGGAAAAACGCGTTGCCCGTCGAAACGTAATATATATATACGTTTATAGTATATATAAGTACACGGAATGATTTTATTATTGGCGACGGGGGAGGGTCTGAAAACCGATCGAACGCCGCGCGCCGTCGTCGGTCAATTGCGGTTGTCCAAACAAGCAGGTATTATAATGTAGTTACCGCGGTATAGTATAATAATGGCTGCATAACCGACGACGACCGAATGTTTTTATAGTAATACGCGAGCGTGTTTTACGTTTGCGCCGACCGTTTCACGATTGATGGAGGCCGAAACACGACGATTCATCATGGTCATAACAATGTACACGGGGGGCCGACGAAAGGCATATAGCTGGTACGAATATCGTATAATATCGCCTGTACGGCGCAGACTCCTAAAACGGCGTCTTATAGAGAGAACGTAAGAGAGAGCGGGTATTTTTAAAAAATTTTTTTTAACGGGTTTACAGTAAAAATATACACACGATTATGAAAGTATTTAAATAGGGGAACGAACGTTCGAAATTTGGCCGTTCTATGGCGATGAACTGTATCGATTTCTAAAAAAAACACATAAGGATTCAATAGTGATATCGACGGCAACGGTAATAAACGGTAATGAATTACGCAGTCGATCCTACCGAATCAATCGAAAAATTCATTTCCCACAACCATTTGTTTGACGATAAAACTATTCCGGCATAATAATATATTATATCGCGAAAAAAAATTCAAATCTACTTTTTCGTGGCGAATTCACTCTCATTTACTCTCGCACACAATAAACCTCATCGTTCTAATATCTGTCTCGAGAGTGCTCCGCTCGTCATAATGTTTTACTCGACCTCCGAACAATAATTTAACCTCGAACGCGTCGCTCTACACTTCTTTTATTATAATTCTAAAAAACATACATAACCTTTACAACGCGCCGTTAAATTTTAATTAAAACATGTGAGAACATATTCATCAATGTAATTTTGTTTTATCGAACATAATATTAACGGTTTGGTTTACTCACTTCTCGTCAAATTGTCGTTATCCAGGTCAAGGGTATCTTTTTCGGTATCTTTATTCGCCAAGACTTGAATAATCGAAGGAGGAAAAGTGTTATTGAAATTTCTAAAATAAAACAAAACTTAATAGAAAACGGAACTATTACACGTTTCATCATTTAACCGAGCAATAACGTTTCGTCGTATCGGGTCACGGTCCGAGCGGCGGGCGTTCGCGGTATTAGAAACAATATAAATTCAGTTCAAGTCGATTTGGATACGTCACCGCCGCCGTATTGTACCGCATATGGCGGTGGGCGGCGAATTCAAACGGTTTGGAGCGAAAACGTTGTTTTTTTTTAAAGAAAATAAAAAAACGTACGAAAGTGGTAAAAAGCGCGTGCTATAGTCGTTTCGTTCACTGCGGCGTTTCCGGTCGAATTCGAAAACAGGCCATAAGGCGGACAAACGTATAGGTATAAAACGTCACGTAGACACATAAAACGCGAAGAAAGAGAGGCGGACGGAGGAAAAAAAAGGAGCGAGAAAACGAAAAGTCGGCGTAACAGAGTGCGGCGACGAAACGAATAGAAAATAAAAATTGTTTCGAAAAATAAAAATAATCAGAGTTTCGCCACGGGCACAGTAGTCTCCGGAGAGTTATTTAATTGAGGAACGTCAGTGCAGTGTCAGTTAATTGATCGGTTACGGCTAAAGTCAATTCGAGACTTGGAGTTATTGTACACACGCCGCCGCTGTCGATAGACTGGGGACGCGATTATGACAGGTCGCAGCCTTCGCCCGGGGATTTAAGGACTGGCCGAAGATCATCGAGATTACTGGTAGGAAATGGTGTTAAGCTTCGTTTGTTTGTTTGCGTAGGGGAATATGCTCTCGAGGGGGGAACGCGCGTGGATTGTACTAGATTTAACTCGTCGACCAAACGCATTTCTACGAAAAGCCCATATGACGTATGGAAAACGTTCTCAATTGCAATTATATAAAATAGAGGTGTTTACGAGTAATGTGAAAATATCGTCGACGGTTTTAGAGCGAAATCGGTATGAAAAACGGTCGAATTCGGATTCGCTAAAGTATATTTTACGACGAATGGCCGAGAGGCGAGACGAAAATTCTGAAAAGTAAGGGATCGAGAGGGGAGATAAATCGGCACAATCACTCGGCACGCCGCTGGGGCCGATTGTCCGGGCGAATAACGTTTCGCCGCGGCGCGGTGGTGGGGTATATTATTGTCCGAGGATTCGACGAAACGATTCTCACGCGCGCGACGACGACGACGACGACGATCCGGGCGTAATGCATTCGACGCACGCTTGGGGGTGACGCGAAGGTAGCAGGCAGGCAGTCCAGGAAACGGTTTTACTTTGCCTACGGAACCGTGAGTGGGGCGCGCAAAACGTAATTCTAATAAATTATTTTCCGAAAACGTGGGATGTGTCTGGGAATTCATTGTGTCTCGGATTCGTGTCATATACTCATATTTACATAATATATATAAATATTATGTATAGGCGGCGCAGATTAATTTTGAACAAGGCTAACACAAATAAGTCCGCGACAAAATACGGCGAAAATCAACAAAAGCACTCGCGCGACGGCGTCGGATACGAGGGCTGTACAATGAAACAATGTATCTTATTGTTCAGCCGGAGTTTCTAATCGTTTTAGTTGTTCGCAATAATAACAATTCGTAGAATATAATAACAACAATAACACGCGCGCGTATGGTACACCCACCTACGTACGAAAGTATTATATATTTTTTTTTTTTTCGAAACGAAAGTATATGAATGAATATTGTAGAGGATTTCTTTTGATGTCGTTCCGACAAAAAAAAAAAAAAACGTTAAATGCAGTATTGGAATTAAAAACCAAACGAAAAACGCGTTTCAAAAGTGTAGTTTCACAAATCAAAACGACTGTTGTCTGCAGGTTTTCGATTCTACGGAAAAATGATAAACGCGACGCGTGAGCAGACTAATCAAAGTTATGGAATCTCCGTCGCATACGAAATTTTTTTTTGTTTTTCTAAAGTACACACGTTTTGTAGCTGACGTTCGAATGAAACACGACACACACACACACACCATTGTTATTAAATACCTGGCGAATTATAATTGTTTGAAAAAAAATAAGAGAAATCCAGCCATCATCATCATATTATATTGTTGGTTTAGACGGTCCGATACCTAATAGTTAAAAGAGATCAATCCGAAACGATAGTGAAGAAATTCGATCGATGTTTTTAATGGAATTTTTACCAAAACTCAAAGTCCCGCAGCCGAGTTATAAAAACAGATAACTAGTTTTCAATTTAATAATTATTCATACGGGTACTAGAAATACAAAAATACGCTATACAAAAATTTTCCAATCGTACTAACGCGCAGCGATAATTAATCAAAGCATTCGCAATTGACAATAGATTCTAATGAATTTTAGTTTTATGAAATATGTGTATGTGAATTTCAACTACGAGAAAAAATTGTTATTCCAAAATTATCGAGATGGCAACGTTGTAATAATTGTAATCAATAGTTGGGTATTTAAAAAGCTTAATAATTAAAAACGGGAGTTTTCGTGTTATGACGTGTCGTTTTGTTATTGCCATCGTATGGTATGAAACAAACGATAAACATTCATGAGATTATCGTACAAAAATTAATGGTTACTTATTGAATATATTTTTGTAAAAACTAATTTCGTCTAAGGTCGTCGTTGCGGCTTACGAACACTGAATTCAATCTAAATTAAAAGGTGTAAGTTTTATTATAATTAACCGTACGATATAAATCCTAAATTATTATTATTACTCGAAGAATATTGCGTTTCAAACGATATAAATCGAATAGACGCCGTCTTATAATTATTATAATCAATAATTACTATCCGTTAAAACCATGTCGAAAAATAACATTTTTTTTTTTTCCTAATCAAATTGAAAAACAGAAATTAATCGAATTTGAAACGAGATATTTTCAAATAGAATTGCAATTGTATAAGGTAGAAGAACTTAATAAACAGTGTGCGACACGACGTACGAGATTCGGTTACGGAAGAATCCGATGATCACCGGATGAACGAACGAACACAACAGTCTCGTATCCGATCTTTAGAAGAATGGATCGCGTTGAAAAAAACAACTGCGTTTACATACGTAGACTCGAGTATTCGATTTGACAAGCTATCGGGAATCCGTCAAATCGAACCGGCGTTGATTGCACAACATGTCGATACAACACATAATAGTTAAACAATAAAATCGAACGGCCGTCGATTATACAAACAGAACTAACGCGTGTCGAGGAAAATTCCACACAGCGAACAACGGTGTAGGAATGTCTAAAGTCGTTACCTTTTAGGGTTTGAGCCAATACACTTCTGTTTACACATCGTAAAAAAATTATATCGTAGAAAATCTAGAGCGAAAACTTAATTTTTTTTTGTACACGACTCGTCCTTGCTGTTGTCCACTTTGATCATGCACCCGTTGCTCAGGGCCAGTTTCTGTAGGAATTCTTCGTTTTCGCCCAGTTTGAAGTTTTTCATCACTTCCAACATGGCCTGCAGTTTCAGCACGTAATCCGAGTACGCCGGACCACACTTGAGAAACTCTTCCATGAGGTTTTCCATGGTCGTCCTCAGAGCCCGCATTTCCTGTAAACGTGAAAACGAAAAGAAGTCAAGAATATGATTATAATTATAATTAAACATTAACGACGCGCAAGTGTGGTGTTGTTAGTTTCGACATTATTTATTAAGTCAAGGGGGGTACTACTTACTACGTATAGACGAAACTGAGATGTGAAAATTCGCAAGATAAATATGTAATAAGACATAAAAAGTTTAAAACCCTCGACGAGAAGAATATCGTTAACGACGGAGGGTGCACACTGACATAACACTTTCCCTCCTACAAAATACGTAATGTAAAGTGCGTAAATTAACTACACGGCTAATCGAGAATTTCGTCGATTTTACGCGAGCTGAAACTTTATATATATATATATATATATATATATCCAATAATGAGCTGAAAACTTAGAAGTAATTTAGAGTACACCGTCAGGTGTTCGTCGTCGCAACAGTGCGGGGTGAAAATTAAAGTACAACGAGCGATTATGAAAACAGCTGAACAATAAAAACCAACGACGTGACTGCAGATAGAGAGAGAGAGTTCCGAAACGTCGAATACAATACGATAGACTAGAATGGACTTGATTAATTCCATTGGCTCTACCGAAGGGGTGAAATAACGGTCGGTTTGGTCTGACGATCGTCAAACGTTGGTCAATACTTTATCCGTCGGGTCGAAAACATCATTAAAACGGGCGGATTACTGTTTTACCTGGGGATTATTATGGATAACACCGTTGATTATATTATATATTATGTACATGTATAATCAATGGTGATACGTATCGTCTGGCCGGCAATCGCTGCACAAGCGCACGTGAAACACAACAGTACCTATCCGACACGTAATAATCCCCGCCCGACGGTCACACAACAATACGACGGGGAAACGCGATAGCGGTACGATTTTAATATCGTCGCGACAAAATAACTCGAGTCATTTGTCGAAATATTCACGCGCACGCGTTTTTCCAGTACCTGAAGTTCGGCGCTTTCTTTGTTGTCGCTTATGCTTTCGTACGACGGATCGGAATGTTTTTGTTTACTGTTGAACTTAAGCTTTTGTGTTGGCATTTTATGAGAAGACGTCTCTTCCACCTTGTGTTCGCCTTTGTATATGATCAATGCCTATGAACAAACGAGTATACGTATTATAAACGCTACAAACGTCACGAGATTAAAATGTTTAATATAGTTTTTACGGATTATAAGCGTAACTTTTTTCCATTAAAAACTAATTGATTTTTTTTTTGTGAGGGGTGGGGGGTCCACATCAAATGTGCGGTTTCCAATGGGTTCATCGTGTCAATTTTTAAAATAGAGTGCAAAATTTCAAGCCGGTCACTAAAAACTTTTCACCAGTCATGTTAAGGTTAAATCTTAACTTCCTAAAAAATATATATATATGTTACGCTATAAATTCCGAACTTTAATGGCTTACATAATATCCATTAGCTCGAGGGAACGAAGGGCACATAGGCTATAGAGCTTTTAAGATTCGAGTATAAATCGGTTTAGGTTAGATTAAAAATTCCCTATAATATCTTTTATCCTCGAGTCGGTCGCTTCTATCTCTTACACGCTACGGCATTTTCCTCGGCTGCCCAGTAATTTTATGCATAATACGAATGTAGTAACCATTACGATTATGAAAAATGTTTTATACTTCCCCGAATTCGTTTATGAATAATGAATATTATTAGATTATCGTAATTGACAGTATACTGTACGCGGTCGATTCTGGCCAGACCGTTGTCCAATATTGTCGTGTTAGGGGCGCAATAACTCCACAAATGAGACGGCCTTGGTTTCGAACCGAACGCGAAACGGGTTTTCGATATAAAAATAATAGATTGTTACGAGAAATTCACCGTATTCAAATACAAGAAGAAAGGCACTCGGATGGAGGTTTGAAAACGACGATTTTTTTCCTCTATAATATGAACATTTTTCAGAAACAAGACCGCATTTAAGGAAGGTTTCGTACGATAATCGGACCACGTAATTCGAAACAAAATATACTGCCGTAATAATTGGCTTTTAAAGAAATATGACTGAAGTTAAAACTTTTTATTTTCCGGCGGTATCACAAGTGTGTATACATGGATGTTTTTCAGAAACGGAACTCTTAACCTATTAAAATGAAGGGGAAAAATGCATAAATAAACGAGTTTACATAGGTAGGTATATACATAATATGGATAAAAAGCGATATACAAATATAATTGGTTTAACCGCCGGATAAAAACATATTCCTACCTCGGTATTCCCGATAGGCAATAACTACCGAATTGGGTCTGTTTTTTAAATATATATATTAAAAAACTGTTTTCTGACACGTGGAAAATTCTATCAGACGAACGAAAAGGAACAATACTCGGGTAAATCGAACAATCGTAAAGGGATACCTATCATCTTTATCATTATCAAACGTCAGGCTTATTGATATTAGTTTGTACGTTCGATGCGAGATATCTAATATATTTCAACAAGGAGCGAGATTTATTTTCCGTCACGTTCCCCTTTTTTTTTATAACGTTATATTATTATAATATCGTCCAAGTAGGATTTAAATCTAAAAAACGCGTTCGAAATCGATTAAATCGCAATGTTTTTGTTCCATAGATAAATATCATTTATTTATTTGAATCTCGCGGGATTCTCAAAGTTAGAAACAAATTATTCAGTTCTAAACTCTTTGATTACTGAGCGACTACCGCGAAATCGGATAGTTAAGGTTTCACAAGAGTTCTGTTTTACATTCGGTTTACGGAAAAACGTTAAAAATCTAAGTAACTATTTAGATATGATAATACTACGCGGATATCAAAGACCGGATAGCTTTAATTTTCCTTCGAGGTTTCATCAAAATTTACTGAGAAATAAACATGCACATCATAATATTGGATTACATTTATCAGATTAAGTTTGTTGTATTTATTTAAATTTCGATAGCAATTTAATTCTTGTATGTACATTGTACATGCACAATGTGTTGTTTTTTTAAAACTATTATCTACAAATCTTTTTTAGTTTTACAAGTTAAAAATGCATTTTTTAAATTTGGTTATTCGTAATGACACTTAAACATTAAAAGTAAATTATCATAACCGATTTCTCTGTGGTAAGAATAATTATAGCGTTTTACTTTTGTATTTATTTTGAAAAAAAAGGCAAATTATGTATTGATTTTAGAGTTATGCTGTATTTCCTTATTTATAATATAATGCTCTTACTCTTCTGGGTAGAAGGAATGCTTATAAATATTTATACAGCATCTTTTTATACTAAATATTTGATACATGACAGATTTTTTTGTTTTTGAACCATATATATATAATATTCTATAGTCGACATAATTTTTCCAAATAATGTAGATCGTTTTTAGGCTAAATAGATAATTTTGTAGTGGTTTTGATTTTATGAAATAAAATTATGAATTCAAGCTCGAACATCCGAGAATCTACTGTTTGATAAGTCAACTACATGTTTTAACGTCGTAGGAATTATGGCGAAAATTAAATTCTATGGACAGTAAAAATGTCAAATACTCGTATGTATAGAAATTTTAAAATTTATTTGTGAATTCAATTAAATAAAACATTTACGATTGGACAGTAATTATTGTCGATACCGTCGGAAATACAGTCAATTATCGCTGTGGGTATTAAAATCGTACTAAATAATAAACTATTGGTACGAGCAAGGAAACCAAATTACTGTCTTTATTATTTGGGTTTTTGCGTTCGTCGGTACGTACTTATTTAAACTCAATTCGTCCTACACTTAATATTTTTAAACACAAACTACGCCGATCAATAATAAGGAAACAGAGATGGGACATCTCTCTTGTATGTAATACTTAAGACAATAGTATAATGATAAATAATATTTACCTTGCTGCCGAACAGAAGACCCAGTAAAACAGTAGCCGTGAGTTGAGCGTGACAAAAAAATATGACGTATTGCAAATCTGGATTAGCTGGGTATTTCAAAAATATCCTGAAATTAAACACATTGCATAATGAACAAGTGTATACATTTGGAAACAAAATTAATTATGTGGTCAAATGGTTGGAAATATATTTCATATTTTTACAAAGTCCATTGAATAATAATAGTAATATGTATAATTTATATAATAATTTCTCATCATGATGTTTTGTAATTCATTAATAAATAATAGACTGCCGGAAAAAATAAAAATAAATATTGACCTCGACGAAAACGCGAGGCAGTAAAATAATAACAGTGTATACTTTATTATTTATCAAAGTAGTGTTACCGTGTTGGTGAAATTCTATAAAGAAAACCTAGGAATACAATACAACATTTCTTCACATACCGGGAGATGATAAAAGTATTGTAATATTAAATTTTCATTACAATACATGTTTAAAATACATTATAATAACAATGGAAATCTAGATGGGTACCTATATAAAGATCTTTAGAGATTTAAGTCGGGTAAACTGAATTTAATAATGTACCTGCCTACGGAAAAGAAATATAAGAATATCGAATTTTATCGTTACCCGTGGGGTTTACACCGTAACGTTTTACCGAGCAGACTTACGCGAGCTTACGATTTTTTTTTTTAAAAATAAAACCGTTATGCCTACGGCGACATAATAATAAAAACAATATTATGATACGATACTGCGACGAGATCGTATTTGCGCGGGGATTCCGTTTAACTCGACGAATAATTAAAAGATCGCGTTTCGAATACTATAAGAATACGTTATAGTAGAGTACGCCTATCGAGAACGTACGCGGGGGTTGGTTTTCGTTGATGTTGAAAGCGGCGAAAGTCGAACGGCTGCGGAGGAAGTATATTATAAATTATAATACTCGCAGCGGCGGTGGTGGTGGCTGGCTCGAGTCTATAAATCTAGAAAAAAAAAGAAAGAAGAATGCCACGCGAAAAATAGCACACCGACTGTGTCACGTGTGACAGTCTTTGTTGTTATTGATGAAATGGATTTCATTTCTCGGTAGTATCAGCAAAGCGTATCGCCGTGGGATGTGTGTGAGTGAGTGTCTCGAAGACGCGGTTGGGTGCGACACGGTGGGGTCTGATGGATTGTATTGGAGTGTCCGCGTGTGTATGTGCGTGAGAGGTGTATGATTTTCAAAGAATTTTCGTCGAGTTAAATCACTCGCCCGTCGATTTTTGGCACAAAAAACACATTACAATTGTAATAGCATCGCGCCCTGCGTGATTCCGGGCAATTCGCTCGAGCCGAAAAGGAAAAAGACCAACGGAGAAGGGGACATTCGATCGGGAATAATATTATTATTATTATTATTATTTTCGAAACGAAACAAAATGAATTGCCTTTTACAGGCCGAAACACGCATTTACGGGTTTTCGCTCCGAATCCGTATATTAAATATTTAAAACGTTGCGTAATTTTAATTCAAAAGAAATATATTACACTTGATTTTTACGCCTATCGTGAATGCGGCATGTTATTTCATATAAAATTATTGGCGTGTTTACAGAATTTATACGGCAAATATATTTGCGAAACGACAAAACATGGTGAAAATCAAATATTTTAGTCGTTTTTTAAAACTTAAGATATTATTTAGCGCAATAAAAACAATTGATACGAGCATATTTAACTAGGTTCGTTGAAAAATAAATATTGTGTTTTTAGAGTTTTTTTTTTCACCATTATAATCGAGAATCAATCAAATATTAAAAAACTTTACAAGTTTGTAATCGACTTTTACATTTTATATCGAAATAATTTAAGGAAGATAAACATAACCAGTATTTTACAAGTAACTATCGGACAGGTAAAAAACTTATCTTTGCAAACAACTTCTACAGTGCTGTGCTATTAAGAAATGCGTCTGACGATGGAGTGAAATATTTTTGATTTTAACATACTGATTAATCCCATAAATTTAAATTCAAAAAACCCAAAAGTAAAAGTGTACATTAGATATTATGCGCGTTATGTAAAATATTGTTTTTTTATTTTAATTAATAATTCGGTGATGATTTTATTTTCCATTAATCATAATATTTAACCTACTGTTAATGACCATAAAATAATTAAAAATTATGTTTTAATGAAACCGAACATTTAAGAATATTTGAAATACGTTTTTGGCAAAAGGTTAAATTAATATAATTTAAGAGATCATTAACGGTCGAGAATGATTTTTAATTTAATTTAAAAACATTTAATAGACTTGGTACGAAAGATTTTATACTTTAACATGGTATTAAATTTAACAGACTTAGTACTTTAATGAATTACCTATGTTGTGCAGTATAAAGAGAAATAAATAAATAAATTATTACAATGCACGGTTTTTGAAAATGTAAGAATAAATTATCTTAATTATAGGCACATGAACCAATGTATATACTTAAATCAAGCGAAATTAAAGTTTAATAATATAATGAGTAAGAAAAAGGACAAATGTTATTTGGAAATAAGTTTGATTTTGAATGTTATTGTTTTTATAATTCTTTAAAAAATATAACATTAGTACCTACTAGTTTTACAATTTTACATTGATTACATATGGTTATTTAAAATATCACTAATTACATACTGTTCCTAGTATTAAAATTAATTTTGAATAGCAATCACAAATATAAATTATTTTAATTTTAGTTTAAGAGGGAAACATTTGTTATAATGATTATTCATAAGAAACGTAAACAGTTACTTGTAATAATATTATTAATGTATCTTGATTTAAAATAACTAAATTTTTAAGATACTACCGTTATAATAAGATTTAATTAAATAATCAGATGTAAATATCTACATCAATCGCACTTAACTGGTATAAATAAACTTTGAAAATATTAATTTTTTTTATGAAATTGTCATCAATGATATTATTGATGTTTGTAAAATGATAATGAACTAAAAAAAATTTTTTTTGGCTTTTGTTGAAACTTTTCTATTGAAGTCTGGGGGGTAGATACAATTTTTATTTCAAAAATTACAATTACTAAAATTTTGATTAGAAATTTGATGATTTAAAATATTAAAATAAACATACCTAATATATTATTATTATGATGACATAATAAGAACATTAAAGACTCTAATATTTTCAAAACATTCATAAGTATTTTCATATATTTATATTTTAAGTGGTTTAATATGTGAAAAATTATTTCATAATACTTACATTGACACGTTGAGAAATACGGACATGATAAACTCATTATATATTGCTATAGAAATGAATCGACTTTCATTGAATGCAGATGGAGTTTTCCGAACCATTACACACAACCGGATACCCCAGATTAAAAATACAACTTCCACTAAAATTAAAAAAAAAAATCAATTTGGTATTCTTTATATAGTAATATACAGTCTATATAAAGTTAAACATCAAAATTTAATAATTATTGTTCTTAAATAAAATACAATATTTCACAGAGAACACTTATGGTGCCTTTTAAAAGGTAAAAAAAATATTCAGCCAAAGTCAAATTAAATACAAGTGTGTCGAGTGATTGATATTGATGAATTGGTCTTTAACTTTTCATTTTTGAGTTTTGATGACAATTTTTTTAGATTATGTCAAAAACCGGTGTCCCATAAATGTTGTAAATGTATTTGTTATTTTTAGTCAGTTTTTCTCAATTTTACAAAAAATTTTAAACGGAATTTTAAAATTGACCCCCTCCTCTCAAAGTATCAAATAGGACAAATTCATATTTTTCTTTATTTTTGTAAACTTTATGAAAAAAAAAAGAAGACAATTCATAGTAAAAGAAATACACTCCTCACTCTTCACTCAAAATCTAATAATATTTGTACACAATCACACAATTAACAACAGGTAATAATGTTCTAGACACATTCTTACACTGAGAATTTTATAATTCACTATTTCATTGGTAATAATAATCTAATTTATTCATTAAATCGAGCGAATACTTACAAATAGAAAAAGAGTGGTCCCACCAGTCGGTGGGACAAATATCTGTTTTAAGATTATCTGCTGTGCGACCGACAATCGTGTGTGGCGGAGACACCATGGTCCTGATGAACAGTATCACGGTGACAAATGCGATCATTAAGAGCAGAAGTTTAATTAACTGTTTGTCAGTGATGCGAACAGTCTTTGCCGAGTTCACTTTGAACACTTGAGATACCCTGCAAATACACCAAGAAAGCTATTTAGGTTTTATAATGATACATTTTATTCAATAAGCAAGTATTTATAGTTTTTCACAATCACTTTCAAGAAACGGGGATTTTCTGAATTCTGAAATTTTCAATTTATAATAGGAAAAATACCAAATTTACTGTTGTAAAAAATAAAAATAAATTCAATTTAATATATTTTTATATTAATCAACAGCTAAAAAAAAAAAAAAAATCCATTGTTATTTATAACAAAACTATACTGGGGGGTACCTAGTAAGAAACACTAATTATTATGATAAATTTTTCATTGGGAGCTAAATGAGACGTTTGGTAAAATGTTAATGTTTCACTATTACATTTATTTGAGCATCAATAAAAAATACAAAAAAAAAAATCTTATTACAATATTATACCTACGTTGAGTGCGTCACAGAAAGGTTAACATAAACTTGAGACACTTTGTCTAAGATTAATCACAGTGCAACCCTGAGTTAAATTTTTCCAGTCGAAATACTGTGAATTACTTTGGCTTTAGTATGGTACAGTGCAATATTTATGTGTTTGATACAGAATATGGTTTTATTAAACACGTCCTTGAAGCACTTTGAACTTAAGAGCTTAACAAAATGTAAAATTCAGAAGTACCTATCTATCATTTAAGGAATAAATAATACAATTATAATATTTAAGAAAAAAAATATGCGATCGTCAGCTAGACATATCGGGCTGCACAATATTATTATTTTTTGAACATCTACATATACAACACAGAGCAAATATCATGACTGCCCGTTTGTGAAAGAAAATGTACATTTTTGGTCAGAATTTTACGAAATGACGAATAAATTATTGTGTTTTTAATTTAAACAATAAAGACGAGGGGTAAATATTGGTAATTGTTTTGCCAGTTCAAATTGGTACAGTGTGTGAAATAAATGTACTAATACGATAAAAGTAAAACAAATGCCTCGACAGGCTTGACACTCGCATTGTGTCATTATATTTTACTTAACTAGGTGTGACGGGTCTGCTTTATTTATCCCGAATATAGCATTTGTTCTGTTCTACATAAACGCATTTGGACGATGAAAAGTTATATTTTACCAAGTTTGGGATCCAATATAAGCGGCGGAAGGTATGAGATGGAAGTAAATGGCTATTTATTAGTTTGGCGGAAAACAGAACCTTAAGCGAGGAATTATTTCCGAAACTGTGGCAAAGCCCATGACTGTTAAAAAGGAAGTAAGCAAATAAATTCACCTCCAAGTTTTCAACATGAGTGCGCCGTATGTGAGGGAAAATCCAATTTCCCGGAGCCAAAATCTCGCCGTGCACGTTACTAAATTCGGTGTCGGGTACATGACGATAATCTGCAAAAAGAAAAAAAAAACAATTCAAAACAAAAATAATAAAACACAAGTTCTCGTTTTATTATTATTTTTAGTTTATGCACGGGTGTGTAAACGTTTAAACGCTACTTGCGCGTGGGTCTAAGCCGGCCATTTACACAAAACAATGTCAAGGCGAAAACCTTGAATTTTAAATGAGCATTTAGTTTTTACTATATTTTATTATTTTGCTTAAAAAAAAGAAAGAAAAAATATCAGGTCAATGCAATGTCTTGTTTATCGTTTACGCCTGCATTATCGGCAATAGGGGTTTTTTTTTTTTTTTTTAATCAACGAGCTGCATAAAAAACAATCAAATCTCTAGGTCGTCGTATATCTTACCGTTGTATACATAAAAAATGCTCCCAAGACAATAATCTGCAACAACACTGGACTAGCGGCTTTGACGATCTGAAACAAAAAAATACGATGGTCGTACAAAACGTCAAATATTTTTGCAAATTCTTATTCTAGTTTAACTTATTTTTCTGAACAATGAGCACAGCATTTATACTGCATTTACTTCTTCATTGTGTTTAAGGATATAAAAACAAAACCAAAAAGCACAGGGTAAAAATTAAATTCCAGTATATATAATATAATAGTATAATATAACAAATATATATAGGTATATAATATATATATATATAGTCAGAATACCATTGTGACAATGTCAACTCTGTCTTTCTTTTAATAATATGTTAAAAAGTTTAGTGTTTCTAAGCTAAATGAAATTTAAACATAGAATTTAATAAAAACAGTAGTATCTTGGTAGTAATACCGTGGATGAAAAAAAAAAAAAACTCTTATTAGTATTTTAATTTTATTTTTTTTTACCATGAATACATAAAAGATTTTATTCTAGAGTTGATGAGTTATAATTTATTGATATTATTTCTATTTATGAACTATAATTCATGAAATTAATTATTATTATCAAAAATAGACACAAAAAAGTGTAGCGTTTTTGTTATAATGATAAACATATTTGCCTCGTACAAAACCACAGTGCTTATATTAAAACTTTTTTAATGCTCGTTTTATTTTACAAAAAAACATGACATTCAAAAATGTATTAGGTTACAAAATCCTTGGTAAAATATATTTCTTGGAACGAGAGTTTAGTCGTACATAAATATAATATGTAACTCTAGTAGATTTAAATATTATTACTATTAAGGAAAAATAAATACCTAACGAGTTGAAAGGATGTATAATTTTTTACATAAATATTTTTAATATCATATTATTTATACAAGGCAAAGATTGAAAATATATTTTTAGTCTGTCACGTTTCAATATGTTATAAAATTATGGGATTTTTTTTTTATTAAAAATAATTTTTCTTAAGCCTGTGTTCTTATTAAGTACATGATATATTAGTCCATATATTTTTACATTAAAAGAGTTTCGTAACATGCTCTTAAATTATGACTAGAAAACATGGTTGAGCACTCTATGAGCACATTCAATCATTCATATTAAAAATAATACATACAATAAGTCGTTAAGATTTGTGTATAAACAGGGGAAAAGTTTATTTCTTCATTTAAACTTTTTACCAAAGTTCAATATTATCTAAACTTAGTATTTTATATTAATTTGTATGTTAATTTAATATTATGTTTTGCAACGATAAAACTAATAAGATTTCAAAATTGATTTAATGCCACGAGACCTTCACTTAACTACTGAAGTATAATCAATTTTTATAGCTTTATTTTCCAAGTAATTTAAACCTGATACAGATATATTTGGGAATTGATATTATAAATAATAGGTTCATTATTTTACATTAAATGTACTAAGTTCATAAGTGTACATATTGGGTTTGTAAATCACGTGGCATAACTCAAGTTATAATTTAATTTTAAATTCCAAACATATTTATTAAAAATACTAGTGATAGATAAAAGAAAAGTTGAAAAATGAATGTTTTGTTTTGGTATATACGATAGATTGGGGAAAAAGAACTTTGGCATATGTGATGATTAACATGAGATACTGCATCGAAGAAAAAACCTAAATCCAACACATAAGTCAACGGCTCTATCTTTCCTTTAAAACAAGCTGTCTACCGAGATAATAAATTTATCACACTCCTTTATTGTCTATACGTGTTGAATTTTAAAGAAAAAAAACTCCAACAAGAATTTTCAAATCATTATTCAATACCATTTTAATGATCTGTCTCTTATTTTTTTTAAAATAATTGGCAAATTTCTAAAATCAATATTTAAATTTTGAACTAGGTACAATAATACACCAGTAATTAAACAGCTAATAAC
This sequence comes from Drepanosiphum platanoidis, assembly GCA_948098885.1. Lineage (NCBI taxonomy): Eukaryota > Metazoa > Arthropoda > Insecta > Hemiptera > Aphididae > Drepanosiphum > Drepanosiphum platanoidis. The sequence continues at coordinate 5,880,143 of OX402539.1, forward strand.
TTCACTTAATATTTGAAAGCAACTACTAAATTATAAATAGATACTAATTATTTCTCTATAAAAGTAGCATATCATTGTTTTATATTTTTATATTATAATGTCACATTTATTACTTAAACAAAGTATACTTGATAATAAGCAATTATATAAGTATTTTCATTTTGTTTGCATAAATTTTAAATCATGAGAAATTAGTTTTAAGAAAAAAAAAATATTAATGCGAGCAAATAATATAACAATGCATGATAATAAAAAATAAAATAATACACTACCATTAAAATTAAGTTATATCATAATATACAAATATAAGATGAGTGATGAGACAATTATTATAAAACTAAATTTTTTTTTTAATATGCATTTTTGATACATTGTTTTTTTTACACTTAATATTTTTAGATAATAGCGTTTTCAATGCGAGAATTATAGTTAGGTAAGGATAGTTAATGATAAAACTGTACAATATTATGTTTCACTGGAATTATTACATCCACAGTACTACACCTATTTTCACCACTCTACATTTTATTTTTAAGTTGACTATTAGTAATAATAAGATAATATTTGGACAGTAAAAAGAGAAACAATACATTACATAATGTAATTTCAACATACCTTAAGATCACTATACTTATATGTAAGAATAGCCACCATCGGTAGAAATCCAATCACCAAAAGCGTCAACAATAGTATTGTGATTCTGAGTATGATATCGTAAGTAGCTATGCACGGGCTAAAGTCAATACAGTCATCACAACCTTCGGCACATTTTTTACATTGAAAATTTGTATCCACATTGTACGTATTGGGTTTGCTCTGTAAAATTAAAATCATAACATTAAAGTACATTCACCATTGTTGTTTTCACAATTGGTTTAAGAATAACCAAGTATTGTTATACAACCGTATGTGTTGTCAATTGTACACTTACCAACATCAGTTTTTCATACTCCTCTTCAACAACAACACCGTTGAACGACTTTTCGGTGCTTGTGGTGTTTGGGAAATAATAGCCTTTGCGGCACACGCACTTGTAACTTCCTCGGCGAAATCCAAAACCGGGTACTGAGACGCACTGAAAAAAAAAAAAAAACTTCATTAAATAATCAAGTTAACACACAGCATATGTTTTTAATAATTTATTTATAATTCAATTAAAACTTTCCAGTGGTCAATTATTATTATTTATTAAAATTTCAAGTGTAAAATGTTATGCACAGTTTAGTACTTAACACCAGACAAACTAATTGTTATGTTGTGAAACATGACGTTTATTGTTTTTATAAATGTTTGGCCAGGCTGTTCACGATATGTTTATGAATATGTATGACTGGTATACAGACTACGAGTCTATTAACATAGGATTTCACAGTACGGTCGGAATGGAAATTCAAAAAATAATTTTCAGAGAAACAAAGACCCCCTACAATGTAATTGACAGATGTGAGTATTTATTATCACTATAAGGCGTTTTATGCATCGCCTGTACATACATATTGGATTTTTCTCCTTTTTTTCACACCCATTACAGAGGGGTTTATAGTGCATATATGAAAATCCACCGACATGGTAGATATTTCAATTATTTAATAAAAATAATTTATTTCAAAAGTAAATTATGATTTTTTTATTTAAATTTCAGGTTTTACATGATATAACACAACACGCGTATAACATGATATAACACATGAATTCATTGATATTTAAATTAAATTAATACAGAAATTATTGAGTAAAAAAAACAAGAACACAATGTATATTTTAAATTAAAATATTGAATAACTACACTTCTAGTAAATTTTAATAATTTTTGTATAGAATAAAGATGGAAAAAAAACCAATTAATAATAATAAAACAACTTCACAATAGATTTAGTTTCAGACTTTTTCAATAAAATATTTTTTTAATATACCTATGTATGATTTATGAAATTATTTTTATCGTTTAGAGTTAATACTGTTTAAGTGGACAAAATAAACAAGACACGGTTGAATGAATAAACCTTTAATTATTTTAAACTTTTATTTCTAAAAGTTTGTTTATATAATTACATCTTAAGTAAACAGATATTAATTAAAACACTACACATAAATAATAATAGGTTAAATATTATAAAGCTAGTCAGTGTAATGAAGAAAGTGATAGAAAAATAATGTTATGTATATAGGTATAATAGAAGTCAGAAGAGAATAGCTATTAGTTAGTAAGATGAAAGACAAACACAACTCTTATCTATGCAATTAAAACGATTAATTTAATCTTTTTGGAAACACTTGTTTCATTTGTTCTTATAATTTATTTTACAATATCAATCCCACACCAAAAAAACTTAACTAACTACTGCGTACCTTGTTAATTTTATAGTAACTGTATTACTTTGAAGTAATTATGAACACTATAGCACCAATAACTATAATATATCAATAATTATATTTCTTATAACTATATTTATTAAAACGTAATAGTAAACCATGCAAACCATGTAAACCAATAATAAATGCAATAGTTTAAACATTATGAAATAATCTTACTTGAGTTGTGTCATTTTTGCATTTGTTAGAAGAAGCAAATATGTTCAGCTTTGTACTTCCTTCAGGTAAACTGCATTGATCGATATCTACTCTTCTTAGATCAATATCAATTCCACTCGTCCCTCTGAAAAAAAAAAAAAAATTGTTAATAAATTCACAATGTAATTTATAGATAAATACAATAACAAAGAATAATAAGATGCACATAGAAGTATAGAAAAAAGAAATAATAATTTAAAAAAAAAAATTTTAAAATTCCCTAAACCAGCTTACATGGTATTTGTAAATATAAAGCCCTTATTATTATTTTCTTCATTGGAATATTAAAGATAATATTTTATATGCATACCTATTACATAACAAAGAAAACAGGAACATTTTAATTGTAAAGGATATTTTACCAGTATAAAAAAAATTATTTCTTTCAATTTCATTTTTAGAAAATAAAAACACATGATAATAAATTTTAAATACCCAAATTAAATATTATTTTACTGGCTTTTGATGAAAATTTAAATTCATTGATTCGAACAAAATAATATCGAATAGCTCACGTGTTTACGAAAACGACAAGATTTTAATGCAATATCATATTTTGTCTCCTAGTAGGTTGCCTCTGTAATCATTGTATGGATATCATCAACAAGGATCACAAGAACTTCAGCAGATGTCGCGGAAGCTAACCGTAGTTACCTACCATCCAAAGATAACAGCCTAGCTTAAAAACAGGGCAGTACTAAAGTAGACCTTTCGACGTGTTAATCCGCAATCGGATTGTTTGTCTGGGAAAAGGATTCACAACCCTACTCGCGCGTAGTGCGTATAACGAGAATTACTCGACCTTGATTATAAAAATACATTAGTTAAAACATAATATTCTGTAGATAAAACATTAACTGTGTCACTGAGAAAAAGAAATAAACTCTAATAATTGAATAAAGTCAGCAAATTAGTAGGGTACATAAATACTTACTTAAAAAAGTACTTTCCGTCTTTGAAAGCAAAAAACGGTACGGTGTATGTGAGCATCCATATATTTCCGCCCCCGCAATCATAATATGGTTTGCTCCACTTTCCGTCTTCGTACGAAACCGCCAGGATATCATCAGGAAAACTTTTCGTGTGACTTGTTTGATTCCAAGTATACGTGTTGATAGCTGAAAGAAAAACAAATGTCTTCCTTTGAAATTTAATAAAATATTTAAGTATTAAACTGTACATAAAGTTAGTATCAGATTATTAATCAATATTTTGTATTACTTAATAATACATTTTCATTTTAGATGGAAATAGGTAAGGTTAGGTTAGGTTAGGTTTAAATAAGGAATAGAAATTGTATTTTAATGTTTCGACATAAAGTTTAAATAAGACAACTTATTGAAATGTAATACATTTTATGGCTTTCGTATATATTTATTAGTTCCAAGTATTAATAAAAAATTGTGTAGTTTATCGATGATACAAGCTACCTTGGGAAAGATGACAGTATCGTTTAATATTCATTCGAATTAATTACAAAACAATTGAATTTTATGATTCCACAAACATTTGCTGAAAATAATACGGCCGTTTATCACAGTTAATTATTTTTATTTATATTTGGCTCTTATTTCTTAGGATTACATGGAAATATGTTTAATTTATGATCATGAATTATATTATAATATATTTTAAACAAGAACCAACATACTATTTATACAGTATACATACTATATTTTTGCATGATTAAAAATACATGCAAATTAACTTTTAAGAATTGTTATACAATAACAAAAACACAAATTTATTTTTTATCAATAGATATTTGTCTGTTTTGTTGTAATTCAAACGTACATATTGAATTAGTTCATAGAGCAAGACATACTCAGATACTAAAAATATTAAATAAAAATGTTTCATGATAATAATTATCACATTATGACTATAATTATTATAGTATTACATAATTGTTACCTATGTAGCTTATGAGTTTTCAACATGATCAAGTGATCAAGATTAGAATTATTTCAAGTATTTTTTAACTATATTGCATTTTATCTTGAAGAATAATTGTTAAGATTAATTTTAATAACTCTATTTTATATTGTTAGAAACCACAATGGTTTAAGAATCAGATAAAAACTTGTTTACAGTTTTTACAAAATAAAGATATGAAAAACAAAGAAAAAGATTAAAAGAACTAGTTAGTATCAGTTAAAAAGAAAACTGAGAATAAATATATAATAAATGAAGTGACAGAATGACAATTTTTAATTTTTTTCATAATTGTTATCATAAAAATATAAAACAAAATAGATAAAAATAAATAATATCTAGTGATTAATATTTATAATATAATGATAAAGTATTATTAAATATATAAAATAATTTATCAAAACTATTAAATATATAAATAATAGAATTAATATAAATAAATAAATCTGGCCTGGAATATTATAATGAAATAGTGCTAATATTGTTATTGCTATGATATACATATTAAGAAACTTAACTAACAAAATATCTATAAGTAACTTGTTTTTACTATAAAATATAGAATTTTTAATTAATTAATTAGGTATATTTTACTAAGGAAAGCATACAACAAATATTATTAAATATATTAAATTCAATTTTTGTTCACATTAATCGTATTGATTTTTATTTCAATTCAAATATTTCATAATAATCCCAGTATTCTTTATTTTTTATTTATTCAAACATCAAACTGTAGCATAGTCTAACAATGGAAAAAAATTACAAAAGGTAATATTTGAATAAAAGTTTCATTAAAAGCTTAAATAGAATACTTTACAATTTCTTAAAACCCGGACACTAAGTTTTGATTCTATGGAAAGATAGATTCTAGACATAATAAACATACTTGTATATATAAATTCTCAACCTTAGTTATGAATTTGTTTTGATACAAGTTTCAATTTCATTTTAAGTGCACTCAAAAAATTAATGGAATGATTTTCACTAAATATCAATACAAGTACAATGAACATTTTACATTATTGGTTATTATTAATAACCAATAATTAATAACTTATTAATTTAAAGACTGTAAAAAATACATATGATAATGATAAATATATTATTTTTGTTTCACATTATTATAATATGATTCATCATTGTTAATTTATCATCATTTATAATAAGTGTCAATAATAATATTATAACATTTCATGAAGTTTGTGATGGGTGTATAAAATTAATTAATATCAGGAAGTGTGATAGATAGGTACATGAAATGTGCAGTTAAATACTCTACTTTTCAATAAATTGAACGTTAAGAATGTATCTGAAGACCTATTGTAATCAAAATTATTTTGAAAACAAAATAATCAGATTAAAAGTCATAATACTTATATTTAATACATAAAACTTAATATATAATATATAATTATAATTATTGTTTTCAATAGGTTATAGCTATATTGTTAAAAAAAGGAAAATAAAAGTTTCTTAAGAATTAAAACAAATTATACTCCATTAAATACTCAAATAAAATAAATACATAAAACACATAAAAAAATTATCCTTATTTTCATTTTTAATACACTGCTGTTGCCAAGATTTTTTGTCATAATGGCTAGCTCATTAATTGGACCCCATTTAATTTAATTTTTTAAATACTCTTTTGGTATACCATAGAATTTTTTTTTTAGTCTTCACTATCACTAGGTACATTCAAAGCCTTATGCAATGTACATAATGTGCATCTTAGCATAATTAATGCATCTACATTAGCCTTTTCAAAAGATTTATTTTTTTTTACCACACAACCTTTAAATTAAGCCCAAATTAATTCAATGAGATTGTATGTCAGTAGTGTGAAGTAAATCTCACCACTTGCTGTCGTACTGTGTTAGTCAAATACTTGACATAGATTATTTATTTTTTTGGCATACCTAATGATTTTCACCTTTTCTAGGAATTTTAATAAAATTTCCCGATGGGAAATGAATATTTTCAGTTGAGTTCCTGCATATCAACCTTTTTCAAGTTAAAATTTTAAATAATTCTTTAACTAGACCAGAATGATGGATGTAAAGTATAATTACAATGGATCGGATCAATCGTGTAATTCCAATGTCACCTGAATGAAAACACTAATTATAAAAATACTAGTTTTTTAACAAATAACACTAATTAACAAATATAAACCTAATGAACATAAATAATATGTCCATACAATCAGTATGGTAATATCTTTTACTAGATTCATTCGATAGGGTTTTCATCACATTATTAATTTAAATAAAAACTAATCAATTAGATTATGAAAGAAAAGTGACTAGTTTTCAAATGATCTAACCCAACCTCATAATTAAATCTACTATCCTAACTTAAGCATACAATAGATAGATTCGAATGCCTACACTGGTGAAAATAAATAAAATCTGATTCCATGGGTAAATAATTGCTTATGTTCAGAATATTATAATAATTTTGCAGTTGTTATACTTCATGTTAGAGTAAATTATAATTTTATTTGTCCATAAGGTAAAGATAAATTATGAAGTACATTAAATTACACAATCTAACTGAAAAAACTCAAAAATGTTATCTTATGAGATATAGAAAATGAATATTAAGACCCTATATAGATTCCTATTCGCCTGCGCTTCGATCGAGCTCCATGATACTCTACCACAAGGTCAGATGACAGACATAATTATATATAAACAGTCTTGTTTCGTACCCCGATGGGCCTGGAGAATCCGCGCGACCCGTGATCTAACCACACGTTATTTGGCGATCATGTGTGCAATTACGACGGGGTCAGGGCTAAATGGCAAACCACCGCGTTTGGTTCCCTTTCTTGGCGCACGAAAATAAAAAATACGTCACGTGTTGCCAGTCGAAACGTGACGTGCATCCGTATCGTGGAAGATATCGCTCGCTCGGTATAATAAGTGCCAACTACAACTACAAAATGTATTATTATTTTATTACGGTGCACATGTATGTGGAGCATTCGTTCGAATGAAAAATATACTTCGAGTGTGTATAACACTATAACGCGTAAAGCGTTTGTTCTTATGTCAAACGAATCGCCCCGTATGATATTCAATATATATTAAATACGTGCGCCGCTGTATTAAACGCGTAAAGTTTTATCTGAGAGCCGGGACACGGGGGGGGGGGGCGAAATCGAACCGATTCGGCAAGTTTGAGGAATGTACGAACTTTGCCGACGTCGAACGTATATTTTACAAGGGCCGATTACAATATATAATACGTCGAATATTGTATTTTCTACACGACATCTACAGCGGCTACGTTAGGAATCGTGGAAATCGACGGAAAAATCCGTTCCGATTGATTTGAAATCTATAGGTAATTACATTTAATATTTAATGGTGTAGCTTATCTAATACCGAGGTATTTAATATTAAAACCGGAAATAATTATAATAATTGAACAATATATACTCACTAAAATCAAATCGGGCAACACCGCTGACTTGCCGAGATCTGTACGTACGTCATCAATCGCAACGGCGAATATTCGCACTGTTTGCAGTTCGGACTAGGACAGTCCGATACGGGACGTGAATCGCAATGGCCGCCACAGAGTAGTAACCGTTTTGGAAACCGAGAATGCGAATTGAGAATGACGAAAAGCGACAAAGAACGCCACTTACTAATCGACTGCACGAGGTGAAAAATTTGATTTGCACAAAATCGATGGTTGAAAAACGCTATGAAAACGTATTGCAATGCGCAATAAAATACGACGAATGAAAAAAAAATGGCCGAAATTTTCACTGCGGCACGGCTCAACGCCGCAACAGCGTGACACGCGATCACGTGTCCGCGTTTCCGCCAACCATAGAATTTTTAAACATTTACTCCAGGTTAGGTAACATGACGAGAGCGTAACCGCGTCTGCGAAACGGCATGTTACCGCGGTTCTCGTGGACGTTGTAATTTTCTTTTTTTTCTCACTCTATTCACTTTCACTCTTTCTCACTCTATTCCCGGACGACGACGCACGCACGCAACGCCTGATAGTGTTCTTATGTATTATACTTATTACTTTTTATTATTTAACCTGTTATAGATTTAACCCGACTGTTTAATGACAAACTCGCGACGTAATATTAATCTTTGCACAAACGACACACGCTTTTATCATTTTACCACGACGCCGCGTATATACGATTTCGACTACAGGACACTTCGGAGCTTTCCTGAGAACACGAGAGAAATTTACGATAATCATAACCGAAAAACTCGAAGACATTGCGACGACCGAGTACCGAGATTAGTAGACAACAAGTGAACAACGACACAACTACGGGCATTAGTGGATAACTGTACACCGCACGGGTGCAGCAGCCGTCGACGCCGAAGCTTTACAATTATATCACAGAACTCGCCAAACGTAAAAGGCCGAAAACATTTGGTATTTCAAGTTCGCGGTTCGATCGTCTATGGTGAGTACACATTAGTATTAGCACAGAACGTAATTAAAGGTAGTACGATGGAGATAGATCCCCAAAAAGTAGTTTTTACCGTTATCATGTTGATGAATACGTTTGATTTTGATAGTTATTCTGTATAATCAACTTAAAATCTTTTCATATCAAAAAACAAAATTTATAGATTATTTATTATTATTATTAAGACCAATATAATAATATAAAGTTTTAACTTATCAACGTCACCCTCTAAATTACTTATATTTTACCTTAATTGAGTCTCACCATGGTGCTAAATAAATTTAACATTTCAATACGATAATCTAATAATTTACGCTTCTTATTTAATTATAACTTTTTTAATAAATTTAATTAGTATGTCAAACACGGAAAATTTATTGCTCGTCATTATTTACAATGTAGGTATTGTGTAAATAATTAAAACCAATGATTTATATTTATAATTTTAATGTGAGCATAATATACATAATATTATAATAATGTATACAAGTTAACTGCCTTGATAATATATAGTCACCGCTGTCTTGCAGTAGCGGTTTTCCCGGGGAGGCAAGGGAGGCGGCGCCTCCCTTGAAAATTGGGGAGAAAAAGTGGTTGAAATCATTGAAATTATTATTGGTTTTAAAATTTCAATTTTTAATTAATTCCATAATAAAAATATACACACAATTATTGTGAAAGTGAAATAAATAAATTGTCTACACATACCTCATGGTGATGTTAATATAAATTAAATTATAAATATACTATAGAGTATAGAGTATAGAGTATAGAGTATTATCGAAGAGATTAGATATCCTTATATATATATTTTATATGTAAAAACGCCGATAACAACGAGTTATCGCAGCACTGCGGGCTGCGTGAATCACGCGAACGGCGCGGCACTTGAATTTTCCGTTTTCCGGCACGCGTTGCAGCGTGAATGTTCCGCCGCCGTGGCCGTGTGGCCGCGTGGCCGCCGTGATGGGACGACGGTGACGTGGTCGAGCGCTGCGGACAGAACACTGGATACCGCTGTCGCGGTCGTCCGTTCGGAGGTCGTATAAAAAAGCGACCGTTAAAAAAAGAAAATTACTCTCCATGAATTCATAAATTATCAGCCAATGAGCTGTTCGTATTTTTTAACGGTTCCGGTTGACGCAGGGTGGTCGGCTGCTATTCCCTTTCGTTGCTCCAGTCTTCGTCGGTTCGCGCTAATGTCTGCAGGCTCTCCGAACGGGTCCGTGTTTCGAGTTTTATGCCGACCGTTATAATCTCGTTTCACGGTTTCTAAATTTCTTTTCGCGGCGATGGTAATAGTATTTATCGACGAATAATCGCACGTCTCACGGCGGTCGCGTGGGTGGAACCAAATTATTTCGTCGCTAAAATACTACCGTACCATCGATATTCGGTGTTTAACGTATTTTTCCTATCGTATCGCCGCCATCGCGTCCGGCGCGCGATCCATTACGCGAGTGTAATGGCCGTCGCCTCCGGATTTTCAACGTGTCCGTCGAGGCTCGGACGACGTTAAACCCATGCCGGTAAAGGCTTCGAGTGTGCGTTTTTTTTACGTCGTCATTTCGTATCGTATTCGCCGTGGTCGGTGCGATCGCCGCCGTTTGTACTATCGATATTCGTTGTGAACTGTTTCGGACCCGCCGAATGAAAACGGTCGTCAATGGAGTCGACGACGGCCCGAGGTTAGTGATAGATAATATATTATAATATTATATCGATGTAAAATATAAGTACGACCCACCGGCGCGTTATGCAAAATGTATTATTATTATATATCATTATTAAACCACCGTTACACAACGCGCGTTGGAATTGATAAATTGCGAGTGTATTAGTAATGAATTCGACGGCCACTCGGTCGAGCGAATGAGGAATGCGACGCTAGGTCTATATTAGCGTGGCCGTGTGGCCGCGTGGCCGCCGTGACGGGACGATGACGACGACGCGGTCGCGTGCCTCGGACGGAACTCCGGATACCGCGGTAACGATTCTCGGTAAACAAAAAACCGTTACGAAAAAAGTCACTTTCCATGATTCGTGAATAATTCTCATTGGCTGTTCGTTTTTTTAACCGTTCCGGCCGACGTAGGGGGACGTTGGGATTACCCTTCTGCTGTTGCTTCAGTCTTCGTCGGTTCGCGCTAATGTCTGCAGGCTCTCTGAACGGGTGCGTGTTTCGAGTTTTATGCCGACCGCCATAATCTCGATTCACGGTTTCTAAATTTCTTTTCGCGGCGATGGTAATAGTATTTATCGACGAATAATCGCACGTCTCACGGCGGTCGCGTGGGTAGAACCAAATTATTTCGTCGCGAAAATACTACCGTACCATCGATATTCGGTGTTTAACGTATTTTTCCTATCGTATCGCCGCCGTCGCGTCCGGCGCGCGATCCATTACGCGAGTGTAATGGCCGTCGCTTCCGGATTTTCAACGTGTCCGTCGAGGCTCGAGGACGACGACGTCTATTCCAAGCCGGTAAAGGCTTCGAGTGTGCGTTTTTTGACGTCGTAGTTTCGTATCGTATTCGCCGTAGTCGGTGCGATCGCTGCCGTTTGTACTATCGATATTCGGTGTTTAGTATATTTTCCGTCTCGGTCGCGAGACCGCGCCGCCGTTCGCCAAAACAGCTTGTGAATTTTACCGTCCGCCAAAAACAAACGAATTATGGTAATACCACGATATTTGCGCGAGTTAGTGAATAATCGTTTCGTAGTGTGTTTTTATTCGAGTGTACCAGCACGAAATACGTTGTGAAATGTTTCGGACCCGCCGAATGAAAACGGTCGTCAATGGAGTCGACGACGGCCTGAGGTTAGTGATAGATAATATATTATAATATTAAATCGATGTAAAATATAAGTACGACCCACCGGCGCGTTATGCAAAATGTATTATTATTATATATCATTATTAAACCACCGTTACACAACGCGCGTTGGAATTGATAAATTGCGAGTGTAGTAGTAATGAATTCGACGGCCACTCGGTCGAGCGAATGAGGAATGCGACGCTAGGTCTATATTAGCGTGGCCGTGTGGCCGCGTGGCCGCCGTGACGGGACGATGACGACGACGCGGTCGCACGCCTCGGACGGAACTCCGTATACCGCGGTAACGATTCTCGGTAAACAAAAAACCGTTACGAAAAAATCATTTTCCATGATTCGTGAATAATTCTCATTGGCTGTTCGTTTTTTTAACCGTTTCGGGGGACGCTGGGATTACCCTTCCGCCGTTACTTCAGTCTTCGTCGGTTCGCGTTTATGTGGTGGGCTTCTCCGAACGGGTCCGTGTTTCGAGATTTTTATGCCGACCGCCATAGTCTCGTTTCACGGTTTCTAAAATTCCTTTCGCGGCGATGGTAATAGTATTTATCGACGAATAATCGCACGTCTCACGGCGGTCGCGTGGGTAGAACCAAATTATTTCGTCGCTAAAATACTACCGTACCATCGATATTCGGTGTTTAACGTATTTTTCCCATCGTATCGCCGCCGTCGCGTCCGGCGCGCGATCCATTACGCGAGTGTAATGGCCGTCGCCTCCGGATTTTCAACGTGTCCGTCGAGGCTCGGACGACGTTTAACCCAAGCCGGTAAAGGCTTCGAGTGTGCGTTTTTTTTACGTCGTCATTTCGTATCGTATTCACCGTGGTCGGTGCGATCGCCGCCGTTTGTACTATCGATATTCGTTGTGAACTGTTTCGGACCCGCCGAATGAAAACGGTCGTCAATGGAGTCGACGATGGCCCGAGGTTAGTGATAGATAATATATTATAATATTATATCGATGTAAAATATAAGTACGACCCACCGACGTGTTATGCAAAACTTATTATTATTAAACCACCGTTACACAACGCGCGTTGGAATTGATAAATTGCGAGTGTAGTAGTAATGAATTCGACGGCCACTCGGTCGAGCGAATGAGGAATGCGACGCTAGGTCTATATAAGCGTGGCCGCGTGGCCGCCGTGACGGGACGATGACGACGACGCGGTCGCGCGCCGCGGACGGAACTCCGGATACCGCGGTAACGATTCTCGGTAAACGAAAAACCGTTACGAAAAAAATCACTTTCCATGATTCGTGAATAATTATCATTGGCTTTTCGTTTTTCCAACCGTTCCGGCCGACGCGGGGCTACTGGTTTTCCCTTCCGTTTCAGTCTTCGTCGGTTCGCGAGTATGTGGTGGGCTCCTCCGAACGCGTCCGTGTTTCGAGAATTTTATGCTGCTGACCGCCATTGTCTCGTTTCTCGGGTTCAAAATTTCGTTTCGCGGCCATGTTAATAGTAATTATCGACGATTAATCGCACGTCTCACGGCGGTCGCGTGGGTGGAACCAAATATTTGTCACTTAATTTACTACCGTACTGTCGGCATTTTCGGTGTTCACCGTATTTTTCCTATCGTATCGCTGCCGCCATCGCGTCCGGTGCGCGATCCATTACGCGAGTGTAATGGCCGTCGCCTTCGGATTTTCACCGATTCCGCCGAGGCTCGGACGACGACGTCTAATCCAAGCCGGTAAAGGCTTCGAGTGTGCGTTCTTTGACGTCGTCGTCGTTTCGTATCGTATCCGTCGTGGTATCGATCGTCGCGATCGCCGCCATTTTTCCGTGTTACGAGATGCGTGAAAACACGGCTCGGATGGTAAAATATAACACTTTGTTTTTTCGTTTCGTTTCGATTTGTGCGTGTAAAGAATTCACGATCGCTTAAAGCGATCCGGTCACAATAGGTGCATCACATATTCACATTCGTTCAATATTGTATTGTGTTGCCGCCACAAACAAACCTATGGTCGAGGTAAGGTTTATTATTATAATAATACCTAATATGATTCAATCGTATATATTATTCAAACGGCCGACTTGTTTATGTTTCGGTCGTGCCAACGAGGCAATATATTATTATTATTTAAGTACATGATTATTGAAATTATTAGTATATGACACTGATTAATTACTATTCTTTTCTCCCATTATTGAAACATTATGAAATATCATAATGTTATTTAATACGGTAAATATACCGTATTGTATTATCCGTGTGTAATGTATACACCGTAGACGAAACAAATTGTAACGGTTTTATTTTATTTTTTAACTTTTTTAAGTAAATAGAAACTCATAAATGAATAAAAATATAATAATTTAATATATCAAGTATTTAATTAAATTAAAAACAATCTAGTGTATTTAAAATAAGCAATGTATGAAAAATATATAGGTTATCAAATAAAAACGTGGCCTGAAGTATTAAAGTAATCCAATAGTTTACTTTGAAAATTCTTCTTTAATTTTAATAATAATAGTAATGCAAAATCCTTGCTAGTTACCGTTAAAGTGAAAAATATTAAAAAAGTCCTTTGCTGCTTTTGATTTTAAAAGAGAAAAGGGTGGTTTTTAAACAATATGAAGGAAAATTATGAGGGTGTAGGGAAATTGTGCCTATATGTCAAGAACTTGAACGATTCCAAGTTGTTGCCTCCCCAAAAATGTAATGCCAGAATCGCTACTGCTGTCTTGTAATATTTTATATTTTAAAATATTACAAAAACCTCACGGTCACTTTTAGAAAATGGGTATTGTGTAGGTGTTGGTAGTATAGTATCAGTAGTGAACATTAGTTACACCAGATTAAACATAACGTGGAAATCACACTAGGCCCTTTGATTCCGGAATGCATGTGTTGTCCAATGGAGCGCAAAGAAAACAGTAAGATAAACATTTACATTATACCCACGACCCACTTTATAGTTTACTCTACAATGAAATAGTCTTACAACCAACGATTTTGTGTAGGAGCCAACGTGAAAAGATATGAAGTCATAACGATAACTAATTGTGTAATGAGTTATAACGACAACCATCCCTGTAAAACCAATTTTATCGTTTTTTTTTTAGAATCAAATCCAGGATAAAATAAGATATAAACTAAATCTTTTCAAATAATTCCTAAAATGTAAATAGTTTCGAAAAATTATAGAAATTGCAAAAATTGTATTTACACATATAATATTACAGTGTGTGTTGTATGTACAATGTACATTGTACATGACCTGAACAATTCATTCTAAAATTTTAAACTTATAAATAAATAATCTATAACTTTAAAATTTAAATCTATATTTAGTTAAATTTAATTAAATATAAGTAATCGCAATTATTAAATTTTAATTACACAAATTGAAGCAATAATAATTTTATTGAATTGCAAGTTAATAAATATGATTAATGTTTGTGGTTTCATTTGAAGTTAGTATGAAATTGTAAAACATCTTAAAAATAGAATTTAATTTAATTTTAAATTTGTAGGCTTTAACTTACAGATTTTGAATTTAGATAATTTAGTTTATGTGTAGTGTATAACAAACTTGGATATCATATCTTGTATCTCACCTTTTTTGAATATGATGATATATCATCCGATTTATCATTGCTTTTAAATTTAAAACCATCCTACCCTAGAGTTCACTCAATGCACTATTGTATCACACTCAAAACCTTAAACCGATCGTATTTTTGCATATACCTACTAATATATATGAAAATATATTATCAATTGTAGTAAAATAAAAATATTTACTCAAAAACATTTTTGTGACACTACTACTCCTTACTTAAGGATACTCCTACTTATTTAATCTTTGTTTTGGGAAAGTTTGATTAATATATTATTCTATATCTCCATCATACTATTTAATTTTATGTAAAAACTTATTTATGAAATATTAAACTGTACGAAAATGTTTCTGCTACAGCCCAAAACATTGTGAATAGTTTTAAGAAACTTTATTGTATTCCATTTACAATATTGATAAACTACTATATTAATTTTTTTAAATTCCGGCGGGTGGGTTAAGGTGCTGTTTTTTAGTGTTAGCTGTATTATTTATTTCCACTAGTTTGAATGCTATGATCCATTATTTTATTAAAAAAATGATTCTGAGTAAAAATTGCTGTAATTTATTGCATCTTAAATGTATCACGCAAATATTCAATCAATAATTTGTTTATGCTAGTGTTAAAATACAAAATTCTCTACTTTGTTACCAACTAATATCTAAAATTCTAAACTGTCTAAATATACTTGGAAAAAACGCACAGATTTAAAAAAAATAAAAATACAATAATCGTTAATTTTTGTGAAAATAATTAGTTTTGTCATTTTTTCAAACTTAAATCGATGGTAAAAAAAAAAACAAAAAACAAAAATTAGCTTGACCTATTTCAATTTTTGGGCGGGTACATTTTAATAGTAAAATGATTACGTGTTAGATTATAATTCTACATTAATCATATGAAATTTAATTTCAAGATATTATTAGAGGTAGGTACAACGTAAACTAAGCAGGAGCTTAAATAGACCAAACAAAAATCTGATTCATACGTATAATAATAACATGATTTATTAACAATTAGTTATATTGTTATCGTGATAAATCTTGACAGTGTATCATAAATATTAAATTTACTTTGATACCTTATAACCCACAGTGTTTCTGAGTAATAGTGAAATAATTTTGGGTACGTTCGGCGGTGGTATTATACATGTTATGTAATAACATAACACGCGCGTATACAAGAAGTGTATGTACATCATTCAATACTGTGTATAGGTATATGTTTATTTAAAACCAGACAAGTCATCAATCCCATTTGTTGGGGCGTAGGTATTGTTTGGTTTCGTTGTTATAATTCGAAATTATTTCAGGAAGCTGCTGATTTATTATCTAAATTCCGGTAGTTTCCGATTACTCCGGGTCAAAGGAGTCACATTGTAGATTATTCATACAATTTAACTTTACTGGTGTGTACCAAGCTATTTATTTAAAATCAAAGCAAAGTAAAAAAAATAAAAATAATACATATTTCATACGACCGCACAAGCCTGTACTTAAAATTATAAATCATTGTTTATTTATTTTTTTTATTTATATTTTTGTTAATATATTAAAGCGAAAATTATTTTTCAGAAAGAAAAAAATGCAAATTACTCGTGCTTACCGTGCTTGTACTGGCTGTTGCGTTTTATGACCGACTCGGCGGTCTTTCTGGCGATGAAGAACCATTCGCTCGTGTTCGTCAAATACTTGTACTCGACCGCCAAGTCTTTGGCCAGTATGCCCTCACCCTTGGGCAGTCGGTACGCGTAAGGACAGAAGAGCTGATAGTCCTTGTACTGGTGTTGATCGTAACAGTTGCCGGCCGCGAATATGTCGTCGTCGAACTCCACCATGGAAATCACCCCGGCGTGCAGCAGATATTCCGAGTTCATGACCTCAGGGCCCGCGTACTTCCATAGTCTGGTCAGCATGTTGGCCCGGTTCACAGCCACGTCGGCTTCCACTCGGAATCGTTCCTGGAAAACGAGATGGGACGATCAGGTAATACTTACGTTATGTTTTTTGCTGTGTAAGGCGTTTAGGCGGATTTTAGATTATAATATCGGAAGTGGGGGGGGGGGGGAGAGTCCACCCAGTGGGCAACAGTTTTTGTGGGAGCCCGCGAGACCAGTTTCATAGATTTTTAAAATTTTTCCTTTCAACTTCATTTTATACGAAAAAACGATTGAAATTAAAAACAGAAACTATAATAACGATTATAATTAATAGTTTTCTACTACGTTTTATCATCTCACATCGGATCAGATAATCTGTTATTGTTTCATAAATATTTTAACAATTACAGCACACAGTATAAGGTCGGTGAATTACTGTATCGACTAGGTACCGTAATAATATAACGCACACGCAACTAAAGTGATGGTAAATACGTGACTTTTCTACGTCATTTAATTGTCTATTTCAATTCGGTCCCAGAATGCAACAATATAAAAAAAAAAAGAAGAAGAAAACTACATAAACCTCCATAATGATCCGGCACGAACGACTCTGCGGTCTTTACGAACGCGTTGTTTAAACGATCCTCTATTGGCCTCACGTTTGGCGTTTTAGTTGCGGTCCTATCTCCATCTTGACCGTTTATAAATCATTCCCAGAATCTCATATGTGAGACGAATAATATTTTATGTTATCTTCGTGGAGGAAATAACGCGTTATCCTTTTTTCTAGATTGGACGATATCTCCGGCTGAGTCAGTCGCTCGTAACGACAGTTTTCACGTCTGCTAGCCCGTCTGCCAGTCGACCTTGACCTGAATATCGTGTTTTTTTCTTCATCAAATCCAATTCATGATCCCCCGGGCGCACATACATTGTTTTTCATATTAATATTATTAAATTTAATGATAATATCTCGTTCTGTGAATACGCTGATGACAACGATAATCCGTCGAGTATTTTCTCTTCCGTCGTTTACAATAATATTTTATATCGTGGATAATGTTTGCATGGTACGTACGTATAGTAATACTTCATTCGTGTCTGTAAACGTGCATGTCGGATTAAAGTCTATGCAGACACGTATCTAAGTCTTTACTTAAGGGCGTTTTAAAAAGTTCCCGCACTCTCAGTATTTCTTTGCAACGTACAAACTAAGTCTTAGAAATAAAAAAAAATGAATAAATAACTGTGGTTTATTCGAAAAAATTCTCTGTGAGAAATTTAATTTTGTTATCATTTTTTTATCTTCTTTGCAACTCGTTAAGTTATGTCTTCGGCTGGAACATTTATTTTTGTAATTAGGCTAAACCGCATCAGTGATTTTGTTCCGTTTTAAAGTTTTATTAATTAAGTATAATTAATATGAAATATATATATTAATTTCAAAATAATACGCTTCAATTTCGCATTCTTGATTAGACGCATACATTTTGTTAATAATCATAATAATATGCATTTAATTAGAAAATATTTAAAACAAAATAATATCTATCTTCAATTTTTATAATAACAATATCATATGTGAAATAGAACCATATGACAACAAATGTAAAAATCTGAAGCATAAAATATAAACATCTTTTTTTTCCATGAATAAGGCTGAGAGAGGGGAATATTTCGTCCTGGTTACGCATTCCCTTCAACTACCGAAAATAGAATTACAATTACTTTCAAATAACAGTAGAGAATAATATTGTATTCATTTCAGTGTAGTATTTGTATCCTTAAGGATAGGTGTATTTTTTTTATATTACTATAAGATAAATTGGTATTATATACATATAATTCTGCCGGTGTCACCTGAAAAAATGTATTCTTTAGGACGAACCCTTGTGTGTATATTGTTAGATTACCGTTTCCACAAAAGGATTTATTATAAACGTCACGTGGAAGTTGCATTTTTGTGCTAAACGAAACTCTTCGCCTAAATTCCGATTCACATAATGAAAATATATTCGTTGAAGTCCAAACAAATTCTATCCTTGTTCAGGTTATAAAACATACTCAATAAAATGTCGCTATTATTGTTTGTAATTTTTCGATTAGAAAAAACGAAACTGGTACCATTTTTGTCTATACTCATGGTGTAATAACTTATATTCATTTTTCTTCTTATTTTTTTTATTTAAAATATTCGACGCGTTTTGATTCTAATAGATTTACTAGACAACGTGCAGAGATTAAAAGTAAAATTATTGTGATGTACACCTGTTTAAAGGAGTTAAATATTCAGTCGGGTTTTCTTATATTTTGCGCGCATTTCCTTATTGCTCTTCTCCTTGTTGGGATTTCTTATTTTTAATTATCTTTCGATTGAAAAAAATAAGTCCGAATGCGTTCGACAGTGATATTCCATTTCTCAAGATCTCATATTCGCTCTACTTAAGTATTTAAATTTGTTTATAAATAGTCATAAATTATTGTTATTACAATGATTTACAAATTCAAAGTTATGCAATTTAAACTTTTGTACCTTTGACTGCAACTAATTATTTGAAGATTATATTTCATTGACAGCGGGGTAAGACCATTGTTATTATTCAATTAATATTTGCGCCGTAACCAATTCGAGGGGAAGAACAAAAGCGCGGACCTACTATTGGCAATGTTATGAATTGCGGTGTACAATCCCACTGTCCGACGGTCGTACGTTGTCTATAACTAACGCAGATGTTCATGATTTGGTCGTACGACCAAAAGGTTTTAACCGGTCTACTATCCACGACCCCTTCCTCCCCCCCACCCCGATATTATGATTTATATAATATTTGATTGCCGCCCACTTATATATTGGCAATAAAATCTTCAATGAGAAGTCTTATTTTAGAAATCGAGCTAAATTCTCGTCCTATTGATTTTCAGAAACTCGGAACCATTCAAAGTTTATAATAATCTATACGTACTCCTTATACAACATTTTCACGAATTTAATAAATTACTCTACGTCGGGGGCCATATACCGCCCACTGTGAATTCATTGGGGCGTCAACTTAATTTCTTTATACAAAATTTATTTTCCCTACATACATATTTATACATGAGAATTTGTTTTTGTTTTAAAAAAATATTATTAAACACAAATTCGTCACTGTTATGAAGAAATTATGTAGAATGAAAATATCAAAAACGATAAGTCTATATTAATTATTTCATGTCGAAACGCTAATGAAAAAATAACACTGCTTCGATTCGAACAATTTATTATTATTCACCGCGGTGTGTTTATTATTCCACGACATCATAGTTCGATTCGAATTTGAATTTGAACGTTCGATTTCAATCATGATTCGATTTGGTTTTAGTGAGATTCGCACTTCACCGACGTACCATCAGATTTTCTATCATACGAAAAACGGCAAATTTTCCCGAATAATTGTTGAATCATATATCCATAACGAATATTGGAATCGATACCGCATATTATTATATTTAGTATTTTTTTTCCATCTCATCATTTCATATAAATTTTAGTTGGCATAAAAATATTATACTGGAAGATTATTTTATCACTTGTCGATCAATCATTTATGTGCTTTTGCGAAAAATATTTTTTTATAATTTAAAACCTCTACCGCACAACGTTTTCCCCAGAAATCATAGCCAAAAAAAAATATTTATTTTTTTTGTAGATGAAAATTTCTCCGAAAATTCCGATGTACCTATGAAAATAAAATATCATACTAAAAGTTAATTATTTTTTAAATATTTAAAATATTGTATAATATGATTTATTAGGCATATATTTATATACATTTGAAAAGCATATATATGTGTGTTAATATTTCATACCTGCATATATATATATAATAAATAATAGCAAGTTGGGGTGGTGTTGGTACCAATATGGTTTTTTATATGTCATAAATGTGTGTGTAGAAATGTCATGGACATTTTTGTGGAGAGTGACTATTGTTGAAGTAGACATATATTATGACATATATTATATTTATTTACAACGAATTTGTTACATCGTTTTTGTAGTTCGCTCGCGGCTTTGTGTCGAGTAGCAGTTATAGTTTTTTTTTTTTTTATATTCAATTTTGTTCAATTTTCATGCGCGGCCTTTTAAATATTCTCTATATAACAAATAAAGGGCCCCCGTTAGGTAGCTTAATAAAATACCACAAACTTTTCAGTATATTATAAAAATACCTCGTTTTCTTATCATAGTAATAATAAAACAGAAGAAACGGTTTAGAAAAAAGATAAAAATATTTACTTCGAGAAAGAAAAGTAATTTCATATCAAATTTGTCGTATGATTACTCGCGGGATAGCAGTTATTGTTAATCAATAAAAATAAATAACGGTCCTTTTGGTAGATATACTTTAAAAGGGTTTAATTTTTATTCACAGTAAGCATTTATCGACGCTTGAAAAATAACCGAAAAATAAAATAATACACTGTAAATTAAACCCACTAACAATAAGTGTCTATTTTATGAGCAAACGATATTTGATTTATTTCTATCGAGTTCCGTATTAATTTAAAAAACAATTATCACAATTGAGAAGAATTGATGGTAATAATAATAATTAGAAGATCGAAAACGATAATAACTGTTCTAAATCAAAGTCTGACGAAGAATGATGTTTAAAAAAAAAATAAAAATAAAACGTTTTTCGTGAATAATTAAATGCATACTTTTTCATTATGATCATAATTATAATTTTAATTTTCACGAATTTTTAACTACAATTAGCTTTTATGTATTGTTCTCAACAGGTAGCCGTTTTATGTTGTGCATTAAAAAACTATTAATTCGCATCGCATTCATCGTTCGAACACTGAAGGTTTTTATTTTGAATTCAATCGATTTTTTCAAGCTCATAACGAACAATGAAAAAAGCGCAGTGTGTAACGAAAAAAACTCTCCGCGACACAAAACTACTACTGAAGAGAAAAAAAAAGGTAAGATCAAAACGTTGTTTTAATCTTTTTGGAATATTATTATGCTTCGCAAACGCGTACGCTCGTTTTTATGCGTTTGTATTTTATCGTTAATTGTTTAGCAAACACTAAAACATAGCTGATTGTAATAAATAATAGCGCGTAGTTAGTTAGTTAAACTATACTCGAATGAATTTCACTCGGTTCAAATAATATAATTTATAGGCAAGGAACTAAGGGTACCTTTAAATACCAGCTCACCGCACTTGTTTATATAAATAAACCTAATCCGTGACTGAGCATTTTCTTGAAACTATTAGTTGTTTACTTAAAACATAATATATATATGTGTGTATAATATATAAAAGGATACCTCGTTCGCGGTAACGTATGGTTTTCGACCACTGCTTCCCGTTAAGTATTAATTCGAAAACTAAGAGTATTGAAATAATAAAACTTCTATTATGATCGATATGGCGTTTACTCGTACGTATTAAAACGAATATACGAATATTCGAGAAAGAAAAATCGTCTTTGATCATAAATATTTTACGTTTTACGCCTATACAAAAACCGCGTCTCGAGAGTGGGGGGGGGGGGGGGAGAGGACGGCGATAGATCGAACTTTTCAACAAGTGATTCGAAAGTTTTGGAAATTGCATTGCACTATTTATGAAAGGTCGTCGCCAAGCGCGTCTTTGAACTATCGGGTGGTCTCGTCGTTCGGCGGTAAACGAGATGGGCGCGGGGAAATAAGGACGCGAAAAGGACGAGACGAGAGGGAAGGACCTCATATTACCTATCGTATTCAATTTTGACCTCCGGTCGAATTCGCTTTGGGCCAGAAAACAATGCGGATAGCATCAATAGCAAACAAACCCACCACGTCGGCGCCCGTCCCGGGATGGGTGCAGATTTATATACGTATAAATTATTTATCAGCCGCATTGTAGTCCGTTCAACTATCACCGAAGCCCGCGCGCGAACCTTTGCTCCTGCGAGAAGCAATAACGTCGCGGCGCGGCCGTAAGTTTCCGTGGCGCCGATAATTCGATTCAAAATATATCCCGATAGCAGAGCAAACTTCTCGGTCGAAAGTATTACGGCGCGGCGGTCCGTGGCCTCGGTGGATTTCTACACAGCCTATTAGTGTATATAGGTATTCGCATAGATAGCCAACGCAAAACGTAACAGACGGAAATAGAATTACAAGTATTATTAATACTCTAACGCAATATTCGACTTTGAAACGTCCGGCTCGTATACCATATTGACAATCGCGATTCACACGACCCGAAATCATCGAAAGCCACGGATAGCGCCGAAACTCGAGGGTATCGTTATTTCAGTAGGGGGTTTTTTTTCCCGGTCGTGCGTGATTTTAGACAGACCGACGTCTCTCAACATTTCACCGAGCCAACTCGAAATATGTCATGCGTTTTATATACACAGTCCTTCGCTTTCATACTCGATCCTAATTACAACCCGATAAGTATACTCGTATCGAGTAGTGTGTGTGTGTGTGTGTATGTGTGTGTGTGGGCATACTTGTCGAGAACGAATTAAAATTAATATTTTTAGATCGTATTTTATTTCTGCATATAATAATAATATAATATAGTCGTAAAGAGAAGGCCAATTATACGAACATTTTTCATTTAGAAGTACACGGATCCCCCTTCGCCCGGCGCCAATACCGTGCGGCTCGAAACGATGCTCGTCGACGTCGTCGCGTCGTTAGAAAAAAAAAAAACACCGAACCTATTAAAAAAAACATGCCGCTGCCGTTACAGCGATCGGTTGACTGTATTTTCTATCCGGACCACGGGGACTCCGAACTTTAATTTATTAAAATGGAAACGACGTGTCACTTAACGTATAACGTGTACAAATTGTAGGTAGTTAACTCGACCGTTTAATCGACGGGTCCACATTTATTTATTTCGAGTGTTTTTATTTATTTCAAAAATATTATGCCGAATACATTTGAAAAATGGGGGTTTTTTTCTTTCTTTTATTCATTTGTTGTTGTTCTCTCCCTCCCGGTTTACGGCGCGAATCGTTATAATAATACCTTTAGGTCCTGGGTAAGCTATTAACGCGCGGATCTCGTGTTTGCACATCGTCGGGGTAGGTGGTCGGGTCGGCCGAGTTGACCGCGCGTTTATAAACGGTTTCGAGTTTAATTAAATCTCTGACCGTTTCCGTTGTGTACGGCGCGGCGGCGGAATGCCGCCCCGTGCTTATTTATTTGTAAATAATTAAAATTAAGAGCTATAATTTGTACG
Source organism: Drepanosiphum platanoidis (assembly GCA_948098885.1). Taxonomy (NCBI): domain Eukaryota; kingdom Metazoa; phylum Arthropoda; class Insecta; order Hemiptera; family Aphididae; genus Drepanosiphum; species Drepanosiphum platanoidis. Next base: position 5,904,648 of record OX402539.1, read on the forward strand.
GCTACTGTTGTCGAAACATACACTACCTAGGTACACTCGTTAAAACAAATTTAATAAGTAAAGCAAGTGTAATTAATGTTACCGCGAGCGAAAATTCCTCCGCGTATATAACTTCGTTTGTACTCTCTCTCTCTTTTCGAAACGACCGTTGTCGCCGGGAGGAAAAATAAAACGTTTGTTTTCGGTCGCGGATCAATTCGTGTTTCACGAAATACTACGAATTACTACTACGATGTCGTTCTACTTTCGTATTGTGTGTCGTCGTCGCGTCCGTAAGAAAGAAATGATTTCTTTTTTTGCATTCTTACGGTGGAAATATTCTTATACCGTACGTAATAGGAAAAATTTCAACTTACGTTCTCAACGACTTATGGTAGTTTGTCGTTTCAAGGGAAAACCACTCGTATTTCTATGAACCGCGTTTTTCTATATGTTTTTCCTTCCACGTCCGCCGTTTTTTTATACGCGACGATAATAAAATGATTATTTATTTTTTTCCCGTCCGAAGCAGACTGGCCGGTTTCAGATATTATATTCGGTGTAAGAGTAGGCACGTGATAATTATAAATAAACAGTTTTTATCGTTTTTTTTATTGTCTAATGAGACGGCGTTGAAAATCGAATTAAATCGATTCTTCTCTGTCAATAATAATTATTATAATAACGCGCGCGAAAAGTTTCGGAACGTTTATGTATGTCGCGCGATACCAATCGTATTATTGAATTCCACACGACATGACGCGGAGTCTTCCGAATTACTTTTCTCCCTCGCGTAAGTTTATTCGGTTTTAATCTTTCGCTCTTGTCGGCTAAACAACTCACATTGCCCATTACGATTTTAATTCCGACGGCGTGTTATGAGCAGTTCACCGATTCGGTCGAAAAGTTCGTAACGTTCAGTCGTTACGCAATTATTACTCATAATTCAGTTATTATCATGATGATATAGCAATAATATTATTATCTACCTCGAGGTTATAACACTCGTTATCGCGTAACAATGTTCTCGCGCGCGCGGTGTAAATAGAGTTAATGGCGAGATTGTGCGAATACGAAAGATCTGTGTCTGACAATCGAGATTCGGCTCAGACACTAATCAAATACGTTTCGGTTTATTTGAACAGTCCGACATATCCGCGGGTACGCGGCATTTTACATTTAAGATAAAATCACAAGAACGGATTGTTATAACATCTACTCGTATGTTTCGGATAATATAGGAAAACAATTTCAGACCTATCATCGTTTTCGAGTGCGTAACACTACTTTCACGCGCTTTATAATATTATATACGCTTAAACTATATACGTATATTATAGTGTCGACGTGGTTTGTTTCATCTGTCATATCAGAAACGCGCTGTTACCCATCGGGTTTTGATAATATTATCAAAACTTACAGAAATTTCAACGCTTACAGTTAGTTTTTCCCCCGTTAGCTTATTCGCATAGGCGTATACATTTACAATATCGCATCCCCTTTCCGATCGAGGGACACGGCCCCCGTTGAATTCAATTCCCGGATTCGCTTGAAATACGATTTTATTAATCGAGGCTTTATTTTTTTTCTCCATACATAAACATTTCGTTTCAGTCCGCGCGCCGTCCATTCGGATAAAATTCCCATCGACGAGACGACGTAGTCCGTATTCCATATAATTTTCGTTTTCGGCGAAACTGACATATTTTTTTTTTTTATTTACAAAATGTACACCGTAATATATAAACGTCAGAGATGATATGACTTGCAGAGAAAAAATAACGTTCTGCGTTCATATATAAATATTTGTCCACGTCGAACATATCGATATAGTGAAAATATCGGTTTCCGTATCGTCGACGCATCGCGTTATTGTCCTTAAATAATATATATTTAAGTTTGGAATTATCCGTCCTTAAAACGGCGAGTGATTTAGAGGAGCCTCTTAAAATAGTTTCCAAGCTCCCACTTCCCCTAAACGTTTCGACTAGTTTAATTTATCTCGCGTCTTAACATACGGGTAATTTCATCAATTATAGTAATACGTATATTCAACGATCAACGGTAATATCATTACATAACACGGTGATATTTAGCGTTTTAAAAGTGTTGTCGACTGTTAAAAATATCGTTTTTCAATTAAATTATAATATTTTATGTGATTTTTATGATACTTCTTGCTATTATTGTCGCACAAACTATTTACGACGTTCGCGTTGAAGAGAATAAAAGCGTTTCAAACACATCGACACGTGGGCGATGTGGTCGTGCGAATCTGTGTCGTCTATTCGAGTCATTCGAGCTTTTAATAAGAATCGGAATTCGACTGAGGCACGGTCCTCGGTCCTCGCGGTCCTCGATTTGTCGCGATTGTATCTCATTATCTCGTATACTGCACATCTCGTGTACCTCTTTCTATACGTGTACAGTGTACACTCGTATTCGAACGCGTTAGGTATTCGAGTGAACATTTTCCGCGCGCGCATCGCGATCGGCGCACGGCGATTTCCTCATTGTCGCCGACGGGTGTTCTCTCGTTTCAAATGTAATCATTTTAATAACGGTCGGTATAGTTTGCACCGCGTCGCGCGTCTCCGAAGCGAGCACATTAATTTTGATTTTTGAACGACTATATATTCCACTCGTGGCTTTTGATCGTGCGGCGAGCACACATTGCGTCGTCGTCGTCGTCAATAGAACCTATATCCCGTGCCGTTTGTAATTTCACGGGCTCGTACCCGTGTCGATTCGATATTTAAGGTCGTCGTCGTCGAGAGTATACGCGGAGTAATGTTCGGTCTGTTTGTCTTTTATATTCTCGGTCGCATCGATTACGCGAAACTTCCGCGTCGCGGTGGCTGACAAATACGCGGAGAACGAATTTTAACCGGCGGCGGCGGCGGCCGCGCGTCTCTATGATATGACACCTTTGTAATGGCATTTTGCAAACCTCATTTCTGTGCTTTTTATGCAGTTTATAATGTGAAAAAAAAAACACTCGTATCACAGGTACTTCTTTCGCGTGTCGTCGTCGTCCGCGTTGAAAAATATTTATTATACTTACACACACCGGATTTTAGTCATTGCGATTATAATATCAACTATACGCGTTCGATATAATTGCGACGAAACTTTGCCGTTATTTTATTTCGTAACGGCTCCTCAAACGACCGTATAGTTTAGGTATTACATATTGTGTTAATGTATTAAAACTACGGCTTTATAATTTCATTTTACGACTGTGAAATATATCGTACTTAATATATGATTTGATCGAATTCCGTTTTTATTACTACGACTTTTAATACTACTGCACACGTCGCGACGACTCGTAGTGGAAGAATTGATATTAAATTTATATTCGGAAATTCTTCAATACCACGGTAGCTCGTAGGACAATACGCAAAAAAACGATATTAAAAACAATTCAATCGTATCTGATTCTAGAAATTGATAATGTAAGCGGCGCACTAAGGTCGCCCCGCTCACATTTGGCGAAGGTTGAATTTTATATTATTTCTGTCGAACGGAAAATTTTCGAATCGTTAAAGTTTAATTACGCTCCGAGTGTAATTAGTTTTCGAACCGTTTAAAGCGTTCGGCGATTAATATAATATTGTTAGTGGTGTCATAATAACGTTATCGATTTTGAATAAACTACTAGACTTTATAATAGACTTTGTTTAAAACCGATTCGCCTTAAATTGAAAGAAGAAACGAGCATTTCAGCAGTGTTCTGGTTTTGATACGTTTATTTAAAAAAAAAAAAATAAATATACAACTTTCAGCGCACGGTTTTCACGCGCGATCCGAAATAAGGGTGCCGAGTCCTTTTTTCTTTTTCGCCTTCCACTTCAAATCCTGTCAGTTGCCAATGACTATTGTACGGGGTACCCCACAAACGCTCGCCGTTTATCCGAGCCGAACGAAAAAAAAAAAGCTATTAGTTTTCGGAATAGAATTTTTCGTAGTATGGTAAACGACTGGAATATTTTTCGTCGTTCGTTTACAATCCAGAAAATTGGACGCAAATCGTATTTGCGACATGCCCGTGTCGTCGTTTTTCGAATCCCGCAAACCGCCACATGCTCGTATCGATCGAATTCCCGACCTCCTCCTCTAATCGCCGTCCAAAATTTTTATTTCATTTCGTTTAGGGATCGCGTTTATAATATTCGCGATGGAAATTCGCGCGCGTGCATCTGCGTTATTTCGTCGCCGTCACGCGGCCGGGCGCGAATTGTATTATTCAGGATATCAACACGGGGGGGGGGGGACCAAGGATAGCGAATCGACAAAAATTAGATGTGTATTTGCATATCGAATTTGTATCGTGTACTTTTTTTTACATTACGTTTTAGGTACGAGGGAGCTCGTTTCGTTTCATAATAAAGGCGGTTTATTTATTATTTTTTCTCACCGCGATAACGATAAGTAAATCGAAAATAACTCGCGTCTCTCGCCGTCGTCGGCCAAAATTACGTATTTATCGTGTCGGTACGAGTTATTTATTTTTCTTTTTTAAATCGAGAGAGACAGAGAGGTGAAATTTCAACGTATACGTCGTCGTAAAGTGCACCGCGTGATGCACACGATCGTATTATTACGTAATTCGAAGACGCGTCGGAAAAAAGCAACGTCGATCGCCGTTAAAACGTGACGAGTGGAAAAATTAATCGCACTCCTCTTACGCGGCAGCAACGACTACGAGACGTAAAGTTTATTTCAATATTTTCAGAGCCGCGCAAAAGAAAGATGATTTCGATATCCCCCCCCCCCTGCCCCCCGAGCGCTCGCGATTTCGGAGCAGCAGCAGCAGCAGCAGGTGTACGAAATAATAAAATGGAAATGTATACGGAGTGAAATTTTTTTGCTTCAACATTATCGAGCAGACGAAACGCGATACAGTTATTTGCAATGCTAACGTTTTATCGTTCGCCGAGTAAGACGATCTCGTGACGTTTCAATAACCGAACGGGGTTAATTCGAGTTGCGCGTGAATTTGACGGAGAAACGGATATGTGATATTATAACGAATGAATTACATCGGCGAAACGATGCATACACATTCCGAAACGCTTAACAATCATTATAATTATAATAATAAATACAAAACGTTACGTACAACATAATATTTATTATCTGTACAGGTATAATAATCGATATCGTGCTTGATAATCTATTTGCATTTTTCGTTGGCGCATACCGTTGTCGGATATTGAACATGTTTTTGGATTAGTAACGATTTAATTACTACTTGAATTATAAATAATTCAAAGAAATATGACGACAGGAATGAATTCAATCCAAGCTGTTTATATCAAAACTAATTTATTAAGTATTTGACTTGTTTTCAAGTGTAGCTCTAAATACTTTCTAGTGCTGCTCCGTATCTCGAACACAGTCCACACACAAGAGAATGTTATCAAACTCGCGATTTCAGAGAATTCGATAGAAAAATAAAAAAAAAACGATTTTATAATCCAATTCTCGTGTTCGCCCGTCGATATTTTTAATCGTTGCGAACAAAAATGCCGAACGACAGAAGCACCGACAAGGCGCACGACGACGATTCGATATAACACACCTACGCGTCAAACCGAAACAAACAAATCGCGAACAAGTCTTCCGGATAATATTATAAGTGTATTATTATTATTACCAGCGATTCTTCCTTTGAGTTCTTAACGTCATTTGGTTCGCGTAATCTCTGTTGTAACTGTTTCGTACGTAATACCGTAACCGACGACGACGTCGATGAATAACGCGCGCGCGAGTCAATAATAGTGAGTCGCTGCCGCCGCGCGCCGTCCTCTTGACATCGACGTAGGTGTGCGATTAATAAAGCTTTGCGCACGGCGTGAAATTCGTCGAGGTGGAATACTTCACACTTGCATTTTTAATAATCTGGCGACGACCACGGCGAGACGGAAAATTTAACCATTTATAATATCGTAACCGTACGGCGGCGGAATAAATACACGCAAACAACGTTTGAAAACAATACGAAAAATCATGAATTATCATTAAAAACATCGAGAGTACTTTTTTCATTAAAAATAACCACGGTTTTCTTAATTAAAAAACACACACACACACACGTGTATCTTTATAAATATAAATATATAATATACGACGTGACTATACCTATACAATGGACGACGACGGAGCAATTTGTGAAAGAGGTTTTCGGTTGCGTTTAGCTCCTCGCGCTTACTTTTACTCGCCGTTTTTCATATCGTTTTCACCCCGCTCGCCGTACGTACCCGATTTTACTTTGATGTTGCGCGCCGACCTACCGACGGTATATAGTTGTTATAATAATATTACGGCGGCGAGTCTATTATATTAGAAAAACCGGCGTTCCGCGCACGTTGTGGGTAGAAAACCAGAGCGCTCGTATAATAGATTTAATACTTTCTCTATGTAATGAACTGAATTATTTAATCTCCCGTAAACTTTATTTTTGTTTTTTTCAGCCGTTTTACGGCGGTTTTTATAAACAACAAAATCACTCGCGGGATAGCCATTCTTTTTACTGCGTTAGACGCGCAGTACCTGTATATACAATAAATGCACCGATGCACTCGGTGTACATAAAATCAGTAATTCGTTCGTTCGCTATAGCGCAGCCTCATTATAATACGATTTAACGACGCGTTATACATTATTTATAATCTTAAATCTTCGATCACGGTTATTCTGTGCCAGACAAAAGTAATAATCGTCTCTACTTTAAGGCACGAATTAAACCCTTTTTGGTGGGGAGGGAACTGTCGTACATAATATAATATCAATTTAAAACGATACAATCTGTAATCGTAGCGATCTGTGATCCTTAAGGACGAGACGGCGCCTCACTTGATTTTTAAAGTAAATTTAATGTAAATTCGATCACGCCTGAGCTAATAAACAGTGTTCGACGGAACAAACGCGCTACCGATCCGAACATTCCATGTTTCGTTTATGAGAATAACTACAAATTTCATTTTTTTTTTTTTTTTTTTTAATCTTTTTTTCGCTTAAATTGCTGTTATGACGTTTTTTTTATCTTTAATTTTTGAAATTCCGTGTTTGTTTTTTTTTTTATTTCGTCGCGCGATCGCCGCCGCAGTATTAATGTCAACGGATCGTTCGATTAATCCCTTCCGGACGTCGTCGGAAGTTTCTCGCGAGATTTAAGTCGAAACTTTATATAATATAGCCACCCGAATCTGACGGCTGTCCGCGTGGAGTCGTGTCCGCGTAAATTCCGCATTACAAAAAATACCGATTAGAAATATTACCATAACGCTTTTCGGTCGCCCAAAAATCGAACGACCGTGAAACGAATAAAAAATAAATAAACAAACACGTTTCTTTAAACCATTCATTAAAGGCGCGCGGGCGACTCGCTGGTCTAGTGGTATATAGGTTTACACGTCGATTTTATTACGCGCGTTGGTTCGTAATGACAATATATCGTGGTGGACGGGAAAAATGCGATTAGCGTGATTGAAATAATAATAATAATAATAATGGAAAAACTTCGCGACGACGCGGACCGCGGGAAACGCGTCGGAATTACTAATAAAAAAAAAAAGCAAACACGCGACGACGGGCCTTAACGATATACGTACACAGTTTTCCAAATATATAAATATAGTTCGATGTGTATTATATGTGCGATATTGTGTTGCGTGATGAATGAAGATTGATGTGACGCGTTCGGCGCTCTCTAGTTTATATACGAGTTATGGTAACAGGTGGTTACAACCCGCATTGAAATTCAGCAAATTCGGAACGTTTCGAACGAGTTAAGTCTTTGACGCCTCGTCGAATATTATCGCGTTATTCGCACGCGTCGCCGTTCTATCCTTTCTCGGACGTACCGCCGAATGAAACGAGCGCGGTCTTAACCGAAACGGCGCGTTATGATAAACGACGCCGAGTGTTTGTTTCGGCGTAAAACATAAACACAGAACAACGTTTATAATATTAAAGCGGGGGAGGGGGGTGGAAAGGAAAGAAGGAAAAAAACCGTCGTGTTCGTCGAAGTGAAAACACATAATCCGACTATATAAATGTGAAAATAGTTTTTCTTTTTTTGTTTCTTTTCCCCAAATGATTATACGCATTATTATTATTATTATTATTATTGTGAATTTATGTCGTAAGTATAATAATACGTACTTTTGACGACGTTTATTTTAATTAAAAAAAAAAAACAACGAGATTATCAAAACATAATTATAACGGCGCGGCGGGCTAAATAAAATAATGAAGCGACACTTTAATTCGAACGCGTCCGACAAATCGTAATATTTGTTTCGATTGATTCGTTATTATTTTGGTTTTTCAGTGAAAATGTTTATGAATTATTATGTAACGACGTCATAATACACATGATACACCGATCGTTTTAACTGCTGCCGGTTAGATTATTATTTCACACCGCGCGACGGTTTTATTTTTGTATTTTCACTAAAACTCTCTTCGGTTTCCTTTTGAACTCGACAAAGGACGACGACGACGACGATTATTGGGAAGGTATACCGAGCGGCTACGACGCGTTTTCGTAATCCGTCGAATATACGTAGTATAATATTTTCATACGCACCCGTTAAATATTATTCGACGCGAAATCTTTACGTCGAGATACCGTCGGGAATCGAAAAGACGTTTACTATCACGGCGAATCGGCGTGTTCGTATTATATATAATAACAGTTTATACTCCATAAAACTAAGTATCGATAATCCGTCTAGCGCGTACGTATAAACGGGGGGGGGGAATTCTCACTTTTTATTATTGAATTTAAATATTTTCGTCGGCTCGCACCCGACGTAATCGTATCGCCATATATATGTGGGTGGTAATAGTGGAAAACTTCGAACTCCCGGTTCGAAAACCATTTATTTATTAATCGACGGCGTGTGAAACTTTCGTGGAAATTAAAAGTTTAATTAATACTACACACATCGCGGCGGGCGGGCGGGCGGGCGTTACGTTCGAATTGAAATACACGTTTTTATCATCGCGTAGATATAGTTATTATTATCCGCGCGGTGTTGGGTATTTGCGGCGGGCGTACGCGTTTCGGTCGAGAAACGACGTGTTCGAGAACGCGTCCTCCAATACGAACGTATTTCCGCACGGCAAACGAAGTTTTCGACCAGTATTTTCATTATTATTATTATTTCCGTTCGCGCGGCTATGATAATGATGTTGGATTTCATTTCTCTGTCGACTGTCTCGCGCACCACCGTCGTCGTCGCTCGGAATTGCGTTGCGATTCCCAACAACGAACGCGAAAAACGTCCGAATCAGCGTCCCCTTATTCGCATTTTAGACGACCCCAAAGGCCGAGCACGTGCGAAACGCGTACGATTATTATCTTCGTGTCCGCGCGTTTTGAAAACGATTGATTTATCAGATCGCGTTCGCAAACACGACCGAGTGTCGGTCAACAAGAGAGCCTAAAATGAACCGGGGGAGGGGGGGGGCGAAACTACGCAAGTATATAGTACGCCTAATGAAAGCGAACCGTGCCACAAACTTTGGGTTTTCAATACCTGTAACACAATAAAGGGGATATAACGAAAAAAATTTTTACTATCCTTTCCCCCCCCCCTCCCTGTCTCGATTAAGTCTGTTCCTTCCTGTTTTTGATTGTATTTTTTTTTTTTTTTTTTTTTAGTTTTGACAACTATACCATAATGAATATATATTATTATGAGTGCGGGGCGAAAGTATAATATAATATTATAATGGGCGGTAGGAAGTTAGCGACGTTAATAATAATATACTCCGAGAGGGGTACAATGAAGTCGCGGTAACAATGAAAGTTGAAAATATTGATATAACAAAACAAGCGTTCTCGGAATAACCGAAAATATCCATCGGCGGTCCACTTGAAGAGAGCTAAAACACGACGCTGCCGAACGAACGACACGCGGGCGCGACGTACGCTCACCGAGTAATTTAAGAGTCATTTTAAGAAAACGTGTAAATATGAAAAAACCGGTGATTTTTTTCGTCTGTGCCTTTTCATTTTTCTCATATCGGTTAGGACCGAACTCGCGGAGACCGTATGTATACTACAACGTGTCGTGAAAATCGATTCGGCCCCAACGTTTTGAAATATTTATATCGCCGTCGTCTCCTGCCGCGGTTTTCGGTTTAACAAAGGCGGTCGAGTCGTCTACCGGTCCACGGCCGTTTTTCGGGGCGAACTTTGCGTGTAACTACGCCGCGCCGTCGTGAAAATCGCTGCCTTCGTTCTCAACTCTTATATAATAATAATTCACTTAGTTTTTGGACGGTTTTAATGGGTCTATTTAAAACGCGGCGTATAATAAATAAACGCGATACGCCGCCGCCGCCGTTCGGAGCGGAGCTTTCTCCTCGGCAGACGTCGTCGTCCGCGTTTCATCATCCGCGCGCGCGACGTAATACACTTAGCCGACAAATCGGATCGCCCGGCAAACGCATAATAACGTCAGGACGCGCGTATATATAATGTCGTAAACACAATTAGACGAAATCGCTGCTAGTTTTTAGCCGCGTCGTCGTATTTGTCTTGGCTCGTTTTCCCCGAATCGTTCCGTCTGTTTACTCGACGAGACGAATTTCGAGTTGGGCCGTCGCGAACGAACAGAACTTTCTTTCTTTATGTTTTTTCACGTTTTTTTTTTTTTTTCAACTCTGCCGAAAACTCGCTCATATATATATTACGACCGGCGGCGGCGCGGGTAAAAAACGCGGGCCATCGCTGCCCAGTAGGGTCCTCTCTCTCTCTCTCTCTATCTATCTCTCTCTTTAATGCGCCGCCCGAGCAAGAGTATTTAAACGAAAGTTCTCGAATACTTTTCGAACAGCGATGAGTAGTTACGCGTTTTAAATGTTTTCCCGAAAATCGGTATACTTAAACGTATACAATATATATAGTGTTTGAAATACTTTCGCAAAGTATGCGTGTTTGAAATCGAATAGTTTTCATAAATATCGAATCGCCGTCGTCGTCCGTAGTAGATAACTTTTATATAAACGGGGCGAAATCGTCAAACGATCTTTTCCAACTATTACGAAGACGTACGTACGTACGTCGTACCTACACGCGCGCGTATCGAATCCGAAACGAAAATTATTTTCCATTCGATCCGACTCTGTTTACCAGCACCACCTCCTCGCGCCCGCGCGCGCATTATGAAATATCGTATACGTCGGATCCGGGAAAATAGTTTTTATTACTATCCCGGCCGGGAACCGACGGACTTTCATATTATCTCGTCCTCGGAATGATGTTTAAAATAAAAATAATCAAACCGCGCTCGGGTTTGAATTCGCGCGGCAACACGAACGCGAGTTGGACAGCCGGAATCGACGACGCCGGTCCCGGGGCGAGGATTCCGCGAAAACTCCATTATATTACAATATGCGCCGATCCTTGAAAAACGTTTCGGCAAAGCAAACGCGCCGATTAGGCCGGCAGGTATATTTCGCCATCGAGAGCCCGGTTCGATAATAATGTCTCGGTTAACCGCGCGACGTTTTCTGCTCGTAAAATGAGAAGAAAGTGTCGCGCGGTTCTACGACACTCCGCCGATAGTTCTCCTTCGATTTTTGGGCCCCCCCCCCCCAACGTTTGTGTGTTTACCTATAAACGTGTTTATGTTTATCTATTTACGTTTTTCGATTATTATTACATTCGCGATTGTCGTCACATTCGATCCGTTCCAACGCGACGGTACTCGTATTTGCTAAAAACGAGTCGAACGAGTGTGTTTCGTTCAGGAAAAAAAACCAACGATTATTTTTCTCTTTTCACACTAAAATATATGACGTTAATAATTTAGGCGCTCGCGTTCGTCGTAGTGGTCGTCGAACAAACGATTTAAAACTCACAGTTTTTATTACGTATGGTTTTGTATTTTATTTCACCTTCGGTCGGTTGTGTCTGTTATCATTTTGTTATTAGTTACTTTTATTGAGTTTTTAAATACTTAAAGTTTTAATCCGTTCGTTGTAAATTCATAAATATATGCGTATTATTTACGCAATCGACGGAATAAAAAAATTATATTATTATTATTAATTATAATATATATTTATTATATATTTATATTTAATTATAAATAATATAATAAATTAAAAATAAACAATGTAAAATACACAATATGTAGGTAAATTGTATTAAAATATAAAAATTAAACAATTTGTACAATCTTGTACGCGCGTACGATACGTCGGTCATCAGCGTGGAACTAAACGCTTTCGTTTACTGAAATAGCCCGTCGGCGGTCGACTGACGCACGCCCGATGTCAGCGCTCGACCGACGGTCCTCGTCAGCGTGACGTAGCTGTACGCGTAGCAATTTCGTAGCAATTTTATGCTATTTTTTATTTTGTTTATTTTCTACGTAGCAATTTCAGCGTTTGGTTCCACGCTGATGACCGTACAAGATTGAACAATTTGTTTAATTTTTATATTTTAATACAATTTACCTACCTATTGTGTTTTTTACATTGTTTATTTTTAATTTATTATATTATTTATAATTAAATATAAATATATAATAATATTTTTTTTTATTCCGTCGATTGCGTAAATAATACGCATATACTTATGAATTTACAACGAATGGATTAAAACTTTAAGTATTTAAAAACTCAATAAAATTAACTAATAACAAAATGATAACTAGAGGTCGGATTTATATTCTCTTACAATCCTTAAAATATGATGTTTTTATGTCACATAAAATAGGCAATATATTCTCTTAATATTCTTTTAAAATACCAGATATATTATGATGTTTTATGTCCTTAAATATGCAAAATATTCTTTAAATATTAAAAAAATTAATTCAGTTTAAATTTATTTTTTATTAATTTGGTTTTAAATATATTTAATTTAATTAATTTTACAATAACAGTTAATAACTATATATTATTTTGTGCTATCGCAATCGATAAGGAATACCAGGAGATTAATTTTTATTAAAACCCAGAAATAAATCATTTAGTGAACATTGTGTATTTATCAAAGTGCTGATATACGTAAAATATGTTCATTATATGCCGATGTTAGAAAAATATTCTCAAATATTCTCCAACGGGTTAAATATTCTCTAACCCCTAAAATATGCTTTTTTATGCAAAATAAATTTTTTCTTGTGAATTCTGTGTTTCATGAATCGTAAAGATTTCTCACTCCCATTTAACTGCATAGACTAGAAACAAATATGTAAAATCATAAAAATCCGACCTCTAATGATAACAAACACAACCGACCGAATTTGCCGTCGTCGGTCGAGCACTAAATACAGCCTTATTATTATTACACGTCTGAATGATCGTATTTGCCGACGCTGAACTCTATGTGTTACGGCGGAAGTGGCGTGTTCGTGTGAAAAGAGGTGGAAAAAAAAACAACAAAGATTAATAACGCGCGCAAATTCAATTACGAAAATTACGCGGATTTAATAACGGACGTTTAATATCAGTTTGCGCAAAGGCGTCGAACGATTTATAAAAATTATCATCGTAAATGAAACGGCGCGGCGTCTTTTTATAAAACTTTGAAATTAAAAAAAAAAACCGGAAGCACGACTTTCAACGTACAGCAACTCTTCTGCATAATGCGTTTAGAGAAGGGTTGTTTAAAAGCTCGCGTCGCCTTAGCTAGTGTATGCCTGTACGTAATAATTAATAACGGTCTATTGTTATTTTTCGGAGAGCGACGCGTTAGAATATTATTATTCTTTCGAGCGGTGGATTCGATTTGGCGATAAACATTTGGCGTTTTGTCGTTTGAAAGTCACAATTGCTTAATATATTGTAGTAGAAAAAAAATAAGAAAAACCCGTCAGTCGACTCGTAAATCAAATTAAATCGGCGCCTAGGTCGCGGCTCTGGGAGTGAATTTTATTAATGCTCGCTCGTCCGCTTCATTTTTCGAATAATCGCATTTACCCGTTCGTAATTATTATTATTTAAATTTTTTTAAATTGCATTAAAATAATCGCGGAAACTCGATCCGGAAATAAAATATGCGTCCAAAGTTCAAAACGTAACGTAACCGGTTTTCGTCGTCTGCCTGCGTATAATCGTCGACTCGCTCTAAACAGCCGTTCGATCAGTTCAGTCTCGTTCGAACCGTCGCGGTCGTCGTCGTCGTCGTCCGAACAATTTCTTATCGATTCGTTCGTCGTTTTTTTTGCACGCGGTAGTTACGTATTTCTTTTTCGAGCTTATTATCATTATAACCGATCGTTTTGTTTGACATTTTACTCTTAGCTCGTCGTCGGCTAGATTATTATCATTTCAATTAGACTATAATATTAGGTAAATCGTGTAATGGAAACTCAATTCGTCGGTGATTATGCGGTCGCCGTCGTCGGGGGAAAACTTGAGCCGGAAATCTCGCAGGTAAGAAAACATTTTTTTTTTTTTTATAAGAAAAGGTTATATAATATTATCTATTGCGCCTGCTCTGGTCCGGGTTGGGGTCGAAAGAAACAATAATTCGCGAAACCGTCGGCGCGAACGGAGGAGAGCCGCGCGTTAATATCGTAACGTTTGCGGCGTCGTGTCATTTCGCGAGAATTGTTTCGACTTGATGCACGTCAATGTATAATAATTTAATAATTGCAACCGCGCCGGTGTCGGCGGCATGAATATTGAACAGGCGCGCGCGTAACACCTGTAGTGATTTCCCACCGGATAAACTAATATTTCATCGCGGCCGCGAGCGGCGCACGTCTCGCCGCCGCGGCGACGGTCGTTGTTGTTGCGTTTAAAAGTTACCTCCGCGACGCGCGACGGTTCGAACAACAACAACCAAACGACGACGATCGACCGGCGGCGGCGTGCCGACACGTTTCTTTGCGAAAAGTGTCCTGACTGGTATAAGGTCCTGGTCCTGCTCGTATGCGAATACGCAACGTTTACCGTTTTACAGTATTTATATTGGGCAGGGCTCGACAGAAGGTAACTTTCTGCTCTTCCGTCTTTAGACGGAAATTTACAAAATTTTACAGTTTTTAAATTGCCACCCAATAAACTCGTAATTCGTGTGAAATTCGTCTTTTAATAAAATTAATATATAAACAATTTCATTTCTCCTGCGCCTCCTACGTATAATAATAACAAACAATTTTTTTTTTTTCGATAATACAATTATTAATTTTTTCTCATGGAACTGGAGAGCCGCAGGTAGCCAACCCCTGATATAGGGCGTTTGTTTTTGCATTTTTTTTTGGGAAAATATTTTTTAAAATATCTAATCGGATATTGGACGTCGTTTACAAAACGAAAATTCGTTTCGCCAGTGTTCGCCGTGGTTTCACGAGTTATTCTTCCGATTTTTAAATTCTCACAGTGTCGTTTTTTTTTAAGTGTTCACGTTGCTCCGTCGATTTTTCTTCTTCTCCGAACGACAAAACAATCGGATTGGAATTTCGCGAAACGAAGCGGCTAGGAATTTATTATTCCCCTCGTCCCCTAATAATGCTGCAGCGTGTGACATAATAATAATAATAATAATACAACTACGGCCGTTTTTGCGGCGCGGAGGTTTGGTTTTTTATTTTCATTATTATTATTATTATTATTATAAATTCTGTACACGGGGCTCTCGACGAGATTTCCATTCGGCGTTCTCTCCTCGCGCGGCCGCAGTAGGCATATTCTTTTATTTCATTTTTTTCTTCTTTCTCCTTTTTCTCCTTTCTCGATCGCGATGATAAATTAGCGGCAGACGCGACGCGACGTGTAATGGACGCGGGCGCTCGGGAATTATCTTTCGTCGTCTGTATGATGTAATAATAAATTAATGTACGGAAACACTATATTATAAACGGAAAGAGGAAATAAAAAAAAAATTCTCTCCCGATTACAATATAATTACAACGTTCGATTGTATATATAATAATAATAATAATAATAAATACGTCGGCGGAACAAACGAGATTATTTATGTGCGCGCACCCGTGTATACGTCGTCGGGATTTGGAAAAAAAAAAAAAAACGGAAAATTATCGAATGAAAACTTAAAACGAACTTCTCTCTCGGGCCGATTGTTGTTCAGTCGCTCTCGTTCCATTTGCGCACTATACTCTTTCCACCTCTCTCTCTCTCTCTCTATTTTTCTTTATTTCTTTCTCTATTGCTCGGTGGTATATTTTCCAATTAGGCGCGAGAGACAGTCGGTGTCTACGGCCGCCTCTGAAACACGTAAGAACGGCCGAATCATCTCCTTTTTTTCTCTCCTCTCTCTCTTTACTAAATTTAAAGTGCCGATATTATCGAGGACGCGCGTAATTCTACGTCAAATAAACGTCGTCGTCGCGAGAAAAGAAAAACATAATAATATACGTTTCTTCGGCGTCTCGTTTGTTGTCGCAATCCTGCCGCAATCAGCAATTCTCAAATCGATAGCGGAAACACAAACATTTCATAACGAAACACATCTCGCCTCGGAGGTAGGTGGTGGTTTGCGGCGCGGAAAATATTATTTCTATTCACCGTTTCGCCGTAACTCGGCCGATTTCAAAGTTTAATCGTCGCGTTTACTTTAATGCGCGCGCGTACTCCGCCGAGAAAGGGTTAAAATTTTGAAAATCTGCTCCTCGTCGTCGCGTTTCGATTAAGTGAAATGTACTTTTATCACAAATGTCTTGAGAAAATAAAAAAACACGGAAAATAAAGTCGAGCTTTGCCCGTTTCTTCCGTCGCGAGAAGAATACGGCGGCGGCGCGGCGGCGTCGGCGGCCGAGTCCTTTACACCTCAATATAACACGACGAAATATTATATTTTTGTATTTTCGCGTCGAAAAATTTATTTGCGCAGTGCAGCAAAAAAAAAAAATAAAAGAATATCCTCATAGAAACCCGTTGATATAATGTATATATAGACTTTGGCATTGCGGACAAGTAGTCGCCTTTATTATATACCCGTCGCCTTTTTTATCCGTCTCTCTTTTTCGCTTTTTTTTTCCCCTTTCCTACGGCTTTTACTGGACAACAATAAAATGGCGTGTTTTTTTATTCGTACGCGACGCACGTACGGCCACTATTAGATTGATTAATATATTACATATTAGATGTATATACGTATAATATGTCGTCGCATGTCGAAGTGGCGCGCACGTGTTCGCCCGGGAGTCTGAAATATTATATCATCGATACGCGCGCCTATCGTCGTTTTCCGTTAAATCGATAAAGTTATCTAGTCGCGTTTCTGGTTTTGTTTTTTTTGTTAAATTTTGAATCCCTAAAGTCCCAAGTTGGCTCCCTCGATCATATGCCGACCGTCTCGTTTATACGTCGCGCACCACTTGTACTCGTTGTAAATATTAAATTCACAAATCGTATAAAACAAAAAATAGAAATTTTAATTCACGATAACGACTATACCGGCGGTTCCCAGACTTTTCTACTTCACGCCACCCTAAAAATTAAAAAAAATAATTGCGCCTCCCATAAAAAATTTAATTACAAATTTATAGTATTTAAATATACAAACTTTTATATTTTTATGACAGTAAATATTATTAAACTTCAATTTAAAGTATTACAAAATATTTTTATTTTTATGAAAAAAACAATGAGTATTAATATTCCAAACTTAATGCGAACAATGTGTTTGTTTTCCATTTAATAATTCTTCAAAATTAGATAGCAATGTTGTGACGGCCACGCGCATTTCTTTTTCAATATCAACTTTAAGTAATACTAACATAATAGTGAAAATAAGTTATAAATAATTAAAAATACCAATAATTACCACGCGGCTCGCGCCTCCCCTACCAAAAGCTCGCCTCACAGTTTGGGAACCGCTGGACTATACTATGGCCGATCATATGCGATTTGTATGCATATCATATGCGCGCAACGTTTCGCGATTTGTCGATTTCACGTCGTTCGTAGTTTTCATAGTTTATAATTTTAATCGCTTATTGCAGAAACCCCATAAGTGACAGAAATCGTAAAACGACTTTTTTTTTTTTTTTTCTTATATTCTATATACCCATTCCCTTCAAACCTATTGGTGAGCCAATATGAGTATTGAGTATATTCGGTGTTGTGTATAAAACCTTCCTCTACTTTCAGGAATGAAAAAAAAAAAAAAGAGAAGCTTTTAGGAAAACGATAAGTTTTTATTAATTTCTCGAAAGTTTAATCTTATGTGTCACATATGGGGCTTATGCAATAAGCGATTCGATTATTGTCGACTGCGCACAGAACAATATTTAGGATACTAGTCTACGGACTACGTGTATTTGTACTTGGTTCCGCGAATTTCGTACTTTTTCTATTTCGCAATATGAAAATCTCGAGAGATTTCGAACAAAGTCGTTTGACTTTTAAAAATCAAATCAAAATTTACCGCCGCGGGTCGTTTCGATAACTTACTACTGTCGACGAGAATTAAAAGCGTTCGACGAATTAAAAACTATTTATTTCACGGTCGAACGCGGTTTTTTTTTTTTTTTTTTATAGCTCGGCGGTCGGTGTTCTTATTTTTTATGCGCGTTTGAAAATTCTTATGACTGCGATAAATTAATCACATACTATAGGGTAGTTTTTAAAACACACGTACGGTGGAGGGGGGGGAAATGCATTTTTAATAATCCTGCACAATTTATAACGACTATTCGCGAAATTTATTCCACGTAATTTCTATATGTATATCGATCCGATCATAGTAGTAGCTACGGTATTACACGCGCCAGAGGGTAAAAAATGTGTTTTTACAAAATTTATATTTTCAAAAAGGAATTCGATTTATGAGAACTAACTATAACTATGACGTCGGAGATAGATAAATTTTATACCCCGTCGGTAATGCGTAATTAAATGTTAATATGAAAATAGTTTCGAAAGTTTTGATGATTTGCCTAAATATAATAATAATAATAATAATAATATAAAACAATAAGAGGGCCGAGCGATTAAAAAGATACGATAAATTCCCAAATCATAATATATAATTAATAATTATTATACACCCGTTTTGACTACAATGAAAATAATAATATTATCGTTTACTAACGTTTATTTTTCACGACGACGACGACGCGCGACGGTTAAAATTAATTTCGACTTTTCCATTTTGTCCGGCGTTATAATAACTTGTGTTATCATGTTGTAGAAAATCAACACGATTTATTCTATTTAATTAATACAATATTATTTATTATTATTATATTCCGGATTGCGCCGTATAAAATTATCGCGAATCCCGTAACCAAGGATACCCCGCCTCTATACACGTGCACGTCGAGCCAACTAATTACAAACCGTGTTCTTTGAACTCTCTCCGTCTCCTTCAGCGAGAGCGCTCGTGTTTTCGGGGACACGCCGTAATATTAATATATATATATATTATTTTCGTGACGTTTATTTCGAATCCGCACGTTTCTCGAATTAATAACAATAACGAATCGCTGTTGTTTAACCAACTCCGCTCGATCATCACATACTGTCGGCAAACGCGACAAACGCTCGTCACCAAGGCGATCGCGCGCCCAGGACCGGTTCCTGTGAAACTTATCCGCGCGGTTCTCGTGTCGTAGTTTCGAGAGAAAAAATCCAAACCCTTCTCGGACGAGTCGTTGAAACGATTTCGCGTGAAACGAGACTAACAGGTGTTTTCACAGGGAACACGCTTCGCTTTTAATGGCCGTCGATCGTCGTTTAACGGCCTCGAAGTAATGTGATTTTTACGTACGTCGGAATCCGCGCTGGTTTCGACAACGATTCACGCGGTGTGCTCTCGTCGAATCGGCCAGAGAAATATAGAACAGCAGGGACAAGTGTAAAAAAAGCTTCCCGAGCTTTCCTTCTCCGAGCTTTTCCCCGGAAACTTTCAAGTCCTCGTCTTCTTCGATACGATTCGACAGTTATTTTAAACGCAATACAACGTCATTGAATTTGAACGATTCGTTCGGGTCCGCGGCGATAACAGATTTTCATCTATACGTTTTCCCGTTTTTACTAGTTAGGTAATTAAAATCGAGAGTCTCTCGAACGCGTCTCGTTTTGAAAAACCAAGTGCTACTCAGCCCCCTCCTCCCCAATTCGAGCAACTGCTGCATCGTCGTCGGAATGGCATTTTTCGCGCCGCGCGCGAAGACGCGAAAACTCCGTACCTGGATCGCGTCAGCACCGTCGTCGTATTCGTTGTTTAGTTTGCGAGAACGACGAACTTTTTCGGCCCGTCTTACTCGGACGCTCTCTCTTCATCGTCGTCGGCGGACAAGAGTAGTTATGTTTTACTTTGCAAATGAAAACATTCCGAAGAGATTCTTATTTTTATTTAAATATTATTCAACCCGATCTACGGCGATCGACGTCTATCGTTTATCATTACAATTATTATTATTATTATTATTATTGTATTAATCGTGAAACGCTATACTGAAATCGATTACAGAAAACACTAATTATTTCTGCACGACGACGTCGCGCGTCGCGTCGTCGTCACTACTGTATTTCGTTGAAATATCGAACGTATTACATTATAAAACGACTCGATGCAATTTGTTCGACTTGACATTTATGAGTCTTCGTTATGAAAAACGACACTCGTTTTTATCTATCGTACTTAATCAGGATTACGTGAAATCGCGTTTCCTCTTTTGTAATTAAATGTTTTTTCGGAAAATGAAATATAACGTCGATATTCAATGTTTACGTCGTCGTCGTCGTCGGCGTACATTAAAAAGGTTCGAAACAAACGCATACAATTTTTTTTTTTTTTCATCATCATCATTAGCCGTCATACGCCTTTAACGTAATCCCCGCATTATATACGGATCTTTTGTGTGACGCGCAACTATGCCGACTATAAAATCGACGAAACACACAATTATTTTCAGCCTATATCGACGACACAAAAGATACTAATTAGTTTCATTCCTCGTTATTCAGTCGACTGGAAAATTAAACCGATCTGTACGGATTTCAACGACACGCAGAAATAACATTGAACGACATTACTACTATTATTATAGTTGTTGTTGTTTTAAAGCGTGTATACGGTATGGACAGTTTTTTATTTTTATTTTTTTTTTTTGAAATACTTCTGTTTTTGCCATAACAATATTATATTGTTCGAGTTTTTACTATTTCATATAGTATATAACTGTGTTTTACAAACGCGTTTTTAACGTAAATTTTGTAATTTCCAAATTAAAACGGCAAGTAGTATGGCAACGTTAAACTTCGATAAACTTTGTTCGATCGCGTTTATATTTCTCGTGCTTATTTAGAGTTATTCATAACGTTAAGAAGAGCGTTTAAATTCTTAATTTCCATTTGAAAATAGACGAGAAAACGTAACGTGGACAAATATCGATTTTTTTACTGTAAATCTGTGAGAATGTTGTGAGGTGAAAATCGTGAGACTTTAGACGAATTCAAATATACTTACACCGTTGAATAGAACAGAACGAGTGGAACAAGAAAGACAGTTGTTGGAATCGGTCGACAATTATAACGTCGAATTCGTGTGGAAATTATCATAATATTTAAATCGAGTCGTAGTATCGGTGTTTAAAACGCTTAAATTCATAAAAGTCGAAACTCGATGCCGTTTTTATAACAATATTATAATAAAGAGATAAACGTTCGGAAGGATAATAATAAAACGATAACACAGAACTTTGTGTAATTAAAAAGTTTTCAAATTTAAAGAGAAAAAGAAAATCTAAAATTACTTTTAACTACTGCGCAGATAACTGCGTTGGTCTTTCTTTTCTTTTCTTTTTTTTTTTTTTTTTATTCATAAACGATCGCGTGCATAAATTATTTAAATAATTCGGTGTAAATTGAGATTCTCTCGTCGATCTTGATCTGTCTGTAGACTTTGAGTAAACGATATCATCGAGTCTTTAATATAATATATATAATTGAAAGTAAATAAATCACCGCGGGCAGAGTTTTTGTTGTATTCGTCGAGGAGATTGAAAATTATAATAATATACTTTTTCGTCGCTTTTCGATTAAGACTGTACGGGATCAGTCGTCAAAACGGTTATCAAAGAAACACCTCTCGAACGAAACGAAATCGAGAATAATTCTCGTCAATTATTGACTTTTCGGCGAGATATTTCAATCGACATCATTATACATTACTCCCAGTAGTCGCTCGAAATCGTCGTCGTTTTCGCAAATTGTCGTCTCAAACGCGAGTACCTCTTACGCGGTTTATTGCGCGATGTCCGTAAAGGAAAGCGACCGCCGCCGAGCACGAGCAGTCTCCCCGGTCGCCGGCCGAAGTCCTGCAAATTTAATCCCCTGAGCAGGCGACTTTGTCGCCGCGCACAACCGCGAGCACGTAGAATTATTATAATAGCCATAAAACGCGCGGAAACGGTAAACTTTAATAAGAACGTTATATTATTACGATATCTTCTTGCGGGGGCGTTATTATTCTCGTCAGTTTCGAGAGTTTCCTCGTATAGAACAATAACGTCTTTTCAGCCTTTGTCGATAATTTACATGTTATTTTTGTCGACGCGCAGAGTTGATTTGTAATTCTGTTGTTTTCTTTTCTTTTCCGAGCGCGTATATTCGTTTCGTCGTCGTCGGCCGAAAATCGTCGATCTCTCTCTTACCGGCCGCGGCGGTGAAAATATTAAACCAGAGCCGTATTTAATACAGTAATGCGTCGTATATATTATTCATTGCGGTTTCTAAAGCGCGGACGGTCTCGGGTTTTACGTTTTACTAGACTTTGAAATTCATAAAAGAAGTGAGACAAGTATAATGCGCGGTTTCAAAGCGGTCGTCGCGGCGGCGTTAAAGTGAAGAAGAATACGCGCAGTTATAGTTTTCAAAAGTAGTACCGTATTAACGACGCGCAATTATCGAGCACTCAGACGAATGAATAAATTAAAAGTAAACGTTTGGCGCGAGATGACATTATCACCATCGCTCCGTGTAAATTATTATGACAACGATGGGAAAAAACCGGGTCACACGAGTCGTACAACGATCGAATCGAAAGAATCGGGAGCGATTAAAATGCGCTATCGATTGGCCACGGGGATTAGGACGGAAACAAATACATTTTTACCGTCACGCGGTCGATTAACTCGCTTCCGGTCGTTATCTCTTCGGTCTCGACGGATTTTGCAGAGCGGTCGAAAGCGACTTGAAAATTAATATATATATATATATATATTTTTTTTTAAACGCATCGAATTTACTGGCCGTCTACCGCCGGCCAAAGTTGTAAAAGTCACGTGCTAGAAAGAAGTAAAGTGAAACAAAACGCGCGGCAAGAGTTTTTCGACTAAACCGCACTGGAGTGTATAAAATCGCTACTAAAACGGCACGTTTTTCGATTGGCAGCGTTTCACATTCTAAACACTGTGCCGAATCGGGTTGGAAAAACAAAAAAAAATGAAAAATTATTAAACGAAAAAAAAACACGAGGTAAAAAATAAACAGAAAAAGCCAATTAAAATTTTACCATCATAGCTCTCTGCGGCAGACAATTATTATTAATGTAGTGTGTTTATTTGCGCGTACATTTTGACATTGTTGTTTAGACGGTACGTTTTTTCCCCCTTTTTTTTTCCATACCATATCCATCAACAGTGCCGCCGCCGCGCCGGCGGCAATATTATTAAATTACAAAGGGTTTTTATTATAATTTTTTTTTTTCATAATTTTTTACGTCCCGTGACGACGATTCCAAACCACCCCCGAGTACGACGCACGATTCACTATAGCAGCGTGTCCCAAAGTGTGTTCCGCGGAACCCTAAGGTTCCGCGGGACAATCTCAAGGGTTCCGCCAGATGTATGTGATTATTTAGAAAATTATCTTATATTATACTTTGATTATTTCAATCATCGTTATAATTATGCATTTGTTGTACTTGAAATTGAACAAAATAAAAAATTATAACACTCGTATTATAGTACCTTTAGACGTTGTCATTACGTTAATGACGTAAAAATGAACTAATTTTAATAAATAGAGTCTATAGAATCAGAAATCAAAAAACCACTGACGATTCGTAACCGGTTGGCTGACACACCTGCCTTTGACGTTGTCCGAGCCGTGCGTCGTACCTAATCGGTACAGACTGTCATATTAAACAATTTAAAATCAATTATATTAAAGACTCGTGTGATTTTCATTCGATTCCGTTCGGAAAATTTCATTTCTGAAACGTTCGGCAGACATTCCCGTCTGATATTTGTTTATTATAACTCGTAAGTAAGATATTACCGATGTTGTGATCCTAACGTGGTTAACGCGTTGAAAATACGATTGAATTTCAATCATCGCGTGAATAATAATCGCGCGTTGTTTCCGCAGGCCAATCGGAACTATTTCAAATGGACGCAAACGACGGCGA
Source organism: Drepanosiphum platanoidis (assembly GCA_948098885.1). Lineage (NCBI taxonomy): Eukaryota > Metazoa > Arthropoda > Insecta > Hemiptera > Aphididae > Drepanosiphum > Drepanosiphum platanoidis. The sequence continues at coordinate 5,928,991 of OX402539.1, forward strand.
TTTCTTCGGGTGCCCACGTCCGAGTCTGCCGAGTATATTAGAACCGTTATTTTATAAGCGCGCTCTCAAATCGGACCGAACAATATTACCTCGCGCGTCGGCAAAGTCGACTTTTGTCTTTTACGATCGCGCTCGAATAACAATCGACGGTAGAAAAAAAAAAACGACTAGGTTCACTCGGAACTATTTTTCCCCAAACTCGGCCCTTTTTATAACGAAGGCGTGGTAGTGTAGTGACGTCGTCGTCGTCGCGGCGTACTTTCAGACTACTCGTTTGCGTAACGATTACGACGAACGTTTTATTTACGAGATCCCCTACGGCCGAAATTCACTCGGTTATTATAGACTCGTTTATAATAATAATCGTGTGGGTACGCGGTCCCTTTCTTGCTTCTACCCTTCCCTCCGCGAGCGACGCGAAAACGTCGTAATCGAATAATACGACTCTACACGTATATATGTGTATACGAGCGACAATAATAATTACCGCGTCTCGGTGGTGGATTTTCCAAAACGTTCGGATTTAAAGCGCTCTCCTCTCAAACGGTTCGTCGTCCCCGGTAATAATATTAACGAATCCGTTACGAGTCAATTAGAACGAAAAACAAATGGCTTTGTGCCGTCTGTTGCGCAATAACGAGCAGCCCCGGCAGGACGCCGACGCCCCCGGGGAAAAACGTATCGAAAACGCTGCGAAAAATCCGCGTCCGCGGCGACCCGAAAGACACGGTCCTTTTTCAATTCGAGCATATATGGCTGGCGTGAAAAAAAAACGCACGAAATATCCGTCCGCGGATTGTACTCGTATTTTGTTTATTTATTTATTTACGAGTTTTATTAGTGACAAACGCGCGCGCGTCTAACTGTCGCGGGGGTCTATTGTAATATGCAGGGCAGCGGTTCGCAAACTTTTTCCTTTTTCCGGATTGACTTTCAGTCGCCGCCGCGACGAACTCGACAAGTATAAACACTAACTCTCATTGACAATCGAATTTTTACGATTTATCGACCAAAACAACAAACTCGAGCGTTATAATATCTCTAATCGATAAATGATTATACGGAGACGCGGAAATTACATTGTAACGAGACGACGAAACTATAAAAATAATTATGAATAATTTTTCACGAGGACGACGCGGTTTGTGAACCTAGAGATAAAAACAATAGAAAATATCTAAACGCTCGTGATCGGATAGAAATTTTAATCTTTTTAAATTAAAACGAAATTCGTACGATTTACGCGTGTTTTTTTTTTTAATTACAGGAAAGAATCGTCCGGATAAGTCGATGGAGAGCGGAAGGAGGCGATCGGAGAACTGGGAATCCTAAAGTCTCGGCGATGGGAATTATATTTCGGTGAGTACCATTAGAAACACGTATTGATTTTGTAACGTAAACTTGATCTGCTTCGCGAATTGTCGAGTTTTTCTCGTTTGGTTTGAAATAATTCAAACTTTACGCGCGATTATAATTTCATCGGGACGACGACGAATATCATATGACTTTGGCGCGCCGCGTTTTAACTATTTTCAACGTGCCCCCCCCGTAACTTTATATATACTATAGTGAGCAATGTGCGATTTTAGCTTTTTCTCTGGCCGACTCGGATACAAAATACTTTTCAAAAGTATTTTAAACGCACGTTTCGAATGTTTGCGAAAAAATAAATAAATCATTCCATACGTCTACTACGTAGTATTCCAAAAGTATTTTCGGACCGTATGTTATACCGGAGAGTACGTTTATTTTTTCCCCGCCACATCATTCCGACCTATTTTCCCCGTCCAACGGAGGGTCCGTTATAGAGAGGTCGTACTCGACGCCGTCGTGTAAAGGCTCGTTCAAACCGGCAGCGGTAACTTCAGCGGTATTTATCGCTTTTTAAATACCGCCGATCTAACCTAACCGCAGCGAAATATTTCGCCAAAAATTACTAGTCCACATTGTGACACCCATGCGCGTACATCGAAGACATTGACATTGAGACCTATTTTGTTATTATTATATTTTCATTTTAACACTTATTTCGTGATGCCAAATATAATCTTTTTTCCTCGTATCCTTGAATCCTGGAAGTGCTGCCATATTATACATGATGGGATATTCTTTAACAATCGCAATTAACTGTTCAATTTCATTATTAGTCATTTTTATTATTAAAAAATAAATTTTAAGCAAGAGAATCGTTCATACGTTGAACACCACGACGTTAGATTCAATTGCTGCGAGGTGTAAACTTTAAATCGTAATCGTACGATTTGATAAATATATTAATAATATGAGTTGGGATTTTACAACTGATTATCGCAGCGGTAAGCGAAAAATATAGTGTCTGCAGCGAAAAATAAAAATATCGCGCTCAATCTTGCGGTAACATTTTCGCCGCGGTATTAATTTCGCGCTAGTGAGTGCACTCGTATTAAAACGTATGGACATTAAATTTCGCTACCGCTTCGGTTTGAGCGAGCCTTTAAACGTTGGAAACACGCGTTCGTGGGCGGCGCGCGCACACGGTGTATAATACGTGTGTCGTCGGTGTTTCGCATCCATTGACGCGCGAGCGCGGTTAAAACCCGAAATTAATCGGCGCGCATAAATATCGTATTAATCTGACGGGCACGCGTACAATCCGGAACGGCCATTATAATATAACGGCGCGTTGTTATTATTATTATTATTATAGGTAATGCTGTCGGCGACGTGTGCGCCAATATAAATCACTGCGCGATCGATCGGTCGGTTAACAAACCGAAAACAATATTATCGAGGCGGCCCGATTTCTTTCCGCTCGATTAGTCGGGAAAAATAAAAAACAAACAGCGCGACTCCCGACGCGACCCGAGTCCTCGTTTTCCTTTCCCCCCCCCCCCGCAAACAATCCTTTCGGCCGTCGTGGCTTTCGTTTTTGTATTTTATTTCCACGAACATTCGCATAACAATAACGAAAACAATAATAATAATAACGCCGACTTTTCTGCGGCGAAACGTACGTATAATTTATGCGCGTTTTTATGCGAAAGAGGTGTGCCACACCGCGCTCTCGGAATTAATTTCCAACGCGTCGGCGCGACCGTCATCGTCGCGTAAATAGTCTCTTTGAATTTCAAAACGACAACAATAGTCGGCGGCGCTTCCCACGCGCGCTATTATTCAAATTGACCGCCGGAAAACGGCGGTCGTCGGCGCGAAAAGTTCGCAGGCTCGGTCGGTCGAATCCGAATAGATTTCTTTTTTCCCGTTCGTTTCCTAACCTACCCTAATCGACACGTTTAATAATCCGATCGGTTTACCAAAAAAAATACGATTTTATTCCGCGCGCGCGCGCGCTCGGTCAATACCTCCCTCCCTACGTCGTCGCCGAGGCTATTTTAATATTTATAAGACGTCAATATTTACGTTTTCGAGAAAGAAAGTCACATCGCGCGAAATCGAAGTCTCTCAAAGCACTCGGGTCGCAGCTCCTACCTAACCGTCGTAGTCGAATATCTATCTAGGACATTTTTTTCCTTCGCCCGGGACGAGATTTTCCAAGGATCCGCCCTACTCGAGCGGGGGGGGGAGGGGAGGATTCTAATTCCGACAGTAAACCTCGTTTTTTAAAGTGTCTTTGGGTGTAGATTTTTCGCGCGTTATGACAGCCAACGGTGTGTGTAATGGACTTTTCGCGTACACACGCCGCCGTATTTTACACATGCCGTTCGGTCTTTGACGGCAAAGCGACGACGCGTTGGTTCGCGTGTGAGTTTATCGTTTCGACTCGGGTAGTTCATGTAGTTATGTCTCCGGCCGGCCGGGTGTGTTTCCAGAAAGAATCTATCCGAAGTGGTGTGGGCTTTCCGTTTTACAAAAAAAAATCGCGCGAGCAGCCGCCGCCGAAGGCTATGACGCGGTCTCCGAGAAAAACAATACGATTTACGCGCCTAAAAGACGGCCGGAAAATAGTACATTTGTACGAAAAGAAAATATAATACATTAGTATTATAGTTCGACTGCAGCCGATTTGCCCGACGGCGGCCGTGCGCGCGGAATACGCGTAACTTGTGCCGACGGACATTCTCTATCCGAAAAACAGATATAGAAATCGTATTTACGCCCCCGGCTTGACATCTATAGTCGGTGGAGCGTAGTAATAAGCTGTGCACACGAGTCCGTAATTTCATCAAGCCGAAACATTATTAGAAATATTACTCGTTTTAAACTATAATAAACTAGTGTAGCGATATCGAAATCCAAGCACCCGAAAACGTGTCGCTCGCGGATAGAAAATAAAGCGTCGCGTCTCGTAGGCGATCGATTGTTGTTGCGAATTTGCAAATACACACGCGCGCGCGCGATGACGATGTGTGCTCTCGCACTCGACGAGGGGCGCGCTATCGAGAGTTAATATCGAAAAACCAGCCGCCGCCCCCATTGTGTGTGACGGTTCGTCACGAGTGCCCGCGGTTTAAACGTCGATTTGCCGACGCGCGAAACGTTACGCGTGACGACGTGACGCGCGCGCGGGGCACTCGAGAGGAGAACACACGCGGAGAGAGAGGACGACGTTTACGCGCGCGCTCGCGTGATAATTGTTTCTCTTCTTTTCGTTTCGACACTCGACGCACGCGGCTCACAAAAGAGCGTTACGTTTTGAAATAACCTATATAAAGTATATTATTACTCGGCGGGGCAAAGACGGAACGATAAAACCGCGCGCGCGCGCGCGCGCGCGTGTGTTTGCGCGTCGGAAATTACATTTTAAATAGGCTACGCGACGTTAAAAAGTAATAATATCTGCGCGTTCGTTTTTTTACTCGCATATCACACCCGCGAGGCCACAGGTGCTCGACCACTCGAAAACCGTTCGCCAAAGTGTACATTTTACAGAACTATCTTCACTTTTTTCGGCCGTCGCGAACCAAAGTTTCCGTAGTAAAGATAACTTTGTCTGTCGCGAAAACGATTTAACAGTAGTAGGAAGAGGAGATGATGGACTTTAGAAAAGAATTATTCGTAATGAGACGTCGATTATATCGTCGAAAAACATATTTATTTGTTACGAAACGGAAAATACACCCGATAGTAATTATTAGGGCTAGGATTTTAATGACCCAAAAAACCTAAAAAAAATGACATTAAAATAACCTAAATATAAGTACATTTTCACGTTTTACTCCATCAGGCCATAAAAGTAAAAGAGATTTATCGAAAAATCTAGCAATTGTTCCGTGATTAGCTTTTTCCATTGCGTTCGGAATTTAAAAGAAAAGTTTTACCTGGATGATCGATTTCCAACGTTCCAATTATTGCATTAGCAACATATCGACCAGCTGCATCTGAAGTTTCATCTATTGAAATCCAAATTTTTTTCCCCGAGGCATATTATATGTTCTTATTTTATTCATAGTTTCTTCGTGACATTTATTTACGTAATTTTTCCTTAATGTAGACGAGTCCGGAATTGTTTTTTTTTTTTGTATAGTCTTCAAGAAAATTTCGTAAAATCGGATGAGATAATTTATGTAACGGTATATTCGCACTTAAAAATGCCCTGCACTAATGTAGAATTTTAAAATCAGAATTTCCGCACTCAGAATACATTGGTTGTGTTAAATAAGTCGTTTGCTCGTTTCGTTGTATGTATATTAAATGTATAAAAATATTACCTAGATTTCAAAAAAGTATAGAAAATGCCCGTAAAAATGCTACAAAATGACCCTAAATCCATAAAAGTACAAAAAAATGCAAAAAAAAGCAAAATAAAAACTATAATATATTTGGACTCGTATATGACCAAATCACATTTTGTGCTTGAAAAGCTATGTCCTGTAAATCCTGTAAAAAAAAAATGCAAAATCCTATACTATCCTGGCCCTAGTAATTATTATATTCGTCGTGATTTGGAAAAGTTTTCGGGAGCTTTTTTTCGATTTGGAAAAAAATAAAAATAAAATAATAACTCGGGTTTAAAAACGTTACGAGGGTTGTTCGATCGGAACGACGACGTCGTCGTCGGCCCGTGTAAATATTTAATTACGAAAAAATCGAAATCATTAATAGCGTTGGAAAAAAATAAAAATAATAAACTTATTTACCGTCTCATTTATTATAACGCGCGCGCATTGTTTACACCAAATGCTATTGTAGTCGTTATTATTATTAGGTTTTTTTTTTCTCCTCTCTCTCTCGTTTTATCGGAGAAACGAAAATTATTTGTTCCGTTATAAAATGTAAAATAACGCGTAGGCCCCGCCGAAACACGGAGGCGCTAAGAACCTAAAAACATTTCCGTAATATTTTCGCGTTTATAACCGAGAGCACAAAGCCGCCGCCGCCGCCACCGCCGCCCGTTTTATTGTTTTCCGAAACTATAATAACTGAATTCATTTCGAATCATGACCGTCGTAAATTATTACTAAACAAACTTTAGCTTTCGATTGTGTTTTTCCAGCTTTAACTGTAGAATTATGTATTAAACGTCTCGTACGCTTGTGATTATTGTTAGGTTTCCTTTTTTTTTTTGTTTCATCATATTTATTTAACAGATAAAATAAACAATACTGATTTAACATAATATTCGCAGGACGAAAACAATTTATAAGATTTTTCATATTCGTTGCAATAACCGTTCTTAATTTTTCAAACTGAGAATCGACGTGTCGTTTTGTATATTTAATTTTGTAGTTAATTATTCGACAAAACGAAACGTAAGAACGTCGATTATTACTTTGTCGAGAAATTAGAATAGAAAACAAAATTCTACCTCTTTTTAAAATTCATTTTAAATCGCGTGTCGAACGCGCGCGCGCTATATTATTAAACTTTAGCGCGAAAGTATGAACATTTACTATAGAAAAAAAAAACGAGAAAAGCCATTGCGTTTGTCAGGTCTCCCCCCCCCCCACGATGATAAATTAATAAGCGGGGAAACGACGGTTTCGACGACGACGTCACGATCGAGATATAAGCACTCGTTTTTTTTTTTTTTAATTTAAATGCGTCGACGTGAGGAGAGCCCGTAAAGCTTTCGGGTCAACGGAAAACTCGCGTCGGTATGCAAAGTTTTATTTCTCTCCCGTAACAAGATACACTTATCGTTTTAATCGAGTCGCCGTATTTCCTTTGTCGTTCGTTTCAAATTCAAACAAACCGTTCGGCGACGACACGGCGGCGAAAACGACGAAACCCGAATTTATTATTATTATTATTATAACTATTATTATTATTATTATTATTATGAATTGGGCATGAAACGGCACCGTTGTGTTTGTTTTAAAAGTAATTTGTACGCCAAGCGTATACGCGAAATCGTCAACAATTAAAACTATACCTAAGTCAATTGTTTGCGTAGGTACTATTTGCGTTGTGTCGGCACGGATAATAATATACTCTCTTACGGTCTCGTTTTGTTTTCAACACGGTCAAAATGTATATATATTATATCGTTGGAGTCTTTACGACGACGGTCAAATAAACTTTGAGCCGAATCCGCGCGGGTCACAGGCTAAAAAAAGATGTAGTTTTTTTATTAAGGCGCGTCTACACCTAACCGTTCGTTTGCCGAATGTTTGACAACAAACGTTTGTTCATAATTTCGTTGTTATCGCTATATTATTATGTTTGCTGTCAACTGTCGTGACAAAAAAATTGTTACGTAATATTCGCTCGGCTAGCGAACATTTTTCTTTGGATTATTGACAGACAAATTTGTTTGGAAACACGCACATCAAATAACAAACGTTCGACGAACGTTTTTCAAACGTGGACGCACCCCTTAACAGTTACCATCTTTAGCGGTAGTCCTTATTATTCGATATTTCGACGACAAAGTCCGCTCGACCTTTTCTCCGGCCAATCGAAACGCGCGTACATAATATAAATCAAAAATAGACCGGCGGCCGTCGACGAATCGAAACGTATAAGTTTTAAGACGTAAGTTTTTACCAATAATAAACTATCGAACGAGTGGCTTTTATTTTTCAAACCGACTTCCGTCCAGTGCGAGTAATCACGACGCGCGCGATCGTAATAATATTGTAATAACAAATATTATCGTTGAAAACGCACTGCGTAGTAATACGTATAAATGCATATTATACTGTTTTCGGCTGCAACCAGTTGCAACGTCTTTTCGTTCTCTGAGAGTTTTTTTTTTTTTTTGCTCTTTCTTTTCTCCGCGCAATATTTCGCCGTATAGTTTTTCCGTTCTTCGCTCTCGACATAACGGCCAGCCGTGTCCTGCCGCGGAGCGACATACTTCCCCAAAGTAATTACAATAAATTGTAATACCCCGCGGTTTCGCTTTATACGTATTTTTTTCTCTCTCTCGGAAAGAGACTGAGAAAAGAGAGTACTCTTTTCAAGTGTACCGGAATTAATATATAAACTTTTCTTCGTTGAAAAGTAGAAATGAAATAGTAATTATACCGATTCGCTCGTAAAACAATTATGACGGATTGTTGTTATTGTGCACGACGGCCGAGCGGTTGGTGTAAAAAAAAATAAATAGTGAACGTCCGAAGGCGGCGCGGCGCGTTCAAATCGAAATTTCAATATTCTACGTCGACGAAATCGAAAGAAAACCGCGCGATTATTTATGTTAAACGTCCTCTCGTCGACGACGCGAAATTTTCACAATCGTTTTCCCCAAAGACGTTAACGCTCTTTGTTTGTACGATTTTCGCGCGAGTGTACTTTTGTTTTTCGCTTTTCGATCGATCGTGCGAAATTTAATAATAACTACGACGCGTTCCCTATGATGCACAGACACTCTTCGCGTACGTTCAAAAAGTAAACGCTAACGAGTAGGTATTTGATGTTTTCAGATTTTTAAGATTAATTTATTTTCAATATCGCCGAGAAGCGGCCAATAGTATTAATTCCGCTGCCCGTTCGGTCGAATTCCTAAAAGTCTGTCCCGACATTTCGTTTACACGAAAAACGGTATGATAAAAAACCGAAGCGGACGTAGTAAACACGACGACGACGGGTAAATAATTTCATACTTTGCCGACGGAACGACGTAATACGTACGAAAATTCTCGACCGCGCCGACGACGACGACGACGATCAGATCGGTTTTCAACGGAAAACGTCCGTTTCGGGCGAATCGTTTCGAATTCCTAAACGCTTTTCATACGCGCGGCGTGTATGATATTTTGTTTTCTAGATTTCCCGTGGGTCGCGTTTAAAACGAAAAATAAAAATAAAATAAATAAACAAAAAACGACTCGCGTCAAACCAATAACGACGTTGTACATTTTTGTTAGTGGATTTTCGCTACTGTGCAACATAACGCGCGACGGGGTTTCCTCCGCTTCGTTATTTATTATTAAAGTGGATTACCATTTTGTAATTACTTTTTTTCCCCCACCCGTCGCGTCGTCCAAACCGCGCTTCCGTTTAAGTTTTTGTTTTGAAAATATGTATTGCGTTCATACTACAGTAAACCCGCCGCGACGTCTAACGGAGATACCATCTTGAACGTAAATATTATTGATAATATTATAATAGTGTCGCGAGAGAGAGAGAGAGTACCTATTTATTTTTTATGATTTTTCCATTTACAAAGTTTACGATAATCGTTATCTTTTTTCATTCATAAATAGTTGCGCGATACTTTTTAACCGCCGTGTTTTATACGGCAATAAAACCAAAAAACAACACCGGACCGTTTTGCATACTGAAAAAATGATTTGAAACGCAATAAAACCTGCGGCGGCGGCGGTATTGTTTATCGAGTACTATACGACGCGTATAATTCCGTTCGTTTTTAAACGATAGACAAACACACTTTCCGTCGTCGTCGCGCGTCGTCCGAACGGATAAAAACGTCGCGAGATATGACATTATTTATTTTACTGTGTGTGTGTTTTACTTCTGCCCAAATGGTAAACGAAACGGATAAAACGACGACGGCTCTTACCCGACTTTCTTTTATCATTCGCGCGAAACGACCCCCCCCCCCGAACGCGCCTACGAAAGGTTAAAACTTTGACCAATAACATTTAACGTCGACCGTCTATTTTAAGTGCTATTATTTGGGGGAAAAAAAACTCCGGAGACACGTCCAAAGCGGTAAATATATCGAACAAATTTACGAATAAAAAAAAAAACAAAAAAAATAATATGCTAATGTCGAAACAACGAGCTCTGCTGCGCGATATAATTTTCCCCGACACTTAATTCGATTATATTATTATACGTATTCGAAATCGATTGCCGTTTTGTCGTAATCAAATGTACGCGAAAAACGTTCTTCTAAAACAATCAAAACGCTTACCGTCCTCGCGCGCATTAATTTCGTATATTTCCGTTTTGAAATAAAATAAAGAATAAACAGTAACTTTTCTACCCAAACAACAAGCTCGCTAACACGTCAGTGTTTCTACAATTACGTAACACTCGTAACAATAGCTAAATTTCAAAACTTTTTCCACTCTGTCGTTTCGCGACAAAATCCTAGTCCTTTTTATTTATGATCGGCGCAGGATCTGAGGGGGGATCCTTATTATACCTCGTACGAGAGATTTTCGAAAAATCCAAAATATTATGTGTTCCGAGTGTTTTTGGTTCGTTTCGAATTTTTAAACTCGATTACGTTAATCGACATAATATCGCGCGCAATCGGACGGGACGCCGAAGACCCGCAGGAATTCCCGCGGAGGATTTACACCGCGCGCGCGTCCGAGTTGACAATAGTCATTATTCGGACGTCCATTGACGCGGCACGTTTCAACGGAAATATAATAGCATAATTATTACGCGAACGGTCGACTCGCATTATACGCGCATTTCATATACAATTATTATTATCGCGGCCTAAGTACTCGTACGGCTTCCGCGGTCTAATTACTAAATAAATGTCGTCGAATAGCTACGAGGCGGTGCTTTCGTCGGCTTTCTCCGATCGGCGTCTATATCGTCTCGTCCGAATCGTAATGACCGTTGTCCGTTGAACGGCGCTTTCGAACGCTTCGATTCGCCCGCAGGAACGTGTTGGTATAGTTTAGGGCAGCGGTTCCCAACCTTTTATGAGCGAGACCCTAAATTTTTTAATTTAACTTATGGCGACCCAAAAAAAAAAAAAATCATAATTACAAACAACAAGTCTTTTATTTTTTAACATTTATTTAAAAAAAAAATACAAATAAAAAACTTATTAATACGTGACTTACGTTTTAAAATATTATAAAAAATAATTTATTATTTGTTTAATATAGATAATTTTACTATCAGAATATTTCGGGAATTTTTATCCAAAATTGAAATAAAGATTTAAAATATAAATTGTAAGAAATGCTTTCGCGACCCACCATGAAAACTTCTGCGACCCTTATTTGGGTTGCGACCCGAGGTTGGGAACCGCTGGTTTAGGGTGACCATAAAAATAAAATAAAAATACGGGACACTTCAAAAAACAAAATAGTCTGATGAATAATTTTTTTAATACATAGTAGATGCATGAAAACAATTTTATTTTTATATTAATGGTGAACTAGTTAAGAATTATTATTATACATGTATTATATAAGTTGCCTAACTAAACAAATTTAAATTTAATGTGTACTGTATCATGTTTTTGATATATAAATAAATTACTTGATGCAATTAATTCAGCACAAAAGTATACAAAAATATTTATTTTGATGACGATGGTTGGTCTTCTGCTATTTCTGTATACTTTTGTGCTGAAATAATTGCATCAAGTAATTGATATGGAAAAAAAACGGGATTAATACGGGACGGACTTGGAAAAAAGGGACAAAATGTGTCCCGTATTACTTTTATCAGGACAACAGGACACAAAGTTGAAATACGGGACAATCCCGCATAATACGGGACGTATGGTCACCCTAGTATAGTTATATGTTTATTTATTGGGCCCTTTTGAAATCAGCGAATAGTATAAAATAACAAATATAATATGAATACCGATTTACAACGACGCGACGTCGATTATGACGATGATATTACCACCTGCGTAATATAATTTAACGTAAATTATGTGTGAAAATCGTTTTTCCAGTAGGAGCAGTGGTTAAAGTGGGACGGGAGGACGCTATAGTCACCTAACTTCTGATCGAACTTGTACACTGCAAGTCCTACAGGGACACAAGGGGGCGCTTGAAATTTAACATGAACGATAGTCCCCCCTTCAATCCTGGGGGGGGGCTACCCCGCCTTTTTTCACGAGGTGGCAAAAATCATATTTTTGCCGGTGATAAAAACATCGTGATTTTCGCGCCGGAAACGTATGACAACAATCGATCTGTGTCGGTCATTAGGTAACCAATAATGATGACGTCATATAGTTCGTAATGAATACATAATATTATTATCGTGTTTGCGCGAAAGTTCACGTCGGCGTAGTATCGCGGCCAATGACGGGCGAGCTGCGTGCGCCGCAAGCCCGATCGAGCGACTCTGAGCGGACGCGACCTCAGTCTAGTGTCGACGGTGATCCGGAACGTTCTTCTCGGTTTCAACAGTTTACAGTTTTCCTCCGTAATAGTCGATAGTGTTTTTTGTCGATCTTTTCTCATTCATCTCTCGTCGACGAGTAATCGAACTTACTCAATAGTGATTTTTTTTTTTAACGAGTGTTTTTCGCCTCAAAGTGTTCCTTCGTTTCACAAGCCAATACCGAACCTCTCTCAAACCCGCGGACAGGCCGTAAGTAGTACCGATTATATATTTATTTACAGTTAGACTCGATCCAAAGGGTACTTTGCGACCACTTTGCCCTTTTTTCACGAAGTAGCGATATTAATGTTTATGCCACCGCGTAAAAAAATCGTCATTTTCAACGGTTATTAGTCTGTACCTATATTTATTATAATGATATAACCTCTTATTTTTTTATCGCTGTCGTAATAATTCGTAAACGTCTCCATCGAAATCGTTTTTATTTGAAAAAATATCCGTGTATCGATGAAATCGAATTTAAAAATACGTACCTTTTAATTTCCATCGTTTTATTATTATTAATTAAATGTTATTATTCACGAGTATTAACCATTAAATACTACTACTATTTTGTTTTATTTCTTTTTCCATTTTCTATTATTAATTATTTATCTATAATTATAGTACCTACGATTACCAGTTAAAATACGTAATAAGAATAATAATAATTGTGAAACGCGCTAAACTCTCAAAAGTCGACCGGAAGTGTATTTATTTATTTTTATCTCCAATAATTCCGACTGAAAATTTGAAAAACGATCGTGTCCGATTTCAATCGAACGGTATACGTACGACGCGACCCCGTCGTAAAACCCGCGTAAATGATTTTCGTCCTTTGTAATCGTTTTTTTTCCCCCTTCTTTTCCGAGGAACGAATTCCTTTTCTTTTTTTTCAAAGAAAAAACATAGACCGCGGCGAACGTACGAAGTCCCAACCGCTCTTTATTTTTTATTTCTTTCGACCGAGACCTAATAACAACGCTCTGTTTTCGCGTACAGCCCCGAAAAACGATTTGGGCACGTCGTCGTATATATTACGTTTTCGTTAATTCGTTTTCCGCCACGCCGGCGGCCGGACCGGCGGGAGTGTCCTGGTCGAGGGAAAACGATCGGCCGAGACCCCCGCGCGCTTATAATATTATTATTATTATTATTATTATTATCGCGCCGCCGGCCTTGATTGATGATGTCGCGGTCGCGGATGACGCCTATTATCGTCGTCTCGCCGGGAAAAAATGAAAAAAAAAAATAAGAAAAGAGACCGACTACGGTTGTCGCGATAAAATTTGATACGACGGGTTTCGATCGGTGTTTTTTACTCGACCGGGGACGAGAAAGTTGTAAACGTAAAACATACGGTGTCGAGATGAGAGGAGTGAGAAAACAATTTATTCGGATAAATATGGCGCGAGGGGGGGCGTCGCGTTTTCAAACAATTTTCTACTCGTTTTGAAACGTCGTCGTGGCGCTTGATTTTTGACTTGTTTATTTTTCAAACGAAAACTGTACTCGGTCGACTGCCGAACTTTGCGTCGTTGGTAAAACCATAGAAACAGCCATTGAGATTCTATCCCCGTATGGATACGAGTATAATTTTGTTATTATAAGACAGCGGTCTGCAGGAACCTTTTCGTAGGAAAGAGGCATTTTTTTAAAAAAAAAAAAAAAGTCACTGAACCATATGATGCCCAGAGAGCCGCACGGGTTTGAGCGACCTTTTTTTTTTTTAGTCGTAGAGAAATCGGTAGGCATTAAAAGTATACGTCTTAAATTTAGAAATGATAGAAAAACACACAAAAAAAAAAAACGTATTTACTTAATATTAGTGGTGTGGGATTTTCCAAACAGCCGCGCGCAGGTTCCCTCGACCTTTTAGTTTCTTTTTTGGCATTTTCGTTGGCCGTGTGTTTGTGTTTAATTTAATTGTATTGATAGTGCTCTAATTTTACGTGGAATTTCGGAAAATCCTTTCTCCAGGAGTTTCCGTTTTATAAAACGAAACTGTTGACCAAGTTTTATACTCAAAGCTCCGGCGGTTCCGGCCGGGCGAATTTCTCTAGTCTCGCCCTTCTTACCGCTTTTAACCCCCTTAGGGGGGAGTTTCGGAAAATCGCTTCTTAAAGCACGCCTACGTGGCTCGAGGAACGTCTGTAGAAATTTCTAGGCCCGGCGGTTTGGGCTGGGCGTTGATGAGTGTTTTCGTATATTTTTTCGCGTCGATTTTTATTCGTCTGCCTAACAAATCGTAGTGACGATTGTTTCTCGTCCTATCGCCGACATCTCAATAACGTCGTGTTATTATAAACAACAACGACGTCGTCGTCCGTCTCCACGACCGCGATGATTTCTCGCGGAAATGGAGAGAGAAACGCCACAGCCGCCGCGAACGCGCGCTACCCGCGGGAATAAGGAGATATCGCCGAGGCGAAACGGTTTATAAATTAATAAGCGGAACATTCGGCTTTGCATTAAAACTAAACAAACAACATAGGAATGTTACGGCTTTGCTCGGTCATTACGTGCAAAGCCATAAGCTCTTTTGGGGTTTAAAATAATCCAATTGCCTTTTTGTTGTTTATTCAAAATGGTATACATATAATAGTGTGCGCGCGTATATACGTAATATTGTTGTGCCGGTTCCTCCCCGCGCGCGTTTATCGCGCGTTTCGTCTTACCTCGCGCGCTCGGCCATTTATCATTTATTATATATTTTGTTGTGCCGACGGAGAAACGCCGCCGAGTCGATTTGTCGAAAACTTTCCCGAACAATGTTTATCGTTCTGCCGCGCACTTAATAATCGCCACGCCAAACACGTAGCCGTTGTGTGTTTTTTCCGAATCGTTGAAAAAGAAATCAAACCCGACGATTATTTTTTCTTTCTTTTTTTTCCATTTCAATCGCATACCTTCCGGCGGTGCGATAAAAACAATATCGACCCGAAAAAAAAAATTATTACCCATTTGTACGAAACAAATGCTCGTTTTAAATATTACTCCCGCGAAACGTTTAGAAAAGTTGGATTGAAAACTTATGTTTTACACGATTATGGATCGATTTAATTCCGCGGAAGTCGCATAGGAAACATCGAATTTGTCGCCGCCGCCGCCGGATTTGGATATTATTTTATAAATAAACGACGTGGAAATCGCGTCGGACTCGAGAGACGACGCGTACGAGTAGTCGTCTCGAGTCGTTTCCATTACGTCACATTGTTATTATATTGCGTTCCGAAAACGATTACCAGCGAATCTCTCGGCGCCGACTGCGAAATAATTAAGATTCTGTTGCAGACAGACACTGCTCGCTTATTATATACGTTCGCGCGGCGGTGGCGGCGGCGGCGTTTATTAATACAAGTACCGCGTTTCTTCGGAAATTGCTGCGAGATTCGGAATTACCTTTTCTCTCTCTACCGGCCGGCCGTGTGCGTTTTCCGGCGCGCCGAAACGCGCCACGTAAGACTTTTTGTTGCTTTATTACTTTCCAAAATAGTGTTAACCGAGAAAACAAAATAAAGAACACAATCATTGTAAAATCAATAGCTCCGGAATCTAATATCCCACCTCTCGTCGTCGCGTCGTCGTCGTCGTCGTCGTCGCAGGAGCAGGAGGCGGTTTTCATACTTTCCTGCGCATCGTTCACAGTCACAGTCGCGTGCCACAGCCAGTACAAACTTTCAAACGGCCAAACGGATAAAATCGTTTATACATTTCGTTCTGGAATTCGCGCTGCAAATCGGCGCGGATAAATGATAATAATATAATCGCTATCGTTGTCGGCTCCTATAGAGATTTCAAAAACTGCGCGACGTGTTTACGATCGATCCGAGTCGTCGATCTACCGCAAACTCGCCCTCCCGAGCGACATCATGTGAAAGAAGAGAAAAGAAACCGTTTTCTCGTCGAAATATTCGCGCCGCGGTCACGAGGTGAAAAAAAAAACCTATTAAATCTCGATCGCACACGATGCTTTTTTTTTTCCGGGGTTTACCCTCTCGGGTCCTCTAATTAGCGCGTCCCGAAACCCGTCGTGAATTTCAAAAAAAAAAAGGATTTAAAAACCTGGTCGTCCCGCTGAGAGGAGGGAAAACGCACTTAATTAACCGAGAAATTAATATCACTATAACCGGACGGACATAATGGTGCGCCCCCACAAAGAGCGGCGAAACGTTGTATATCGTGTCTTATTCATCGCGTCTCGTCGTCGCAGGGAACGACATTTGTTTGCGTAATCTATACGTTAAACTTCTTTTATCACGATTCAAGTCCCGCAGTCGCGTAGTAGGCCATCGAACCATGTGTACTTTGATCCTTTTATTATTATTAATGTTATCCTTTCTTCGTAAACTTCAATGTTTATCAAACGCTATATATACATATCCAAGTATATTCGCCTGATCGTTCGATTAAAAGTATACGCCGACATGATGATAACAACATAGAACATATAAATTAAAATATGAAAAACAATGTAAAAGTTTTATATATATTATATACGCGCATATTTTCACATACATTTTGTGTAAGTATGACGATGTTTACTTTCTGCAGTATATACGTATTCAAACTGGCAACAAAACGGAACACTTACACTCGTAGCCCCCCCGGTGTGTTTCCGGTTTTTTTTTAATTTCATTTCTTTTTTATTTGTTTCGTTTCGAGTCTACAAATACTCTCTCTCTGGATATGCTACGGAATAAGAGTTTTGTCCAATACGCAGAATTCGGATGAAATAAATTTAGCCACAAACACTCGTGGCAAAGCGCAATGCAAAAGGACTCGGTTTTTTTTTCTTTCTTAACCGAAAACGCGGTCTCTCCTCCTCGTAAACGTTCGATACTATATTACTATGCGCGCAAGAAAAAGTCAACAATTCACTACGATTTATTTATTTTCGTTTCATAGCGGCGGCGGCGGCGGCGGCGAGTATCGATAAAAGCAACGCGTTTTTCAGAAGTTATAAACGTTGTTTGCAGGGTGGAATATTGTTTTTGACTCTTTTTTCCTTCCCCCGACGCGACGTTAGAGGAAATGGAAATGCGACCCGCTTTAAGGCGTAACCGTCTGCGAGCGAGTACGTTTCGCGTGCGAGACTGTTCGTTTGTACTCATAAAAATGTATTTTGTATACCGTGTAAAGACGAAAACAATAATGACGGTGAAACGTCGTCGTCGGAAAACTCGTGTACGTCGCGGAATTCAAAGCTCAACGCGACGTGTGCGTTATTCGCTCCGGAGGTCGTCGAAACTACAATAACTGAAACCGTCGTCGTCGTCGAATTAATTCCGGTCATTTTTAAGAAGTCGACGATAATAATATTCGTCGCCGGATCGTTCGAAGCGCGCGAGGGGGAACGTGGAGAAAACTAGAAACAAGTGGCTCGCGCTGCCATTGCAGAGTGGCTCGTTTTAGAAAGTAGAAAAAAAACCAAAAACCGCTCGGCGTTTAGACGATGCGTTTCACCACCCGAGTACGCGCCGCCGCGGAGACCGCAAATGAGTAACTTTGTAATTAATTACGTACGCCGCCGCGACGACCTCTCCGCGTACGTTATATAATATTACGAGTAAAAGTACACGGATAAACTCCCATTTATTACGCGACGACTTGATAATAACGGCGGCGGCGCGCGCTGTAGCCGCGGAAACCGCACGCGAACGCGCGCGCGTTCGAAATTCAACTCTGCGAGGGAAACTTTTTTTTTCCTCGCGTATATGTTTGTTCGTCAAAAGACACTTTGGGCTGCCGAAAAGCGGTAATTTTTGTTCCTTTTTCCCCGTAATTATATAACGGTTGAACGTTCAACTTTGAGCTAATTAATAGATAAGTGTCGAGAGAGCGCGCGCGCGCGCGTATTACTGTATTAAAAACTTTCGGGAAACCGTCGGAGCTCGAGAAGTGACTCGACGTAAATAAATTCCAAGACGACGGCGATGAAAAACAAAAAATTATTATCGCTCTCGCGCGAAATTTCCCCGTAAATTATACGCGTATATATTATTATAATTATACGATACCGTCGTCGTCGTGAACACGTTTGTTCGCCAAAGGTCGTTTGATATCTTTGAATTTTTATCTTTTCAACGTTCTCCGCGACCTATTTATTTACGTCGTTTATTTAATTTTATAATTCTTTGTTGTTTTTTAGTTCTACGCGCGTGTTTGCCGCGGTTTCGCGAGAATTCGACGACGACGAAGATTCACGGACGAAACCGCCGCGCCGCTTTCTACAAGCAGATAATATAGAAATATGTAAGTATAACGTAAAATCTACTAATTTTTTTTTTTTTCTGTGTGCCATAAAATTATTAAAAAAAAACACTACGCGTATTATATAATTGGAAAACAAAAAAAATAAACTCGTCACGCTGTAATAATTATTCGGTAAATAAATATGGTAAAACGAAAATAGCATTGCTTATACGAGTACAGTACACTCCGCACTTCTAGAACAAGACTCTGCCACAACTCAAAATTTATAGTTTTGAGAAAAATCGATTTGAAGTTTGGACCTGGGATATTTTGATGAGTTTTTTACTAATGCGTTTGAAATTTAACACTCAAATACTTACAATCATACTTTACAATATTATTTTTTCAAATATTATGAAATTCACTCTTAAACCCAAAAATTTAGACTTGTGGCCATTTGCAATTTTTCAAGTAAATGCAAGACTGCCATAATATTTTGAGATGTGACTGTATTGCATACAGAAATTGATTTTTAGATGGCCACTTTATATTTCGTGTTGTGGCTGCACCATCACGAATTATAAAATGCAATACTGCCACAACTCTAAATATTGCCGTTTTGCACTCAACATCATATTATCACACGATAATTAGTTTTTATTCAGTGCAAGAACGCCACAAGTCGAAATAAGGCAGTCTTGAATTTCGACTTGAGTGATAATTCGGATAAATTAAAATAAGTATACAGCCATAAAGTAAATATGGCTCTCTTGCGTTGAAAATTAACTAACATTTATCTCTATAGTGGCTAAATGAAAAGTGATATTGAATTTGTGGCGTTATTGCATTTTATAGAGCTTATTTTTCTCTATTCAACAGTAGTCATAACTCGAAATTGATGAATTTTCAGTTGCGGCAGTTTTGTTCTAGGAGTGCGACTTATCGACGCGGTTTATTTACCTCGCGTTTACGACAAATCGATGAGTTAAAAAAAAAAAGTACGCGCGTTTCGCTGCATTCGTCGGGTTTTCTGCCGGATCAGATTCCATAAATCTAATTTCCGAAAAGAGCGACACGCATGAACGAGTCGGCGGAAAAATTACCAAAAAGCCCACACATTCGAGTGGAATGATTTTCCGAAATGCCTTTCCCTTCTAGTATTTTAAAATCTTGTTTCCTGCGGTGCTTTTGGCCGCCGCCGCCGCCATAATTTGCATTTTTATCCCTTGTTTTGTTTTCTAATTATTGTGAAAATTTTAATTCGACGAAAACGCGCGAATTGCCCAAAATAAAACGCTCGATTGAATAATTCACACGCGCGCGCGGCGCCACGAATTACCGCTGCAGTTTCTCTACCGTCGTCGTCGCCCACTTTGTCGGATTGATTTCGCGAGTAGGTTTGATGATTGTTTTCGCCCGCAGACATTAAAAAAAAAAAACCAAAAAAAAACGTCGTCATTGTAATATTATTATGTCGCCGTTGCGGATTACAACACGACCGACACTCACTGTGTTTGGTAAATTACATTTCGCGATCGTTTATTTTTATAATACATATCAC
The DNA here is from genome assembly GCA_948098885.1 of Drepanosiphum platanoidis. NCBI lineage: Eukaryota > Metazoa > Arthropoda > Insecta > Hemiptera > Aphididae > Drepanosiphum > Drepanosiphum platanoidis. The sequence goes on from OX402539.1 coordinate 5,949,194, forward strand.
GTCCTAGTCGTTAAAAAACGCGCGCGCAAATATTCTTAATGTATTTTCCGCGTACTAAAAATTAAATACACAAAAGTAATACATAAATAAAAACGAAGGGAAAAAAAGCCTCGTCGCCGGCGCGGTGGTTTTTCTTGAAAATTTTCAAATGTGTATTAGTCATAATTTTAATGTAATAAAAAATGTACGTGACAGCACTTTGACTAATTCGTTTTTTTTTTTTTTCTCTCTTCCTCCTCCTCGACCGTTCGTTTTTCTTAAACTTTCTGGTTTTACACGTAAAGGCTTTACACACAAATATTTTATTATTAACAAAAAAATGCTAAAATAAGTTAGACTTCCCGATACGAAACTATTGTTTTTATAAACTTGTGGCGACCGTTTTATTCCAACGTTTCGTTGATTTTTCTTTTTCCGTCATAGGTGTGTTTTGGTCGAAAACGTGTTTCACTTGGAGTTCACAATTTTCGCACACTTTCGGTTCAGAAGACGAACGTCGCGCGCGGAGTGGATTTCGCAAGGTAAGTGAGAATAATATAATAATTGTTTCAAAGTATTTCGCACGTTTTGCGGGACGTCGTTTGAGGCAGACGCGACAAATAGCTGTAAATTTTAAATCGTCTAAAAGTCGTTTCACACGACTTGCCCGCGCGACGAGTTTTTATTTCTGTTTTTTTTTTTAAAAAAATACCTGGTTTCGAACGAATCGTTAAAAAAAGGCGAATTATAATAACTTTGAACGATTGAAAAAAATACATAATATTTACTTAAACTAAAACACATATTAGGTCGATTACGATTGAATATTATACGGTAATTATATGTGCGAGCAATAATAAACGTTTGAATTTAAATATATCGTTCTCGGCGCGTTTTTAATTTTTTTTTTTTCCGTCGAAAATAAACGGTATGATTTAAGAGACGCGACGAATGATGAATATAAAATCGACGTTTCGCGTTAAATATAGACATCGGACAAAAAAAACAAGGTAGTTATTTGAATTTTAAATTCCGAGTAAATTATTATATTATCGACATACACTGTGCGCGCGCGGGGTGTTTTCAAAACGTTTTTCTCGCGTTATTTATTAGTTTGCTCCTCGCGCACCCCGAAAAATCAAATCGAAAAAGAATCCGACCGTTTTGTTGTTTATCGCGTAGTTTCTACCGAGTTAATTGACGTCGGCGGCGGCGCGGCGGGTGTTTTCGAATAATCGTCCGATATTATATTATTATTATGTTCGGCAAACTATTCCGCGAGCGAAATTCTGCCTATTCGTGACGACGACGGTTCGACGCGGCGGCGATGCGATTGAAAATCATTAGTTATTCATAATTATTATCACTCGTCGTGTGAAATATATTGCACGTGTTCGGGTCCGTTGTACCCTTGTTTTCGAATATATGTAAGTCTTTTCCACAGAGTAAACGCGCGCGATCTCAAATACGACGTTATTGTTTACAAAGTAAAACGTTTCGGAGGCGTGACGCGTAACGCGTAGTACGGAGGCCGCGTTATTTTCGTCGAGCTCGTTTTCCCCGCGAGGAGACGAATTTTTCTAAACCCAAGCAGTCGACGTTTGACGCGTGTACTCGTCTCGACAGTAGTTGTGTTGAACGATCGCTAAAATATCGAACGAAATCGTCCGATTTCGACGAGCGCCAGAAACGGATTGATTTTTGTAATTCTATCGCGCCGAATAAATAATATAACATCGTTTTTGTAATTATTGACGAAAACGCGTCGTCAAAATGCACCGTTTCGGAAACGAAAGAAAGAAAGAAGAAAACGTCCCCGTCGTCGGGGTTCTCTCGCGTTTACTTTATTGGCCGCGCTCGGCGGACGTATGGAAATCAGTTTGAAACGAACGGCTGCTGCGACTCGGGGTTTGACGGTTTTATGGCGTGCGATTGTGCGTTTATGTCTCCTTAAATTCGCATACGGTCGAAATCAATAGCGCGCGCGGGACACCGGATAGGGGGGGGGGAGAAGGATATTTTATGCGGAAACGTAATGTTGTTGTTCGGCCCCCGTCACACATCGGGCGATAACAATAATATAATGAATTTAGGTAGGGATGCTGCGGCACTCGAAACGACTCGCGTGCACCGAAAAAAAAAAATGATTCAAAGTTTTAAACGACGGCGTGTTTTACTCCGAAAAAAATAAAAAATAAAATCGCGCGAAATTTCCCCTCTAAACACTGTCGAAACGATTTGTACATAAAAAATAGAAATTTAAATAAACGAAATAGTTGTATTAATATTTAACGCGCTCTTACTTATAATTAGAGACGAGAAGTTATAGGAGCTAAAATATGCAAGAAAAAATTATATGATATATGCATCGAAAATTTGAAAATATATTATAATATGCAATTTTTTCTAAACATGTTTACAATAAATTAATATAAATAAGATTTCGTTAAATTTGATTCTATTAAAATATTATTTTACTGAGTGATAAAAAATTAATACTATAAGATGATAAATGATTGGTATTGATTATATATATATTGATAGTCGGGTGATTTAAATTAAAAAAATAAAAATACAATTTGATTAGTTTTGTAATAATATATTTAATAATTTTTTTTTCGAACCTGTAACTTAAAATAATAAATATTTCATGTCGATTGTATTAAAATCCACACGATTTTACTAAATACGCATTTTTATGCACAAAAAAAAAAACACGAACATGCAAAATTTAAATACCAAATTTCAATTCATTAGGTTATAGAACCGATTTTTAGCTCGCCTAGCTATACATAAATAGAAGATACAGAAAAAAATATATAAGCAATTCCTATAACTTCTCATCCCTACTTATATGATACTCGAGACGTTTGTTTTGTTTTATTATCGTTTTAAAATAGTTTTTATTGGAATAATTTTATAATATATTTAATAACATTTCGTTATTAAACGATCGGGTTTTTTTACGAAACCGAATGGCTAAAAAGTATATTCATAGAGACGTATAAACGATGAAATCAGACGTAGCGTATTCTTCGAACGCGTAAATATATCGAATTCTGAAAATCCTCGGGATTATTATAAAAAAAACATCGATGGTAAAAATATTGAAACCGTGCGGCGGGTATATTATGATAAAATATATTATTATGTATACGCCTATATCAATAATTTTACGGAGAGAATACGCGTTTAATCATAAGCGAAACGCGGCGAATTATTAATTTCACAGTGGCGCGCGCGCCTCGCCAATTATTAATTGTTTGAAAACCTACTGAAATATATTTATCCATTTGTGCGCGCGTGTTCTCGGAATTTCGAAATATGGAAAATAAAATAACTGCTCTCTCTATCCGTTTGTGATTCTGTAGAACGCGAATCGAATTTGCATCGGGGTAGGCTTGTTGTGTTTAAAAATTGGATTAAATAATAATAGTAGAAAAAACGTACGATTTCACACACACACCTGAGCCGCCGCCCTGTGAATCGGCGATATTTTTTTCGACCGCAACGCGTATATAATATTGTTAAAACTCGACGGGAAAAGAACGCGTGACGCGTATTTAACGTTTTCGTTTTGAAAAACGGCCTTTTTTTTTTTTTTGAAACGATTTCAATTAAATGGCGTAAAATTTTAGCGCACGACGACGACGACGCGTAAAAAAACGACGTAGTATTTTTGTGCTTTTCACTTCATATATTATTCGTCGTTTTTCCGACGACTATAATATAACACTTGTACGTTATTAAAATCGCGAGCTTTTTTTTTGAAGTTTTTAAACTCATCTGAAAACCGTTTTAATAAAGTCACTCTTTACAACAACAACAACAAAAATGTATATAATAAATCGGTTAAGCCGCGTACGTTGATAACGTAACAAAACTTCCATCAGAAGAAGAAGAAGAAAAAAACAAGAAAAGGAAAAGTGCCAAATCTTGTATTTTCTTCAACCCCTATATTACGGTTATCGATTTTCTCGATAAAAGAATTTTGAAAAAAAATTTTCAAAGTCGTAAAATGAAAAATTAACTATTCACACGAGCGGCGGCAGCGAGTATATAATATCGGAACGAATTTCTCTCGACGTTACGTCTCTACCGTTCGAGGTCATTCCGCGTTTTGCGTGTGGAGAAAATAGAGTTTAAAAACTTCCATTTCGCCAAAAACAATCTCGACTCGCGTAAATAAACGATTTTTTTTTTATATTTCCGTTACTTTATATAATAATGTAAGCACATACGTCGTCGTCGCGAAATACCCATTTTTCGTCGTTCTTTAAGCCATTGGCAAACTGGCAGACTTTCGATTCGCGTGCTGTGTAATTATCGTATCTTTTTATCGAACGTTTTCCAACGCTCTTGTATCGCAGTGGTTGAATTTCAAAAAATTAACCTAAAAACCTCGTAAGAGTATATTTTTAGTTATAAAACGTGTTATTTTACATTTAAAGTCGAATTTTCAACTCGGAAACGCGTGATTTTCGCCGTTTATAGAATTTAAAATGTATAATTCCGGTTTTGATCGAATTAATATCGTAATTTTACACTCGTAATTTAATTATAAAATGTATTATTTGTTCAACATTTATAAAACGTTCCGCGCGTAAATCTGTATTTTTTTTATCGAATCGCACGCGTGTTCGAAACGTAGAACGCGCGGTTATTTGATTTTGAAGAGAAAAAAAAAACCGGACGCCGAAATCATCCCCCGTCTCGTCGTCGTCGTCGTCGTCGTCGTCGGGGGGACGGATTTAGTGAGAGTTTTTTTCTCGGGCGCGGCGCGCAGGATTTACGACGCTTACGTAGCTTATCAGCCGGAGGAAGCGCCCAAAAGGTAAATACGCCTCCTGCGCATTACATAATATATTACTGCAGGATGCGGTCGAAATATATTTCCAAACACGCGGAACGTATTGTTTTATTAATCATTTCGAGTTTCTTTTCTCGTCGAAAAACATGTATTTCTCCGAGAAGCGTACAATTATCGAAAAATTATAATTATCATAGAAGTGTATATCTAGTGTTGGAGTAGAGAGTTAAAATACAGTATATATATGACCTAAAATCAAATAATAATAATAATATAAAATAAACAATATAATTATCCCTCGAGATCCAATACGTATATCAGTCTTTAAATCATCAAATAAATATTTATAAACTAAACTTTTTTCCCATTTACCACGTGAATTCTTTTTTTATCTAATACGTTGGACTTAGATAGTCCATAAAATATCGACCAAAGGATTTTTTTAGTTTATAATTCTCGTCCTGGAATGTCTGTTGTCGCCGCGACTTAAATATTATCATAACGTTGTATACGCTAAGAGGACTCGTCGCGATCGGATTTCCGTTTGCGAAACTCTGCGCGCGTTTTACCTATACTCGTACTTTGCGCGCGCGTCGTCGTCGTTATTATTATATTATTATCGTTGGGTTTTCGAATTTCGATTCGAACGTGTGTGTGGGCCTCGTGCACACGAGCTAGAGCGCGACGTGAAAGAGAGAGGCAGGGAGAGGAGACGCAGTAAAGTTTACGAAACTGACTTATTATGGTAAACACAATGCCGCTCGCGTTTATATTATTACGCGCTGATATGTGCGCGGGGGGGTGCGAGTGTGCGGAAACGGTTTCCGAGAAAAGTTACCGATTTCTCTTTATTCGCGCGGCATCATCTGTTCCGAGTTCAAAATTCTCTTTTATCGCGGTCTTTTATTACGACCGCGTTTTAAACACGTCCGCCAAAAGATTCGCGAACAGCTCGCAGCGGCGCAGCGGGCCTAGGGGGACTTTAAAATAAACTATATATCTTTTCTATTTGTCAGAACCGACGAACTTGCTTCTGTTAGTTTTATAATCGCATATAAAATGTACAAACGTTATGTTTTCGTCGACGCCAAGTCAAATGAAAAAAAAAAAACTATCGATTTTACTTATTATTTCTCGTGAATCATCACAGGACGAACGCGAAACGCCGCGTAAACGTTTCGACAAAATGAATATTTCTCGTGATAATCTGGCCTAGGACTTAAAAATACTATATCTATTCTATTTATTAGAACCGACGTGTTAGTTTTATAATCGCATATAAAATGTACAAACGTTGTTTTCATCGACGATCATAAGAACGATTTTACTTGTTATTTCTCGCGAATCGTCCATAGGGCGAACGCGAAATCCAGGGCCTAGGCCAAAACGTAAACGTTCCGACAAAATACATATTTCTCGTGATAATCTGGCCTAGGACTTAAAAATACCATATCTTTTCTATTTGTCAGAACCGACGAACTTACTTCTGTTAGTCTTATAATCGCATATAAAATGTACAAACGTTGTTTTCGTCGACGATAAAACGAACGATTTTACTTATTATTTCTCGCGAATCATCCATAGGGCGAACGCGAAATCCAAGGCCTAGGCCAAAAGGTTTCGACAAAATACATATTTCTCGTGATAATCTGGCCTAGGACTTAAAAATACCATATCTTTTCTATTTGTCAGAACCGACGAACTTACTTCTGTTAGTCTTATAATCGCATATAAAATGTACAAACGTTGTGTTTTCGTCGACGATCAAACGAACGATTTTACTTATTATTTCTCGCGAATCGTCCATAGGGCGAACGCGAAATCCAGGGCCTAGGCCAAAAGGTTTCGACAAAATACATATTTCTCGTGATAATCTGGCCTAGGACTTAAAAATACCATATCTATTCTATTTATTAGAACCGACGTGTTAGTTTTATAATCGCATATAAAATGTACAAACGTTGTGTTTTCGTCGACGATCAAACGAACGATTTTGCTTATTATTTCTCGCGAATTGTCCATAGGGCGAACGCGAAATCCTGGGCCTAGGCCAAAACGTAAACGTTCCGACAAAATACATATTTCTCGTGATAATCTGGCCTAGGACTTAGAAATACCATATCTATTCTATTTATTAGAACCGACGTGTTAGTTTTATAATCGCATATAAAATGTACAAACGTTGTGTTTTCGTCGACGATCAAACGAACGATTTTGCTTATTATTTCTCGCGAATCGCCGAATCGTCCATAGGGCGAACGCGAAATCCTGGGCCTAGGCCAAAACGTAAACGTTCCGACAAAATACATATTTCTCGTTATAATCTGGCCTAAGACTTAAAAATACCATATCTTTTCTATTTGTCAGAACCGACGAACTTACTTCTGTTAGTTTTATAATCGCATATAAAATGTACAAACGTTGTGTTTTCGTCGACGATCATACGAACGATTTTGCTTATTATTTCTCGCGAATCGTCCATAGGGCGAACGCGAAATCCAGGGCCTAGCCCATACCACGCGTAAACGTTTCGAAAAAATACATATTTCTCGTGATAATCTGGCCTAGGACTTAGAAATACCATATCTATTCTATTTATTAGAACCGATGTGTTAGTTTTATAATTACATATAAAATTTACAAACGTTGTGTTTTCGTCGACGATCAAACGAACGATTTTGCTTATTATTTCTCGCGAATCGTCCATAGGGCGAACGCGAAATCCAGGGCCTAGGCCAAAACGTTTCGACAAAATACATATTTCTCGTGATAATCTGGCCTAGGACTTAAAAATACCATATCTATTCTATTTATTAGAACCGACGTGTTAGTTTTATAATCGCATATAAAATGTACAAACGTTGTGTTTTCATCGACGCCAAATCAAATTAAAAAAAACTATCGTTTTTACTTGTTATTTCTCGCGAATCACCACAGGACGAACGCGAAACGCGTAAACGTTTCGACAAAATACATATTTCTCGTGCTAATTATCATCGCGTTTTCGTATTTTCTGATATATAGTAAATCAGTTTCGAGTCGAAAGTTTTCCCCTCTTTTTTTTCCCCGAGATATCATTGCGTTTTTTCACGAGAAAATATTCAAAATCCGTAGGCGGTACGGAGAGCGAAAAAAAAAAGTTCGAAAACCGCTGCTCTCGAGCGAGCCGCGGGGCTGCGCGACACCGAAACGCGGACGGCCTCGAACGAAAAATTTATAATTAATATCTCGGCGAAAAAACAAACCCAGGCCGCCGCCGACTGCGTCTTAAACATTTATAAAATATGACATAAATATATACGTATACGTCTTGTCGCGGCGCAAAAACTTATCAAAATCTAAAGCGTTATCAATTATTAATATACGTTTCGGTTTAGTTTGAAAAACATTACGACGACGGCGAAAACAAAATAGATTTATAAATATTCAAAAGTACTCGTTACCACGCGAGAGACGACGAGTTTGTATTGTTTATATCGCTTAGATCGTCTATCGCTGGATCTATCTATCGCGGCGTAGCTATAGATTTTCTTTAGCTCTCGTTTTCGAGCGGATTCAGAAAAAAACACGTTTCGAATAAGATCGTTTTGAGCACCCCCTGCGGAGCCCCTTTGATCCCGTCTCGGTGTACGGCTCGTTTCCGGGTGTTCGACGGAAAAGTATAGCGATCCGCGATAACATTTCCGTTTTTTATAATCTGTACTCGACGACTGTATTATAATATTATACGCGACGCGACAGTAGTAGAGGTAATGCGTTTTGTTCGCTCGAAGCGAAAAACATATAATCTATATCCGAGAATCTCTGCAGTGTACCGCTTCATTTGTTTGAAATAAAAACAAAAAAAATAAAAATAAAACGCGCTTTTTCTTCTTCTGGAAAACACATTTTAAAAGTCATCTCCCTCTTTTATTTCACAGTAACCTATTATTCGCGGAACGAACGCGTAGTGCTGTCTCTCTCTCTCTCTCTTAAGATATCTGCTCGTTTTTCATTCGACGGCGACTTCCTTCCTTTTCGCAGTATTATTTATTAAAGAAAAAGCTGGGTAGAAGAAAAAAAAAAACAACACATTTTAGTCCTCTATAATTTTCACTCTCTTCACGAGCTCCTCCTAATTTAAAGGATATTATTATTTTCCCGTAATAATGGATATTAAATAATATAAACTTTTGTCCACTCGTTTTCTATTCGTCGGAACTAAATAACGAAAGCTGCAGCGGCGGCGGCGGGGACGTATTCGTTTTGATTTCAAATTTTTGTCGTTTCATTTATTATTTATGCGTTTGTTCGTTCGCGATCGCCTCGTTTCGGTTTGGTCCGATACACAATCTATATTTATTTATTACGTGAGAGTAAATTGAATTAAAAAAACACCGGAAGAAAACACGACGACGGAATAAGCGCCGCCGCCACCCATTACTTCCTAAGCGTTATCATACTAAACACTACTCGTAAGTTTGCGAGTGTTTTGTTTTTTCGGTCGTATTTCATTAGCAATATTATAAAATCAAATCATAAACGATATCGATTTTTGTCGCGTGTCAAATCTCGTCTTCGTAATAGCAACTGTGATTTAATTTATTCAATTTAGCGATTCAATCGCGTTCTCCGTTGGTAAACTTTCGGCGGCGCGGCGGCGGCACCTCTGTTTCACTCGCGTTTTCCGTTACGAAATAAAAACGTCTCGCGGCCATTGGTTTTGTTTTCACGAGACTCGGACACGAAAAGAAAAAAATAAATAATAAAAGGCGGCAATCGTGTTTCGGAGTTGGTTTATAAACGATTGAAAATACGAATCTGTGAACGTAAAACGGAGCGGCGGCGGCGCGGCGCGGGCGAGATAAATCCGGGTCGGTGTTCGGTGTTTCGTCGAGGAGATTCGTCGTCGTCGGACGATTATTTATTTGCATGCGTGATTGGGGCGTTTGTCGCGGCAATTTTTACACCGTTTGTTTGCCAATCAGTCTCGGCCGTTCTCGTGATCGTTACGGAGTGAATTATTCGACACGTGCCCCGGGGGGACGGGGGGGGGGCGAGCGCGGGTTGCCGGAATAACTCGAAGACGAATCGATCGGAAAACTTGTACGCGCGCGGGACGGCGCAGTGACGCGTGTAACGCGCGACCCCTTCGACGAACACCGTCTTGCCGACGACGGCGACGAAAAGTTTCGAACCCGCGACGACGACGACGGGCCGACGAATTAATTGCCCTAAAAACGGTAAAAAGCTCGACGAATACGCACGCGATCTGGTCCTACTATACTAAGAACACGCGCGCTTTGAAAACGTTCACTTGTTGTTACGGCGGTGTTTGCCTGCTGACGAGTAAACTGCAAATAGGAAACTCATTTTATTATCCGGAAGTGCAACAGATATATCTACATGCCTAATCGATATACAACTAACTCGAACGATTCGATTTTCATGCGATTTCGATGACGAGAGCTGCATTTTAAAAGAGGACCTACAAAAAAGTCTAAAATATGCGAAGTAAAATTTTGTACGTGACAAACAAAACGTATTTTTATGTCAACTAGTAGGTTTTCTTCTTTCTAATCTAACGAAACAAACGATAATAATTAGGGTTCGGGACTTGCATATTGCATTTGCACATTGCTTAATAATGACTGCAGAATAGTCTAAGTAAGATTTAAATTTGTTTTAAGTCATAACGGATTGAAATACAAAAATTTTAATTGCATATTTTCGCATGTTTGGCCGTTTTCCGAGCAAAATGCATATTTGCCAATTTTGGCAGTTTAATTGTTATTTATAGCATATTTACACAGTTTTTGTTTTCTATTAAGTACATTTATTTTATAACTTTATTTATTTTTTCTACTTTCATGCGTTGTTCAATATACCTAATCAGTTTCTCCGTATAGCTCGTACAGCCCGTATTCTGTTAATCCCAAAGTTGATGAAATTATTGCTAACGTAAAAAAAATCTTTAAAAAATCTCCATACCGCGTTCAAATTTTTAAAGATATTGCTCCGTTATTACCACTGCCAATCAAATTTTTAGTTGCATATTTTTGCGCATATTTCGGTTATTTTAATTGCATGTGTGCATGCATATTTCCTACAATTTGTGTGCAATAAGTCCCGAACCCTAATAATAATTACAACTGCGCGTTATAGCTCGTCGTGTCTAGAACTTTTGGGTTCGTGAGAATCGACCTTATCTCGCGCTCGCATTCCCCGCGCCGCGGTTATATTCGAGTTTTTTTGTGTTTTTTTTTTTTTGGAGACTGGGAGTATAGCGGCGAATTTCTAATCCGCGAGTGGGCTTTCGCCTGGGGATCATGGGATTCAACCTCCGTCCCGTTATTATCCGCGGTGTTGCAAGTTTATTACTCTAATCAGTTACGAGGAAAGTACGCATATTTCGGTGGTTTCCACGTCTCCGCGTAGTTTGCGTCCTGTCGTCGAAACATTTTTCCGGCACGCCCCTCTTCCGTTTCAACAGTTTGCGCGCTTATTCGCGTCCGTCCACGACGGACACGATCGATGATTTATATTCCAAGTATATATGCGACGTGGCGAAGTTAAAAACGGCCAAACGCTCGTCTCCCAGGACACGACCGCCACTTGGACGTCCTGCAGCCCGTGGTAGAGAGCCTAATCGGAATTCTTACGACGACGTGCCGATTTGTCGTCGAGTAAAATATATTGGTAATCGTTACGGTCCGTATATTTCGTTATTAACGTCGTCGTCAGAGACCGATATTTCCACGTCACCGACACGACCGGCAATATATCGATCGATTCCTCGTCCGATCGCGCCTGCTCGTCGACCAGGGCCCCGCCGGCACTCGCGGGGCGTTAAATACTGTCGAAATAACGAGCTTCTCCGCGCGAATAAGCTCGCTCTGTAGTATTCGCGAGTAGTACGCGCGGTCAATTAAATCAATTGAATAAACCAATCGGCCAATTTCGGTGGGAGACTTGGACGTCCAGAACGCTGACCGCCGTCTTCGTTCCAATTTATCGACAAACACTCGTGTATTTGTTTCGAATGAAAATACAATACGAAAATATTAAACGCGATTTCGATTCACCGGATTTATTTGGTTTTCGTTTCGTTTTATTTGAAATTTCGCGTCCCCCCCCCCTCCCCGTGATTATCGTTACTGCAGAGTATGACGTGTCCGTCGAGAATTTATCATAATTTCTATCGTTTAATATGTTTTTTTATATCGCTCGTGAAATCGTGTATCGCGCGAGTTCTTTCTCTTCGTCTTTTCTTTTTAGCACTTCTAAATTGGATACGTTCGAACGAAATATTATAGGTATCCTAAGTGATAAAAAGGTTTGGTGTTTTTTTGTTTTTTTTTACCACCGCATTGTCGCGAGTCGTAAAAGTATTCACTATCATATAGTATTTTATTAATCCCGCGGGAACGACGCGGTTTCATTTGCCGCGAATGAAATCTTACACTGACCGGTATAATATAATAATATATATTTCAATGAGGATCGCGTTTTATGGTTTTTATCGCTCGCGAAACTACTAGGGTTGCGGATTTATACTTATCAAACCTAATTAAACTCTAAGATTTAGCGCTCGCATTTTCCGGGCTTTATGAAATAAACGGCTCAAATGGAACAAACGTTTTTATTTCACTAAATTACGTTCTAACCGAGGCCCCCGACTTTAAACGTCTTGTACAAAAACGCCTTCTGATTCTGAGAAACTAAAGAAATGCGATTTATTTTTCAAATTACAATTTTCAAACACAATATCAAACAATAGCTAAACGATCTATACGTGCGAATGTCGAACGGATAGATTGACAAATGAAAAATATATAAATAATAAGTATGAAATAAAAGAGTGTCTGGTCTTATATTATGTATGTAGTAGTTGTAAACTTATATACGACGTCGGAGTTTCTCTCCGAAAGGCATATTGTCTCTCGATCGATTGTTGTCTTTCAAACGCTTTCGTTTTGCCAAGAGAAAACGTTATCGTTTCTACGACGACGTCGTCTAAATTAAAAACGAAACACATAAATCTCGTCGCCGCGCAATATCGCACACGAGTGATAATAATATACGGCCCGAGCCGAATTGCCCCCTCGCGCGCGACCCGGTAAAAACCTCAGCCACGCCTATTATAATCCCGGCGGCATAAATTGCCTCCTTAATTTGTGGCGGCGGCGCGACGTCGTCGTGCCCGTTACTTTCGTTACTACCCTCTGGAAATTGATATATAATTTTTCGTAGAAATTGAAAACAAAAAATCGTTTTATATTCTACGGTTCCTCACGTTTTCGATTTGCTTTTCGTATATATTGTTTTGCTCCGGCGACGTGCTGCCCCAACTAATTTTCGATAATAGTAAAAATGGCGTTTTAAACTTTGCCCGGGCGTTACGACGCGTATCCGATAAATATTATCCATGCCGCGAGTAAAGCGTTAAAAAAAAAAAAACACTTTTAACGATGACAAAGAACGAAAACGACGCGCGCAAAGACGGTTTTTTTTTAATAATAATTACGAACGGGTTTAACGGTTTTGAGGAGTCGTGTCGCGTCGTTACGTCGTCGTCGGGCTAATGACAAAATATTATAACGCACTCGCACGACGAACGAGTTTCACTTGGATATGAGTTGCGAATTTGATTATGCGCGACATTAAGGCGTACTATGTGCTATGTATGTTTTATTACTACAACCGTATTAAGACGAAAACGACGTGTAACGAACTCGATTGGTATAAAAGAGAAAGTCCGACTGCTATTTTATGATAATGAAATCTGTTTAACGAAGACGCGCGGAATTTCCACTCGCTCTCCAAAAACGAATTCATTTCGCGAGGAGTCGGGTCCCCCCCCCCCCCGAAAACGATCGAACGACTAATGCGAAAAGTGTTTTCGCCGACCGCGATCGAACAACGAGCGTTTTTTTTTTTTATTTGTCCCGACGAGATTCGATTGAAATCGTTATTGTAATAATTATTATTTGTATTGCCGATGATTTCACACTTTTTTTTTTTCATAAAAGAACACTCGTTCTTTTTACTCTGTTTTTAATTAAAAGCGAATGATTCGAACGAGTTTCTCGGACATGGTTGAGACAAAATATGTCGGTACCGTTTACAATAGTGTTCTGCAAATAGTGCGAATCGCGTTGACTATTGATTTTGATTTTTCTCGTTTTCTAAACGGTTTTCATTTTTCCACCAGTCCCTGCGACGTCGAAACGGCCAGGACGCGCGCAGGAGATTCGGTGTCGATCGTCGGCGCGCGTAAGGAACGTCTCGGAATTCTTTCGTCGATAAGTATAATATAATAATCGGAGCGCGCGTTTCGCGGGACACGCGGCGGCGCATACAGGGCGAACCGCCGCCGACGGCGCAACGTCTGTGGGCGAGTAAATAGTCCTTTTCCTCGAATCGTTTCGGCTATAGTTATGTTTTTTTTCCCCCCCCTTTTTCCATCCCGTCGAATCGTTCGTTTCCGCGACATCGCGCGGTACGAGTTGTTACGAAGTCGTTTCGCGATTGAAAATCGAACGATCGGATGAAACGCGCACACCAATTCGACTGTAAATACGAGATTATCTAACGCCACCCCTTCTGCGCGGGGGGTTTTGAGTAGTCCTTTTTTGAAATTTCACCTGTTGTCGTCCTGCTTTCGATTTTCCCATATTACGCACCGCGTCGACATAGAAATTAGTCGAAAAAATCTACTAAAACGTAGTAATCGATTACCATCGTCTTACCGGTAAAAACCAATAGTTGACGCGTAAAAAACTTGAATTTCGTCTGGCCAATCCGGACCGTTTTAAAAGTGTAAAGGGTGACCCCCCCCCCCCCGGCCCTCTGTTTCGAAAAAACGATTTATAATATTCAAAGAGATATTTTCATCTGTACCACTCTGTAGATACTGTAAAATATAGTACGCGCGCGCGCGCGTGTGGGAGGTATATCATTCAATAGAAAATCACGAGGAGAAGCCTTGAAGAAAAACTAACAACTGAAAACGCGTGGCACGTAAAATCAATATAGGAAATACACTTTTAAACAAAAACCCAATTAACAACTTATACCGATTGAAGCCGAGAGACATTTCGAGAATGACGAACGCGATAACACGGACGTATAACGGCGTTTGGGGCGGCGCGGACATTCTTTGCCCGTTGGCCAGATCAATTCGCGCGTTTTCCGGTCGCGGAGAAAACTATACAAGCTCGGCTCGTGGGGGACGTATGGCCGTCCGAGAAAGTTAAAAAATATTATCGTACCAGAAAACGACGACGTCGTCGTCGTGTATACGGTCGCAGCGCGTTCTCATTTGAATATTTCGAATTTCGCGTGCCCGAGACGCGTTGATATTTTTTTTTTGTTTTCGCCACTATTGTTATTATTACTGTTATAACGATTTCACTCCGCCGCCGCCGCCGCCGCCGCCGCTGCCTGCATACTTGCACCGCAATTACTTTTCAGTTGCATATTTAACGGTAAAAAAAAAATGTTTTAATAATGTTGGTATTCCATTTGAATGCGGAAAAAGTGTTTTTTATTTTCATTATAAAGACATGAGAAACTCTGTAGGAATAAAAAACACAACCACCGACCATCTTGAGAGTTCCCAAGAATGTTTTATTATTATTATTATTATTTTTTCGAAACAGGTGAAGGTTTCTTGTATATTTTTATTTTTTTTTTTCGCTTCGTACGACGACGACGCCATTAGACGCGGCGCGCGAATGCGCAAATTATTCCGAGAGAAACTATAACGCTGTGTGTCACTTCGTCGTCTGCTTTTCAACACGATAAAAAACGATATATCCCCGGACACACATTTTGAAACGCGTCGAACGACACGATTTTCTTTTTTTTTCGCCTTCAAACGCGTCGTTTATAACATTATTCGCGCGGCACTTAATGAACGATAAAACGTCCGGTCGGTTGCGTTTTTTTAACAATTTTATCGCGTTGAGATCCCTCGTCTGCCAGAGAAAAAGAAATTCTCGACAAAATTCTCCACGTCAAAACACAGCGGCAACCAACGATTTGACACGGGTTTTTTTTTTT
Organism: Drepanosiphum platanoidis; assembly: GCA_948098885.1. Lineage (NCBI taxonomy): Eukaryota > Metazoa > Arthropoda > Insecta > Hemiptera > Aphididae > Drepanosiphum > Drepanosiphum platanoidis. Next base: position 5,965,029 of record OX402539.1, read on the forward strand.
GTTTTTTTTAACTCTACGGTTTAAGTTGTCACCGAGAGTCGAATGATTTTCGTTCTTTTCAGAACCCAGCGGATAACACTGTTATTGTGAATTTCTTCGTACGGCCAACGAATAATACGCGCGAGACGGCTTCAAACGTCCGAGAACAAATCGCATTACTCTCGTCGTGCTCTCCGCCGCAGGACACTCGAGAGAGTCCTTATTGTTCGTCGACGTCCCTTTATAACGATAACGCCACCGGTTAAATTATTACACTATTATACGATAACGCTAATATTCAAATTATACGCGTTCGTGTACACGTTTTCAAAACGAAAATTTCGTTTGCGTTTTCCAAGAAGTGATCCGCGAACAACGCACGTGGACATCGGAAGTCGATTCGTATTCGAGCTTAAGCCTCGATTTATTCGCTTTCTCGTTGAATAAAAAATAAGAATTAAGGAATTATTTCCGAAATCAACGTCAAACTATCTATTAAACGTGTCGTTTTTATAATACGAGTTGACCGACTCGATAAATAACAACATATTGTATTTTACACGCTGTTGCAATAACGAATTAAATAAAAAAAAAACAAATATAATTGTAATAAAAAAGGGGGATAAACAAAAAAAAAAAAAACGAAAGACCGACAAACCAAGCGAACGGTAAAATTTAAACTCTGCGAGTGAGAACCGTTTCCTCCACGAGTTAGTCGCGTGGATTTAATTTTTTTTTTCCTCCTGCCCGTAAAATCATAAAACGCACTCGCTTTGTTTTTTTTTTAGGTAACAGATTGTAAATAACTTTTATATTAATAAGAACAAATTAAGTCGAGTCTTTGTATAGATTTATATTATACTCTCCGCGGATATCTGAAGCCTCCCCCCCCCTCACTACCGCGCCGTGTTGTCGAAATGTATAGGGCGAGGGGGGGGGAAAGAAGAAGCTGTTTTATAATATTCCGTTCGTCAACGATTCGCCTTTTGTACGGTTTCTGTTCGACCCGCCGCCGCCGCGCCGCATTGTTGTTAATTGAAATTGTTATCTCGTTCCGCTGTCGCTAAAATATAATAATTATACGATATCGCTGTCGGACGACGACGTTATAGTCAGATCTCGCCGGTCGAATTCGAGATAATTACCAAAACTAATTGCCCGGTCGGGATTGCGACGAGGCAATTCTAATTGAAATTTACAACGTGTTTCTCGCGAAACGGAAACGAGACGACGAAAAAAAACAATAATCATAATAGACGTCATATTATTATTGCGTTTTAAAACGAGTCCGTCTAATTAAACGATCGGGGGGGGGGGGGGAGAGGGGGGACAACTACTTTTTAGATTGAAAATCTAAATAGTGCTCGCGAAAACGCCATTTACATAATAATTCCTCGTTCCGCCGGTACGTTAATAATTGAATTCGATTAATTGATAAACAGTTTTTTGCGACTTTCCGAAAATCCGGGGACCCGGTCGACGAATAATAATTATAATAATAAACAATTATTATAACGCGAACGATTGAAATTTCGAAACTACCGCTCGGGGAACTATAATACTCGCGGCGAGTACGAGTACGATCGCAAAAAGATATTTACCGTCTGTGAATCACTGCGTCGTCGTCCGTTATTGTTATCGATCAAAGAATAAAGTCGACTGGAAATTGCCCAAAGATCCGTACGGACGAGTTTGGATAAGATAAAGAATCGATTCCGATCTACGATTCAAAGTCATTTTTCCTACTTCCGACTGTCGAGAGATTTGTCGAAAACGGTTCGACGAGTTTACCGCGTACGACTCTTTGGAACGGATGACCAAAAAAACTCGAATGCACTTATTGTTATTCGCGTCAGTTTCGCCGTATAATAATACGAACGATGTAATAATAATTATAGGACAAACCTCGTCCGCCCTGCAGAGCACGCGTTTTCCGCGTTATTGTTTTCGAGCCGATCGCGAGCGAATAAACGTATTATTATTGTTATTATTATTATACTATAATAAGCTCGTCCCGTCGCTGTTCGACTGTCGTAAAAATCGCGCGTTTCGAATAGAAGACCGGGCGATCGACGAAAACCGACGGAATCCGCAGAATTAATACGATCCTGATGTATTACGGCCGGGATCCTTTGAGAGACGCGCCGGCCTGTTCGGGTTCGTTGGCCGACGGGACCCTCTCGTCTATACTTTCTGAAAGCGCTCCCAGAACGCAGGCTCGGGCGGCTAGAAAGCCGAACGTTAGAAAGCTAGAAGCTCTCTCCCCCCCGAGCGTTCGCGAAAAGGACGAAAACGCGATTTTCCAAATAAGCAGACCGCTTCGAAAATAACAACCGACGACGACGTTTCGTATCCGTAACCCGCGAATATTTGTGCACAATACACGCGCGTTCGACGTCTGTTTCTACGAACAGATTCCCAGACACGCGCGCGCCGGAAGAATAGTTAAATTAATAATAAAAGTCCGTCTCCATTGAAAACACACGAGACAAACCCCCCAACATAATATAATATCGCATAATATTTCGAACGACGACGACGCAGTTTTATTTATAATAAATAATAACTCGTTTTAGTTTTTAATTATTACGTTATAGTTTGGACGGTTGGAAACTTTAATTAGTTAAGTTTCGTAAGCTATAACATTGTAATTGGCTTCTTTTTTTCGCCCTCCAAGACCCTCAGAATTTGTGGCTATAAATTACAGATAAATCTGTTAAGTTGTTCGGTCGTAAACGTTTAATGAGTATGGGTACCTAGGGACGAACGCGATATTACTTGGGAATTTAGTCTCCGACGGAAACGTTGTTTACGACTGTTAATTCCTATCCTCGCGCGCATCGGAGTTATAACTTTTTACGGCAAACGACCTATTAAAACAATACCGTTTCAGCAGTTTTAATAATAATAATAATAATATTCTCGTATCGGTTTCCGGAAGCGGCGGCCTCTTTGTTCTCGCCTCGGCGTGCGATATTTCTCGTTTTACAAATTTAACTGTTTCGTCGTCGTCGTCGTCGTCGTTCGACGAATATTAAAAAAACGACACGTTCGGTGTTTACCCGCGCAATGCGTTCTCAAAACGCAATGTTTAAATCGATTCCTTTTGGATTCGGTCAGTTTCTCGTGCCGAAATCGTTTTAAACACACTATATTATATTATGTGTAATCAGCGATTCGGCGCGCTATATTGTTAGCATAGCGCGTTTTTAGCGACCAATCGAAAATTCAAATGTTCGCGTCGTCCCGTCGTCGTCGGTACGATTTTTTATAACGTTATTTGCACGAGAAAAAAAACACCCGTAAATTCAAATTATTCGTCGCGCGAATAAACAACTCGTTCGCGGGCACTTCGCGCGCGGTTCGAGGACGTTCGATTGAAAGTCGCCTTTCGTTCCTCTCGTATTAGTTTTTGTTATTCGCGCCCGTTATATACGTATAAATGTAGTTTCAGATCGAATTGATCGCGCGTTGTGTCGTCGCCGCCCACCGCAAATGGGATGTGCGGAAAAGTTTAAATTCGATTTCGGGCAAGTTTCGCGGTGGCGACGACGACGACGACGACGACGGTGGTATCGTCGGCGCGGTTATAATAAAATAATTCGCGTTTAAATCGCGACGCCGCGACCAATGGATTGAAAAAAAAAAACGTCGAAATAAAAACAACAATTTGTTTCCATTCGCTCGGCTATTCCGTCTTGATTGCGAGCCGTCAGTGCAGCGGCGCCATCGCGTTTTATACATTTTTCACCTTTACGCTCTATTATTATTATTATTTCCATTTCGCGCGCGCTCGCCGATTTCCAACACACGTCCGTCTTTTCTTACGAGGAGAACGCTCGAATCCGTACGATAAGCATAACGATCGTTAACTATAACAATATAATTACGTGACTATTATAATATACTAATGTGATAACGCTCGATGGCGTTACGAATCAGATCCTGCACTTTGTCCTGTTTGTCGTAAACAAACGACTTGGCTGCCCACTTCCCCGCGAATCGCATATCTCATTATTCGTTTTTAATTTTTATTAACGTAAAATATCATTTTGACCATAGGAAATCGAACAACTCCCGCCGAATCGATGAATCAAGTGCTATCCACAAACAATATAATCGATTGTTAATTTATCGATGATAATATTATATAATCGGTTGGGATTTACACGATGAGTCGCTGGCGAACAAAACAAAAGCGATTGCGTGCTAAAAACTGTTGTGGGCGGGGCACGTAAAATGCACAAACGCGATGCGCCGGAAACGAGTGAAGCGACCAGTGCATTCGCAACAGCGGCGCAGTGAAGAACACGCGAGCTCGAGAAATCGAATACGAAATATACAGTGGAGAACAAATTTCACGGTAATTGTATATTGAATTCGGGACTTGTTTGGGATAAATTTATAATTTAGACAATTATTATTCATTCGTTTTATTTGAGATATTTACAAGTCGCGTAAATTTTTATTTTCGATTAATATACCCCAATTATCTGGATAAATTTTAAATCGAGAAAATAATTATTATCAAGTTTAAATTCTATATCGAAGACAAATTTTTTTCACTTCAATAAGTAAAGCTAACAACAATTTTAAATTATTGTCATTTGTCTCTTTATCTTAAAAAATATAACTGAATTATATATACGTACGTATGTTTTATAAAATCTACGAATACTTATAATTTTAATTATAATTATATTATATTTGTAATTATAAGTATTCGTATTTCGTCTGGATTTTATGAATATAATTATCTTTTGAAATTATTTTCAGACAAAATACACGAAATCGTCGCGGATCCTTTTCGTTTCGTCCGAACATGAGAAATCAAGTAGGACGACGGGGCAAGAAAGCCATCCGAAAAAGTTTCCGTGGAAGAAAACCGAAGGCGCCGTTCGGATCGAAAATCCACGTTTCTCAACGCGTGGAAATATCGAAAAAGAAATTCTCAATCCGTCCGCGTCACCAATAACCGGGTAAGTGAGATCATATTATATAAATATAATATATCAGTTGTACGATGAAAAAAAAAAACGTTCTGTCGCGGCGAGTGTGTGTTTCGTTTTCTCAGATCGTAACTAAATAATAATAATTAAAATAAAAAGGAATTAGTTCGATAGGTTTTTTTTTTTTTGGATAAAGGTTTTTTCCGTAGTAAAACAAAACGTAGACGACAATCAGCGTAACGAACGAACGGTAGGATTTAAATAAATAAAATTCCCCGAGTTTATTTTTCCTCGAAAACTACGCGGACGTTCAAAAGACGACGCGTTCGATTTTACAATCCACAGAGAGAGGTGCCGAGCGAAACTTTTCCGAGCTTTTACGCCGCGTGTCCGAACGGACAAATCAATAGGTCCCTAAATCTACTCTTAAACGTTGTAAAAAAAAAAAGAAAAAAAAGATCGTATACGAGCATCGGTTGTTCGCGGTCAGTGATTCTTGTGTCGGACCGTCGCTTATTCGTTCGCCGTGTCATTAAAATAATAAACGCAAAAAATCGTTAACCCGAATGAAACTATCGTTGTACTCTACGGACTTATTAGAAATATCGATAAAAAAAAACCCTACCGAATAAACGCGAAAAATATATTCGAATTGAAACGCGAATGTACTGTAAAAAAAATCCATACGAAACAACAGAAATAAATAATAAAAAAAACGAAAACCGCGTATACTAACTCGGTTAGAGTTAATTAATAATTACAAAACGTCGTCGATGAAATAATATGTATAAAAAAAATAAGAGTTTCGGCAGATTATTACACGGACGTATTTTTTATCGACTGGTGCGAAGAAAGAGTTCTTTGAAATCGAAAACTCTACGAAAATAAAAGCTCGAATAAACAGCAATAATATACGTCTGATATTGCTTGTATTATTATAGAAATTGATGTCTCGTGTCAAAATGACGGGGGAAAAAAAAGAGAGGAGAAAAGAAAAAGCCTTTGAAACGCCGCCGCCGAAATGAAAAATGACAAAAATCTCGAAATCAAAATTATACACGTTCTGAATTATTATCGAAACGAATTCGATGCTGAGCCCGTCCAAACTCCACTCGTCGTCGTCGGGAAAATCGGTGCGTGAGTACAAACGATTTTTATTATTAGTCTATAACGTTTAAAAATCGATTTGACCAGAACGTAATTGAAATTTATATTTAAAAAAACTAACTATATTACTAATGACACGTCTTTTAAAATTCACTTTCGGGTAATTTCAGCGCCGATTTCATTATAAAAAACACTCGAATTCTGTTAAAATTTGCGGACAGCAGACGACAATTTTCAAGCAATATTCTATCGCTGACGTTCTGAATTATTATCGAAACGAATTCGAAGCTGAGCCGTCCACTCGTCGTCGGGAAAATCGCTGCGTGAGTACAAACGATTTTTATTATTATCACTAAAACCTCGAGCCCATAACGTTTAAAAATCGATTTGACCATAATTTAACTGAAATTACTAGCGACACTTTTAAAATTCACGTTCGGGTAATTTTAACGCCGATTTCATAAAAAAACACTCTGGTTCTGTTAAAATTCGCGTGTTTCAAGGAGAGCAGACGATAAATTTTAAGCAATATTCTATCGCCCACGACGTTCTGAATTATTATTATCGAAACGAATTCGAAGCTGAGCCGCCGTCCGACTCCTCTCGTCGTCGGGAAAATCGGTCCGTGAGTACAATAGTTTTTTTTCTCGCAAATTATCATCGCGTCTCGTATCACTAAAACCTCGATTTCTCGAGCCTATAACGTTTAAAAATTGATTTGACCAGAACTTACCTGAAATTTATTTTTAAAAAAAACCTCCTATTATATTACTAGTGACATTTTTAAAATTCCCGTGTTTCACGGAAAGCTGACGACAATTTTTAAACAATATTCTATCGCCGACTACGTTGTGGGATAGAAAGTTTTCGTTGATTAAACGTTTGGGCTTTATCCTTTTGCTTACACTCGGTGGCGTACTTACGGGGTCGGGTAAAGAAAACAATATTTTTAAAGCGATATTATACATATTATATATTAATCGATCGAGTGAAGTCACTTTTGTTTGACTTATTTCAACTAAAAGTAGTAGGCATACCTATTATATGTGATTAATTATCGAGAAAAGGGGTAGTTTTTCGAGTGTATTGTTTTTTCACAACCCCTATTCGAACGTACGCCACTTATCGCTGTCGTTTCCGACGAATTAAGGACTGTTTACGGACAACACCGTTGCACGTGAAACCAGACGTTCGATACGTGTTTAACGATCGCGATATATCATATGACGCGACCGGGCGAATAATAATTCTGGTCCACTACATAGTATGATTTATAACCGCGCGAGGGCGATAAAATATTAAATAATATTTCTTCGCGTCGAAAGTTAGTTTATTATTCGATACGGTTATTATATATTACGACGACGACGACGATGTTCACTCGACGAGGAGATTCGAAATGAAAAATTGCGCGCCGCCTCCTCGTTTATATTAAATAATTGAAATCGTGATCTCGCGAAAGGGGGCCGCCGCGCCGCCGCCGTTTTTATCTCCGAGGATTGTTAAATACGACCTTTTTATTTTTTTTTCGAAAAAAACATCATAATATAATAAATATTCGGGAAATATTTTACCGGCAAACACAAAGAATATTTAAATAATTCAGACCGAACAAACGGGGGCGATGATGATAGGTGCCGTATTATCGTGCGTTTGTTCTCGACGTGTTTTATGCGGCGCAGATTTTATTTTTCTCCCTTCTTCTACTTCTTCTACTTCTTAAATAATAGAGATTTGAAAACACGATCCGATTTGCGTCCAGTGCCTGCCGCGGCGGCGGCGGGACGGAAGATAAGACCCGCTGCGTATATTTTTCTCGACTCTTCCGAATTCGTTTTATATTATTTACCCCGACGACGAGACGTTAATGATAACATCCTAGCGTCGTAAATATTTTAAATCATCGTATTTTGCTATCGTTACAACAACGGTGGTATAGTATATTATTAATTAATCTGTTAAATGTTATGGATTCGCTTTGATTGATTTCGTCGGATAAAAACGTTCTCGTATTGAAACCAGTGACGTATTTACGCCCCCCCCCCCCCAGAAATACAAAACGAAACTATAAGTTTGCCAACGTATATCCCCCCCCCTTGAAAAAATCTACCACTGAAACTAAAAACAAAGGCTTTGCGCGCTAAAACATTATTACAAAACAAAAATATACGGTTTGAATTGTTGAATCGGATTTCAAACGGTTCGTTCAACCCGATAATTATTACTATACCGGATTCGATTTTTCTTTTCGACCTTTAACGATATTACATTATATTATCGTCGTGAATATACGACGCGTCGCGTTTCACGGCGGTTTTCTGTTTTCAGTCGTTCCGAGCGGGGGGGGGGGGGGTGGGGAGGAGCTCCTACTACTCCGAAAAAGTACTTAACCGGAAGGATAATATGACGATAGAAGTTTTGCTCGAGTTTGAATTTACATAATTTTTGCATACGAAAATATGTTTTGCGCGAATGCCGTTCGTATGCGTGTGTGTATTTTATAGATGTATATATATTGTTTTGATACGATAATCGCCGTGCGAAAATAAATAACCGAAACGCGCGTCAAGTATCTCGAGGACTTAATACGTTGAAAATCGTATTATAAACCGTGAGAGGCCTGCTGCAGGTAATGGATTAAAACAATAATATTATAAATACACGCACTCGAAACGCCGCCGCGCCGCCTCTCGGCGCAAAATATATACGTATCTCGTCGCGTTCGCCGTTTTACGCTTTACGACGGAATTATATTATATAATATCGCGGTTTGTTTTTTTTTTTATTCGAGTTTCAGATCGGTTAATATTCCGACGGTTATCGGTGAAAGCGGCGAGGGGAATAGAAATAGAAATTTTCAAAAAAAGTATCGGATTCGCGGACCTGTTTCGATTCGAGTTGTAAAAACGGCGGCGGCGCGTTACGCGTGCCGCTCGGCCGGAATGGAATTATTATGAAAACGAAATATGACAACTGCATATAATATACGTATTATATAACCTGTATTTAAAGTGGCGTGTTTGTGACGTTATTGCCAGAGGTGAGTGCGTGTTGAATCGCGGCGGACGAATAGTTGAAAATTTAATATCCGAAATCGAATTACCACGCGTAACGACAAAAACGAAACGCCGCCGCCGCCGCCCAAAACATGCATATTATATTATTTTATCGACGTTTTCCACATCTCTCCGAAACTGTTTATGTTTTAGTTATTTATCAATTCAAATTGAAATCCCTATAGGGATAGAGCATCGCTAACACACCCGTACGTATTTAATAAATAATATTCAAAACGTTTTATTACCGTCGTCGTAGTATCACGCGAAATTTAAATTAAACATATTGTAATTTTAACAGCAGTCGCGCGGAACCAAAGTGCCTGCAGAGATCGAATATTATTGGAAATTCTTCGAGTTGTTATAGCAATACAATTACGAAAACAATAATTATTATTGGTGGCTGCAGACGGTACAACAAAAAAAAAACACGTAAAACGGGCCAAAAGCTAGACGAAATTCGCGAAGCGTCTGTCGGACCGATTTCAATTCTTCGTTATGACGTATTCTAGGCTTTCGCCGTCGGGAATTTTTGATATTACATTTATTGAATGCGTAATTAATACGAATGAATATTTATTTTTTTTAATTGTAGATGACTCGACAATTGGTTTGAATAACGAAAATCCCAACGGTTAATGCTTAGAAAACACGACGAAGAATTCAAAATCTGTTTTCAAAATTGAAATCGATCCAACACGAGTCATATTTACTTATGTAAGGTGAGTCCACACCTAACAAACATTTGGGCAAACATTGTTCGTCGAACGTTTGCCAAACATTTTTCGAACGTTTGTCATACATTTTATTAATGACAACAAACGTTTGTTCATAATTTTGTTGTTCGCCATAATATGTTTGCCAACTGTCGTGATAAAAAAAAATAGTATATTGTTTTAATAGCAGACTGTCACATATTTGTTTGGATTATTGACAAACAAATTTGTTTGAAAACATGTCTCTACATCGAATGAACGTTTTTAAAAATGTTTGTTAGGTGTGGACGCACCTTTGAACATATAGATCAGGGGTCGGCAAGTAATTTCTATTGGAGTCCTAAATATTAAAAAAATAAATCAATGAGGTCCGGTGAAAAAAATATTTTTCAAATCTTTATATTTTAAAAATATCAGTATAACAATAAAAAAAATTCTTTAGTTATTACAATTGATTGATTTAATAATAGCGACAGTTGAATTGCAAATCAAACAGCCTGGAATGGCTCTAACCCTTTCAGGCAATATAAAACAATATAGTTCTGTCCACTCGTTCAAAAACTTCCTATTTTCGCTGTCAATTTTGCGTTTTTTACTCAACATATTAAACGAATAATAAGAAAAAATAATATAAAACGAAACACGCACTGTATCCACCGGCGAATGTACACGTTAACTAAATTGTTATTTAGAAAATACGGATTACAGACAAATAATATAACTATAACGATAACGATAAGCAATAATTAAATTAAAGTAATTTTATGCCGTCGGATTATTTGATATTTTGTATTGTCGCGACTCGGCTGTCGGCCGATAACATCGTAATAAAACTGATTATTATCTGCCCCGTTCCCGATAAAATATAATGATATCATATAATATAGAATATAATAATATAATGAAATAAGTACAATGTGTTGACAGAGTCCAGAGTTTTGTCTTCCGCGGTCCGCCAGTTGCCGACCCCTGATATAGATTATAGTCACTACATATTATGATTAAGGATTGTTTTTTTGGTTTTTCTTTTTCCAGATTCAGCCTGCCAAAATGAATATCAAAAAAATTAAAAC
>OX402539.1:5976108-6047016 GCA_948098885.1 Drepanosiphum platanoidis
AATCGTCGCGAAAAAAACCACGTCACCTCCTGAACTCCTGGTACCAAATTTTCCATTTTTCGACTTTTTTCCGTTTTGCAGTCAAAATAATAGTAATAATAAATAATAGTAAGAAAAAAGCCCTTTTTTTCCGTTTGTGAGCGCATATCTCGATAAGTACTCGGTGGATTTAAGTTAAGTTTTCACCAATAGATTCGCCAAGTCTCGGGGAAGGTTTTGAGCTATAGTACGTCTCGAAAATCCAACCCTAAGTGGGTTAAAAATGAAAAAATTCAAATCGTCGCGAAAAAAACCACGTCACCTCCTGAACTCCTGGTACCAAATTTTCCATTTTTCGACTTTTTTCCGTTTTGCAGTCAAAATAATAGTAATAATAAATAATAGTAAGAAAAAAGCCCTTTTTTTCCGTTTGTGAGCGCATATCTCGATAAGTACTCGGTGGATTTAAGTTAAGTTTTCACCAATAGATTCGCCAAGTCTCGGGGAAGGTTTTGAGCTATAGTACGTCTCGAAAATCCAACCCTAAGTGGGTTAAAAATGAAAAAATTCAAATCGTCGCGAAAAAAACCACGTCACCTCCTGAACTCCTGGTACCAAATTTTCCATTTTTCGACTTTTTTCCGTTTTGCAGTCAAAATAATAGTAATAATAAATAATAGTAAGAAAAAAGCCCTTTTTTTCCGTTTGTGAGCGCATATCTCGATAAGTACTCGGTGGATTTAAGTTAAGTTTTCACCAATAGATTCGCCAAGTCTCGGGGAAGGTTTTGAGCTATAGTACGTCTCGAAAATCCAACCCTAAGTGGGTTAAAAATGAAAAAATTCAAATCGTCGCGAAAAAAACCACGTCACCTCCTGAACTCCTGGTACCAAATTTTCCATTTTTCGACTTTTTTCCGTTTTGCAGTCAAAATAATAGTAATAATAAATAATAGTAAGAAAAAAGCCCTTTTTTTCCGTTTGTGAGCGCATATCTCGATAAGTACTCGGTGGATTTAAGTTAAGTTTTCACCAATAGATTCGCCAAGTCTCGGGGAAGGTTTTGAGCTATAGTACGTCTCGAAAATCCAACCCTAAGTGGGTTAAAAATGAAAAAATTCAAATCGTCGCGAAAAAAACCACGTCACCTCCTGAACTCCTGGTACCAAATTTTCCATTTTTCGACTTTTTTCCGTTTTGCAGTCAAAATAATAGTAATAATAAATAATAGTAAGAAAAAAGCCCTTTTTTTCCGTTTGTGAGCGCATATCTCGATAAGTACTCGGTGGATTTAAGTTAAGTTTTCACCAATAGATTCGCCAAGTCTCGGGGAAGGTTTTGAGCTATAGTACGTCTCGAAAATCCAACCCTAAGTGGGTTAAAAATGAAAAAATTCAAATCGTCGCGAAAAAAACCACGTCACCTCCTGAACTCCTGGTACCAAATTTTCCATTTTTCGACTTTTTTCCGTTTTGCAGTCAAAATAATAGTAATAATAAATAATAGTAAGAAAAAAGCCCTTTTTTTCCGTTTGTGAGCGCATATCTCGATAAGTACTCGGTGGATTTAAGTTAAGTTTTCACCAATAGATTCGCCAAGTCTCGGGGAAGGTTTTGAGCTATAGTACGTCTCGAAAATCCAACCCTAAGTGGGTTAAAAATGAAAAAATTCAAATCGTCGCGAAAAAAACCACGTCACCTCCTGAACTCCTGGTACCAAATTTTCCATTTTTCGACTTTTTTCCGTTTTGCAGTCAAAATAATAGTAATAATAAATAATAGTAAGAAAAAAGCCCTTTTTTTCCGTTTGTGAGCGCATATCTCGATAAGTACTCGGTGGATTTAAGTTAAGTTTTCACCAATAGATTCGCCAAGTCTCGGGGAAGGTTTTGAGCTATAGTACGTCTCGAAAATCCAACCCTAAGTGGGTTAAAAATGAAAAAATTCAAATCGTCGCGAAAAAAACCACGTCACCTCCTGAACTCCTGGTACCAAATTTTCCATTTTTCGACTTTTTTCCGTTTTGCAGTCAAAATAATAGTAATAATAAATAATAGTAAGAAAAAAGCCCTTTTTTTCCGTTTGTGAGCGCATATCTCGATAAGTACTCGGTGGATTTAAGTTAAGTTTTCACCAATAGATTCGCCAAGTCTCGGGGAAGGTTTTGAGCTATAGTACGTCTCGAAAATCCAACCCTAAGTGGGTTAAAAATGAAAAAATTCAAATCGTCGCGAAAAAAACCACGTCACCTCCTGAACTCCTGGTACCAAATTTTCCATTTTTCGACTTTTTTCCGTTTTGCAGTCAAAATAATAGTAATAATAAATAATAGTAAGAAAAAAGCCCTTTTTTTCCGTTTGTGAGCGCATATCTCGATAAGTACTCGGTGGATTTAAGTTAAGTTTTCACCAATAGATTCGCCAAGTCTCGGGGAAGGTTTTGAGCTATAGTACGTCTCGAAAATCCAACCCTAAGTGGGTTAAAAATGAAAAAATTCAAATCGTCGCGAAAAAAACCACGTCACCTCCTGAACTCCTGGTACCAAATTTTCCATTTTTCGACTTTTTTCCGTTTTGCAGTCAAAATAATAGTAATAATAAATAATAGTAAGAAAAAAGCCCTTTTTTTCCGTTTGTGAGCGCATATCTCGATAAGTACTCGGTGGATTTCAGTTAAGTTTTCACCAATAGATTCGCCAAGTCTCGGGGAAGGTTTTGAGCTATAGTACGTCTCGAAAATCCAACCCTAAGTGGGTTAAAAATGAAAAAATTCAAATCGTCGCGAAAAAAACCACGTCACCTCCTGAACTCCTGGTACCAAATTTTCCATTTTTCGACTTTTTTCCGTTTTGCAGTCAAAATAATAGTAATAATAAATAATAGTAAGAAAAAAGCCCTTTTTTTCCGTTTGTGAGCGCATATCTCGATAAGTACTCGGTGGATTTAAGTTAAGTTTTCACCAATAGATTCGCCAAGTCTCGGGGAAGGTTTTGAGCTATAGTACGTCTCGAAAATCCAACCCTAAGTGGGTTAAAAATGAAAAAATTCAAATCGTCGCGAAAAAAACCACGTCACCTCCTGAACTCCTGGTACCAAATTTTCCATTTTTCGACTTTTTTCCGTTTTGCAGTCAAAATAATAGTAATAATAAATAATAGTAAGAAAAAAGCCCTTTTTTTCCGTTTGTGAGCGCATATCTCGATAAGTACTCGGTGGATTTCAGTTAAGTTTTCACCAATAGATTCGCCAAGTCTCGGGGAAGGTTTTGAGCTATAGTACGTCTCGAAAATCCAACCCTAAGTGGGTTAAAAATGAAAAAATTCAAATCGTCGCGAAAAAAACCACGTCACCTCCTGAACTCCTGGTACCAAATTTTCCATTTTTCGACTTTTTTCCGTTTTGCAGTCAAAATAATAGTAATAATAAATAATAGTAAGAAAAAAGCCCTTTTTTTCCGTTTGTGAGCGCATATCTCGATAAGTACTCGGTGGATTTAAGTTAAGTTTTCACCAATAGATTCGCCAAGTCTCGGGGAAGGTTTTGAGCTATAGTACGTCTCGAAAATCCAACCCTAAGTGGGTTAAAAATGAAAAAATTCAAATCGTCGCGAAAAAAACCACGTCACCTCCTGAACTCCTGGTACCAAATTTTCCATTTTTCGACTTTTTTCCGTTTTGCAGTCAAAATAATAGTAATAATAAATAATAGTAAGAAAAAAGCCCTTTTTTTCCGTTTGTGAGCGCATATCTCGATAAGTACTCGGTGGATTTAAGTTAAGTTTTCACCAATAGATTCGCCAAGTCTCGGGGAAGGTTTTGAGCTATAGTACGTCTCGAAAATCCAACCCTAAGTGGGTTAAAAATGAAAAAATTCAAATCGTCGCGAAAAAAACCACGTCACCTCCTGAACTCCTGGTACCAAATTTTCCATTTTTCGACTTTTTTCCGTTTTGCAGTCAAAATAATAGTAATAATAAATAATAGTAAGAAAAAAGCCCTTTTTTTCCGTTTGTGAGCGCATATCTCGATAAGTACTCGGTGGATTTAAGTTAAGTTTTCACCAATAGATTCGCCAAGTCTCGGGGAAGGTTTTGAGCTATAGTACGTCTCGAAAATCCAACCCTAAGTGGGTTAAAAATGAAAAAATTCAAATCGTCGCGAAAAAAAACCACGTCACCTCCTGAACTCCTGGTACCAAATTTTCCATTTTTCGACTTTTTTCCGTTTTGCAGTCAAAATAATAGTAATAATAAATAATAGTAAGAAAAAAGCCCTTTTTTTCCGTTTGTGAGCGCATATCTCGATAAGTACTCGGTGGATTTAAGTTAAGTTTTCACCAATAGATTCGCCAAGTCTCGGGGAAGGTTTTGAGCTATAGTACGTCTCGAAAATCCAACCCTAAGTGGGTTAAAAATGAAAAAATTCAAATCGTCGCGAAAAAAACCACGTCACCTCCTGAACTCCTGGTACCAAATTTTCCATTTTTCGACTTTTTTCCGTTTTGCAGTCAAAATAATAGTAATAATAAATAATAGTAAGAAAAAAGCCCTTTTTTTCCGTTTGTGAGCGCATATCTCGATAAGTACTCGGTGGATTTCAGTTAAGTTTTCACCAATAGATTCGCCAAGTCTCGGGGAAGGTTTTGAGCTATAGTACGTCTCGAAAATCCAACCCTAAGTGGGTTAAAAATGAAAAAATTCAAATCGTCGCGAAAAAAACCACGTCACCTCCTGAACTCCTGGTACCAAATTTTCCATTTTTCGACTTTTTTCCGTTTTGCAGTCAAAATAATAGTAATAATAAATAATAGTAAGAAAAAAGCCCTTTTTTTCCGTTTGTGAGCGCATATCTCGATAAGTACTCGGTGGATTTAAGTTAAGTTTTCACCAATAGATTCGCCAAGTCTCGGGGAAGATTTTGAGCTATAGTACGTCTCGAAAATCCAACCCTAAGTGGGTTAAAAATGAAAAAATTCAAATCGTCGCGAAAAAAACCACGTCACCTCCTGAACTCCTGGTACCAAATTTTCCATTTTTCGACTTTTTTCCGTTTTGCAGTCAAAATAATAGTAATAATAAATAATAGTAAGAAAAAAGCCCTTTTTTTCCGTTTGTGAGCGCATATCTCGATAAGTACTCGGTGGATTTAAGTTAAGTTTTCACCAATAGATTCGCCAAGTCTCGGGGAAGGTTTTGAGCTATAGTACGTCTCGAAAATCCAACCCTAAGTGGGTTAAAAATGAAAAAATTCAAATCGTCGCGAAAAAAACCACGTCACCTCCTGAACTCCTGGTACCAAATTTTCCATTTTTCGACTTTTTTCCGTTTTGCAGTCAAAATAATAGTAATAATAAATAATAGTAAGAAAAAAGCCCTTTTTTTCCGTTTGTGAGCGCATATCTCGATAAGTACTCGGTGGATTTAAGTTAAGTTTTCACCAATAGATTCGCCAAGTCTCGGGGAAGGTTTTGAGCTATAGTACGTCTCGAAAATCCAACCCTAAGTGGGTTAAAAATGAAAAAATTCAAATCGTCGCGAAAAAAACCACGTCACCTCCTGAACTCCTGGTACCAAATTTTCCATTTTTCGACTTTTTTCCGTTTTGCAGTCAAAATAATAGTAATAATAAATAATAGTAAGAAAAAAGCCCTTTTTTTCCGTTTGTGAGCGCATATCTCGATAAGTACTCGGTGGATTTAAGTTAAGTTTTCACCAATAGATTCGCCAAGTCTCGGGGAAGGTTTTGAGCTATAGTACGTCTCGAAAATCCAACCCTAAGTGGGTTAAAAATGAAAAAATTCAAATCGTCGCGAAAAAAACCACGTCACCTCCTGAACTCCTGGTACCAAATTTTCCATTTTTCGACTTTTTTCCGTTTTGCAGTCAAAATAATAGTAATAATAAATAATAGTAAGAAAAAAGCCCTTTTTTTCCGTTTGTGAGCGCATATCTCGATAAGTACTCGGTGGATTTAAGTTAAGTTTTCACCAATAGATTCGCCAAGTCTCGGGGAAGGTTTTGAGCTATAGTACGTCTCGAAAATCCAACCCTAAGTGGGTTAAAAATGAAAAAATTCAAATCGTCGCGAAAAAAACCACGTCACCTCCTGAACTCCTGGTACCAAATTTTCCATTTTTCGACTTTTTTCCGTTTTGCAGTCAAAATAATAGTAATAATAAATAATAGTAAGAAAAAAGCCCTTTTTTTCCGTTTGTGAGCGCATATCTCGATAAGTACTCGGTGGATTTAAGTTAAGTTTTCACCAATAGATTCGCCAAGTCTCGGGGAAGGTTTTGAGCTATAGTACGTCTCGAAAATCCAACCCTAAGTGGGTTAAAAATGAAAAAATTCAAATCGTCGCGAAAAAAACCACGTCACCTCCTGAACTCCTGGTACCAAATTTTCCATTTTTCGACTTTTTTCCGTTTTGCAGTCAAAATAATAGTAATAATAAATAATAGTAAGAAAAAAGCCCTTTTTTTCCGTTTGTGAGCGCATATCTCGATAAGTACTCGGTGGATTTAATTAAATTTATTATTTCAGATTGCATTCAATATCTCTGTTACTCTGAACAATTGACATTGGGAAAAACATTGGATTGGGCCTGCAACGTTTGACCCTGTGCCTTGTTGATGGCCATTGAAAAAACATAACGTTTCTTTTTCGACTAATAAAGTGTAGGGTTATTAATTACAATAAAAATTTATAACAACTCAAATAAATAGTATGATTTTTTCTGCATCTCTTTAAGCAAATCTTGTGTTGAGATAGAATTAAGTGTACAAGTTGTACAAAGCGCCTAGTGCAAAAATGGAAATTGAAAAGTTCTAAAATGCTAAAATCAATAGATTTATTTAATATATTACGACGTTTAAAGCCGTACGATTTTTTAACGAGTAAAGATGGATTTCTTCGGTTTCGAAACGCGATGAAACCGAAACGATCATACTTAACACAAACGATTACGTTAACGTTGTTACATCCAAGCGATACGAATGGCGCACGTAACACACGCACGCCGGTAATTAAATAAATAAAACTCTCAGGCCGTATGGGAAACGCGATTTTTCGACTAGGTCTACGGGCAGGCCCGCGTGGTTTTTTCCATAGTTTTATTACGTTTACCAGTCGACGCACTTAGAATGTAGTTTAATACCTGAGGCGACCTCGTGTCGAAACTATAGCGTTATCCGATTGTAGAAATCGTATTCTATCCACTAACGTACATTTGACGCGCGTACAAACTTTGCGAGTGCGGTTGATTATATTATATTATATATACGTCGGGCGCGCGTATCCGGGAACTTTTTATGCCCCCCCCCCCCCGATCAGAAAATTTAAACTTTCCACTTGTAAAAATATAGCACGTGTCGAAACAATGGAATTTACCAATTTATCGCGTTCAAACAAATCGTTAAACATTATTAATAAAATTCATAATAATATAATATGTAGGGCTGGGATTTCGATACACTTTGCATTGTTTTCCAAAGCTTACTGTGCAATGCTCGTCTTGTCACAAATTCGTTTTATGTACATTATTGAATGAGAATAAGAAAGTTTATTTTGCATTTTTTAGGTCATTTTCTTAATTTTTTAGGGCATTTTAAAGTTTTTGGAGCATTTTTTGAGTTTTTTTGAACTAAGCGTATGAATTTGAAATAATTGTATTTCAAGATTTTTACACCAACATGGTTAGGTTTGTATACAACTTTTTTTTAGATTTATACTAAAACTATGCATTTACAGTTTACACTTGTAATAGATTTTTAAAATGCATTTTTAAAACTTTTTATTGTTATTTATACTAAAATTATTAAAAAAAAAAAATTTTTAGATAATGAAAGCATTATTTAGAGTTTTAAGGTCATAAAAGCATTTTTTTTTTGGACATTTTTCGGGGTTTTTTAGGGCATTAAATTCCCAGCCCTAATAATATGTTATATTCGAATTTCCAGAATAGTCAAATCGCCCAATCACACAATTCTATATCGATTTTTCTTTTCGCCAATTCTCATCCAACGCTTTTTCTGGATCGACTTCGATAACTATTGTCCCGTGAATACTTAGCCGAGCTAATCCATTTGAGGCGCCTAGAACACGAGGGGTATAATAAGTGACATTATTTGTATTTCGTAATAATCAAGTTCAAAGTTAACACATTCTTTCAAATCACAATAAAGGATGTTGTTTAATTCAATGATTGAATTGTTCTCTGTACACTAACATATAAAAGTTTATTTTATGTGATATTGTAAAGTTTGAACAAGAAATGTTTGATATATTATGGACAATTGTTTCATCTATGAAATTATAAATTTTATAAACGCGTCTCTGCCGAGGTTAGGTGTCACTCTCACGATTTTTAAAAGTTTGTTGATATTTGGATGGTAATTTTCATTACAATTATTTAGTAAAAGTTAATTTACCATCTCGGGTTGGGTTTTTTTTGTACGCGCCACATCAACGATGCAGTATTTGCTGACGTTTCGAAATGTACGTTTACCGTCGGTCGTCTCGAGTGATTTTTTTCTAAAAATTTATATTAGAAAAAAATGTGTTTTTTTTTTTTAAATTTGCTCGAAATTAATCGTTACACAGTCTGAGCGCTTGTTTTTATATTATCTAATATAATAGGTCACAAACAAATAGCTTTGATAAAAAAAAACACATTATTCATTCAATCTATATACGGGAGGCGAAAAACAACAATAAACCTGAATAAAATACTTTTAATGAAAATCTACCTGGCGTTTCTACACGGTGTTGTTTTGTGAAACATTCAAACTGTTTTTTTCTTTTCTTATTTAACATGTACGCAAACTTTCAGTTTATTCTACGGAATTCGAAATAAATTTAATTAACATTTGTTTAAGTTATATGGTGGGGGACGGGGGGGGGGGGTTGGTTTTTTTATAATACTTACATTTCGATACGACTGCGTTCTCTTTTCTTAGTATACAATGAAAACTTACATTCTGATGTTATAACTCTGTACCCGCCGGCCGAAATTACAACAACCTTCGAACGACCACTGATTTATAATAAACCATCGACGACTAGTAAGATTTAATACATTGTACGTTTGCGATATCGAGTAAAAAAATGCACAAAATAGTATGTCCGAGTGATTTTATGAACAGCAAAACTACATTGTTCATTGTTATCATCATTTGTCTCTAATCCATAATTAAATTAATTTTTTTTTTCAAATAAACTCAAAAGCAAAACAATGAAAGCGGTGTGTGTACGCTTTTGGAATGATTTAAATACTTATCGGCCCATTAAAAAAATCATAACTTTTCTTTTCAGATGTTTGTTTTTAAGACACCACAGGAGGATATTGTTGATCAGACGTTTCAAAACTCTGAAAGGAATAACAATTTCATAAGTAAAGTGAGCAAAACCGTGTGATTGTTTTTCAATGCTTTATACTGGTTTGAAGATTAAAACAATTTGTATATTTTTCATTTTTCCAATATGTATAAATGTATGTCTTGTTATTTCAACATCAGTTTATTATCGATTATTATTCTTCTGAATCTGTTTTCTTAAAAACATCTAAAATAATTCATAATTACATTAAAATTAAAAATCACTCTATCACAATTTAATCGCCTTAAAATTTTGAATTTCAAAGGTTTATTTAATTATATTAAGTTATCAATTAATTACTTACTATTATATTCTATTTTATTAACTTTAACAGTAATAACAATTATTTATTTCTATCAGATTGTTGATTTCGGTGTTGTGTGAATATTTAGACTAAAAACAAATTTGTGTACAATACTTTTTTTCCGCCATCTATTTTTTTAACAGATAATAATTACCTTGTGAAAAATAATAATTTTAATAATAGTTACATTAATCACTGTAAAAGTAGGCCAAAACTTAGTTCTTATCGAAAATAAAAACATTTTACTCAAATCTATTGAGAAAATATCTAAACAAAAAATGATTGTTTTTTTTTTCCACACATATTAAAACAGTAAGAAATAGAGCTACCAATTGGACCTCTCTACTAAAACGATGTCAAAACCAATTTTAATAATTAATAATAATTCTTACCTTTTGTTCATAGGCTGAGTTCTATTTTCAAGAAGAACAATATGTTTTTCCACGAGTTACAAATTACATATAATACCAAACTTCAAAAATAAAAAAAAAAAACAATCAAAAAACGTTCCCGAGGATAGAAAAAACCGTAAAATAATATTTTAACTATACATTTATATATTGGAATAATAATAAAATGTTTTAATCTATTTACGAATGTACCGTTGTTAAAAATCCATCTCGGATTCAAATCGTGTACTCCAAAAGATAAAATTTATTCAGTTTTATTTTCACCGTTTTAAAACCCTACTAACTAATAGCAGCTAATTTAAGAACCAAAACAATAATTACCAGCAAAGTAAGAATGAATAAAAACGATATTTTCACCTACATTTATTTATTTATGAAACCGAGTGGGATAAAACAAAATCACAAACAGAAAATATAATAGAATAAAAATAGTTTATACGATCAGTAAAGGGTATGTATTTGTGAGTTTATTCGATACGCGGGCAATTAAAATCAAACACTATGCGACAAAATATATAATATAAACAACTATCGTACCATTTGAATTCGTTCGAGTTCAAATTTACTCATTCTTTTCGTTCTTCTGCGGCTACCCATCCCTTTGGCCGCTGTTCGTACAACGTCCAATTCCTGTAGGCCGTCCTGAAATCGCCGTGCACCCAGCTGCGCACTTTGGGAAACTGGGGGAAGAACTCGTAGTCCTCGAGCTTGGACTTCTTCTTGGCCACGCCGATGATGGCGCACGCGACGCCCAACCAGCAACCGACCAACTTGTTCTTGATGAACGGGCCCATCAGCGCGCCGGAGGTGAAGCCGCCGATGGCGTAGTTGTACTGGTCGTCTTTGCCGCGGAAGCTGGTGGACAGGTACGTGACGATGCAGAACGTGGACGCGGCCAGGTACATGGGTCCCATGAGTTGGCCATACCTGCGAACGGCGAGAAAAAAAAAGGGAAAACGAATTAGTTTCACAGCGACGACGATCGTCTCTCTCTGTACACCACAACTGTACCTGTAAACTGTGTTCAAGTAGCCGATGGGTTTGCTGACCAAGATGATCTCGGACGACGCGAGGCCGAAGCCCAGGATCGATACTTGTTTGCCAGCGAACAGCAATTTCTTCGGCAGGTCCTTGCCGTCCGGAGTGTCGTAGTACGTGTACCTGAACAGCGAGAAGTCGGGCGTCGTCGCCATGGCCGTGGAGGTGAACGTGTGTCGATCGCGAGGAAAACGGAGAGAGAGAGACGTCTCGTTTTTCGGGAAACGCGAAATTCGGTCGTGATAAAACAAAATAAAACATATGATAAGGGCAGAGAAAATTTCGGACGGCTTATCACGGTGATAAGGTTTGAAGGGCATCCGCTCTGGCCGCGCACGGCTGCCAACGTGCCGATAATATCGCGTTCGCGGCGTTTTCGTCCGGTTCGATATGTACAGTAGAGTCTCGCTAATCCGGACACTTTATATACTCGTGTATATACATATACGTATAACACAGTGTTCAGTCTTATTTTCTTTAATTTTCTATAAATTTGTATTGATATACATATTATGTAATAAACTAATAAATATAATGCGTAATGTAAAATTATTGTAAATCAATACGTTTTGAATTTGTGTAAATAAGGTGTTTTTTTTTTTGTTGAAAAATATTTGTTAAAAAAGAACGCCATTCCGTTTAATCCATCGGATAGAGTCCGGTCCCATCTAGTCCGGATTAGCGAGACTCTACTGTATTTGATATAATATTTCCTCTTTGTTAAAATTTCCCTAAGACCAGTGTTTTTTTTTTTTTTAAACTCATTGAGACAACAACACCAAACGATAATATTTTTTCACGCGAAACCCCTTTGAAAATTATCTTCAAAAAACGAGGGCACACAAAACATTTCATTCTTCATTCGACTATCAAAGTGGTATTAAAATTGAATAATATTTTACAAACGCGCGCGACTCTATTACCCAGCGACTTTTTTCCGAGTAATTTTTTTGTCGTTGAGAAAAGCACACGAGTTTCACTGGAATCCTTAAGTGATATCTCACACGCGGTTTAAGAAACACTGCCCCAAACGTATAACGAAATACTCCGGAGCGGTGGTCTTGCGGTTTCTTCGCAGTCTGATAATTTCAATTTTTTTTTTCTCAAATATTTCCAACGCCCGATCGAAACGATCTCGTTTTGATATTTCAATGGAAAAATGGGCGCGTCACCAACCCCGAGTATCGTTGAATATTTTTAATATTAAAATATTGTTGTCGAATAAACAGAATATCATATTATATAATATCATACGTGCATAAATATGATATTTTGAATCGTAGAAAACGATATCGATTAAAACGTATAATCTATATAAATATAAAAATCGATGTACATTTGAATACATTTTATAGCTCAAGATCCACCGAACCGATTTCGATAAAAATTTTAGGGCATATTAAGAGTGATATGTAGATGGTTTCTGTGAAGTTTGTACGCTGTGCGATAAGTGGTTCCGGCGTTACGGCACTAAGTTAAGGTTAGTGGCCACCCCTGCTATATAACTTAATCTGGAAATGTTTTTTTTTTTAGGCGTCGTCGTCGGGAACTCGCGAGGAACATCTCACCGTCGTCCACGCCAGACAAAATATCTTATTTGTGATGACGAAAAAAAAGTCTCTTTGATTTGACAAACGCATGTTTAAAAAAATAGAAATAAAAATATGTTTAAATGTTAAATATAATAATAAAGAGTGCGCTTTTTCTATTCTTTTACACAATACTCCGGACAAGACCTATTTTTTGTTTTTCATTTTTTTATTTTCATTATTAAAGATATTTTATAATTTTAATAAATTGTTTTATTTATTTTGTTATACATAAACAACTTATTTGTTATACTTAATATGTATCGGCGGTTGTAAACCTATAGGGAAATAATACTTTGAGAATAAAATAATTATTATGATTCGATTTGTCCGCACAAAGAAACGTAAGAAACCGACTTGAAAATGTTATTTCTCTGGCTTTAGGTTAATAATAACGAAAAAAAAAAAAAACCCCCTCACAAATTTAAAACACTAGCTTATTAAAACGTATAACTTTTTTTGTAAATCTAGTCGAGTTCAAAACTTTTGAACCGGCGGCGCGCCACTAACTCCAATCTTTCGGGCACGTCTACTTATTTTAGATTTTAATCGGAATTTATAGTAAAATATTTTATAGGGACGAAACTTTCGTACACTAGTAACCGCTATGAAATTAAAAACTTTTCGGCGTCGCGATATTATAATTATTAATATTATCTCGCAGAGCGAAAATATAACGCGATACACAGTAGACTATTTTTATCGCGCCGCGAGACGCGTTTCGTATTTCGGTTATTTCTCGGACGTGGACGAGACGATAGAATTTTACACGTTTTATTTCCGCGCGCCGTTCGACTTGCTATTATTCGTTCGTTCTTTTGTTTTATTTCCTTTTTTTTTTTCTGCTTAATTTTTCCACGTTCGAAAAGTTCACGACGATCTCTGTAGTTTGCCAAAATTTTACTTTTTTCCTTTACAGTTTCATCGCGCTTTCGGACGTCATGTCGAAATAGAATATTTTGACGCGTTTGATTTTGGTTACTTCTCGGACGTAGACGAGACGATGAAATTCGAATTTTACACGTTTATGTAATAAATTATTACATTTATTTCCGCGCTTTTCGACTTGCTATTATTCGTCCGTTCTTTTGTTTTATTTGCGTTTTTTCCCCCGCTTAATTTCATCGCGCACTCGACTTTTTCCACATTTGAAAAGTTCACGACGATCTCTTTAGTTTGCCTAAATTTTATTTATTTTTTCATTCACAGTTTCATCGCGTTTTCGAACGTCATGTCGAAATAGAATATTTTGACGCGTTTGATTTTGGTAATTTCTCGGACGTGGACGAGACGATAAAATTTTACACGTTTATTTTCACGCGGTTCCACTATTATTTGTCAGTTCTTTTGTTTTATTTCCTTTTTTTTTTCTGCATAATTTTCCACGTTTGAAAAGTTCACGACGATCTCTGTAGTTTGCCAAAATTTTACTTTTTTCTATATTCTATTTTGACACGTTTGATTTTGGTTATTTCTCGGACGTAGACGAGACGATGAAATTCGAATTTTACACGTTTATGTAATAAATTATTACATTTATTTCCGCGCCTTTCGACTTGCTATTATTCGTCCGTTCTTTTGTTTTATTTGCGTTTTTTCCCCCGCTTAATTTCATCGCGCACTCGACTTTTTCCACATTTGAAAAGTTCACGACGATCTCTTTAGTTTGCCTAAATTTTATTTATTTTTTCATTCACAGTTTCATCGCGTTTTCGAACGTCATGTCGAAGTCGAAAATTGCATTCCAAAAAACGCACGCTTACTATACATCGTAGCAGTACAATACTACCGCAAACTATAGCCGTACTAAACGACGATTTTTCGATTGATAATTTTATGTGTACTACACGCGATAAAACTGGGATCCGCGGTAATTGCGTTTCGAAACGGGTCGAACTAACTGCAATAATAATATTGTGAACGATCGTCGTCGTGTTTTTCTTTCTGCTCGCGCGATTAACGACCGCGCTGCCGAACGCCGCGCGTTCGACGCGAAATTGCCTCCGCGAAACCGTCTCGTCGTCGGTGTTGATTAACGATTATTATACCTACTAAAACACCATATAATAATAATTATTATCGTCGTATAATAATATTTTATTATTTATCGCCGCAATAAACGTGTAATCATTACCGTGCGAGGGGGGGAAGGATCTTTTTCGTTCCGCTCGTATTACATATATTATAATATAATAATAATATGTATATTATGTATTCAAACGCGTCCTGCGGGGTCGTTTTTAACAGGCGCGGCGCGACGATTTTAAAGGATAATTTATGCGCGTTTACCGAAAAATAATTATTTATCGAACGGCGCGGAGGAGGATTGACGAGATATTATTATAAATGCGTGTACATATAACTATATACGTTGCCACGGCGGACGGTGTGTCATTTGAATATCGCAAACGAGCCGCAGGATAAAGGCGTGCGTGCCGTTTCTCTCGCCAGTCTCGTTGCCGGCGGCAGCGAAAAGGACACGAAAATAACGTTTGACCGGAATACATATCGGAGGCGTCGCGCGCGTCGTGCGAAATTCATAAATTATATTAAAACGCGAATAAAATAATACGAGACTATTGTTCGGTTTTTTTTTCTTTTTTCGCGCAGGTCACACGCCTAACCGCTCGTTATTTTACGGAAACTACTGCCGCCAGCATAAACGCGTTCGGAAAACGAACGGAGAAACCATACTCGAAGCGTTTGAAATTCCACGTGCGCACAATATGACGTATGCATAATCCTTTTGTTGTCGTACTCGCGCGGTTCTAGGCGTGTGTTCCCAAAGGATACCTTTTTTTTTATTATTTATTTTTTACCCATTTTCTAATAACGAAATGTCTTTTTTAAACTCGGCACTCGTATATTATTATTATTATTATTATTATTACCGGTCGTTGTTGTTGTTGTTACGACACGGCTTGTTGTCGACGAAAATATTCTTATGAGCCGAAAAGGGCCGTTTAACGAGAACAAATCGTTCTCTTCGCAGGACGCGGAGGACTACGACGGCGGCGGAGGTCGGGTACGTATTTTTTGAAAACATGGTCGAATCCAAACGAAATGCGAGCGAGCCCCCTTTGTCGTTGTTTGCTTTTAAAAATACGAAAAAAATTAATTGTTTCGCGAATTTGTCCGTGACATCGTAAAAACCGACGACGACGGGGGCGTATTTCGAAAAAACCTCGCTCGCCGGGTAAACGGGGGGGGGGGGAGGTATGGGTTTCGTATTGAATTTCCTAGCCGTAAAACCGACATACATAATCGCTCTCGTTTTATAAAACGCGTGTCGCGCAGAGTCCGGTCGGAAAAAGTCGCATAGTTTTTCGTGCTCTTTTTTTCCCCGACCCGAACATAATATATCGTATACGGAGGGAACAAAAAATTGAAAAAACAAAAAACACACCCGGCCGTTATGAGTCGTTCTCCTCGTCGTCACGTTCGTAATTCGCAACTTTGTACGCAATAACAAAAGTATATAATAATAATAATAATAATAATATGTGTGTCGCGCGCCGGTCGATCGCGCGCCCCCCCCCCCCCCGTCTCCTTCCCCTCAAACTTTATTATTTTTTTTTTTTTTATCAATTATTCACGAGCTGCGCAATACAATATTCATAAACGGCTGTGTGCGGCACGTCCTATCACCTTAAAGTATGTATTATATTTGTCTAATTTAAAATGTGCATAATATCTCCTCCTGTACACATCGTCGTGTATTTTATTCATGTGCACGCGAATTCGTTTAATTTCGACGCACACGAGCCGCGTCGTCCATCGTTATAACAATAATATGTGTGCGGTTTTTTCTGTTGTTGTTGAAATATAAAGCCCGGTTTCGAAGGAGAGAATAACGTCCGACTGCAGATCGCAGACGTGAACATGTGGAATACGCGCGCTACCTGACGCGAAAGATCCTTTCGATCCTCGCGTCTCGTCCAGCGTACTTGCACTCGTATCACGGAAAACGTCGTCGTGTCGCAGGAGACGCCCTCGTCCTTGTAGTAGTATTTGGCTCGCCAAACGGTCCGTTGCCAAACACGGCGGACAACCGAATGATCGATTCGTCGTTGGACTCGCGAACCGCGGCTTGGGACTGCTTAAACGTCGTCAAAACGTTTATTTTGCAGTGAAAGAAACGTCAATTGGTATATAAGTATTTTTCAGACACAAGATGACACTGCAGGTAATAATAATTGTTCGTATCGTTTTTCAAAATCGATTCCTGTTTGGCCGGTAAATATTCCATTTCGTCCTGGTACATTAATTATTTTAAGTTTTGCCGAAATGTGTTTAATTTTTCTACAGGTAAAAAGGAGTGTTTTCCAATGTGTGCCTGCAGAGGCGAGATTTTCGATATGTTATCGCGCGATACATAACGTTTATTACCACCGGCTCTTCGATATAATATATTGGTAAAAGAAAAATCGCCATAAATCGAGTTTAAACGTTTGTAAAACACACGCGGTACACGTTATCGATGGGTTTTCATAACGCGTCGTGCCGGAGTAAATACGATACAACTATTATCGTTTCTGTTCCGATCGGAACCGCGTTTTTAATTATATAATATCCAAACAGAGCCAATCGCGATCATATTACACAAATCCCCCGTTTCGCGAGTACGCGCGCGCGGGTTCGATGGCTATCCATTATCCGACGCACTTTATCGCGAAATACAAACGTGATTTTCGCCCGTCGTAGTATTATAATAATATTACAATATCGCAACGATTTTCGATGGAATTCGCGCGCGCTCGAGTGTGTAGACGTACACGATCTTTCACGTGTTCGCATACGCT
Organism: Drepanosiphum platanoidis; assembly: GCA_948098885.1. NCBI lineage: Eukaryota > Metazoa > Arthropoda > Insecta > Hemiptera > Aphididae > Drepanosiphum > Drepanosiphum platanoidis. The sequence continues at coordinate 5,993,601 of OX402539.1, forward strand.
TAATTATATGCGAATTATTACGATACCGCGGTTTGGATTTCAGTTTTGATCGGCCGCAGGGATTGTCCAATTGTCGGGAGATCGTCTCAAAACGAACGTTTTAAGTCCATTCAAAACCTCGTCGTCGCGACCGTCGCCCCTCACTAGTCGATCTGTAATCATATAATCACAATAATAATACGAAATGTGACGCGACGACGACGTGCTATCCTCTGGATTATTTTTTACATTTTTATTAAATAATATATTTAAACAATAATAAAATAAAGGTCTTGCCCTAGACCTAGCAGGGGCGTAGCCAGTAGGTAGGCCTGGTAGGCCCGGGCCTACCCAGATTTTCTCATTTAAAAAAATACCAATAATATTAAAAATAATATATCAGACACTTATACACGTTTTTACAACAGTATAATCTATATATTATATAAAAATGGAGACAAAAAATTCGAAATTGCATCAGTTGTGAAAGGCTGGGCCGATTTGGCTCAAATTTTTTTTAAATGATAGAGAATGTCGGGGAGCAGGTTTATAGCATAAATTATGGACCTAACTCCTATGAGTTAGAGATTTAGATTACATAAATTAATATTTATAGTTGTATTTTGTAAAAATATCAGTATTTAGGTACTTAAATAAAAATTGCATCTTTTGAAACTATATGTGCCTATGCTTCTTTTTTGGTTCAATTTGTTTTAATTTTTAAGTAATTAATTATTCATTTATTGATAAGAATAATCATTGAACACTTTGAAATTACGGTAGGCTAATAAAAAAAATCAGAAAAAGTCCCAATTACCGTCGGTGAGTGAAAGTTTTATAGTGGGCCTACCCAAAAAAAAAATCCTAGCTACGCCCCTGAGACCTAGAGTACTATAAGTACCGGTTTCGATTCAAAATCATCATCGAGCGCACTTTGCTATTATTTATTTTCAATTTTTTTTTTTTTATATAATATCTTTATCCGTCACATTTTTAGACACGCGCCAGAAGACTTGCCCGCATTCGTCTCTTTGACTATTTACTCGCGCGAAATACCTAGGTTAGCTAATAAAAACGTCATCTCGATAATAAAATATAATAACGACGTATATACGGTCCCGCGACCGGACGACGGTTTATTTTATTTTCAACGAAAAAAGTAACCGAAAGAGAAGGAGTACATAAAAAACGCCCCCTTTTACCTACGCGCGCGCGTTTGTTTTATCGCCGCGCTCTTTTATTTCACTCGGAAACCAATAAAATCGGAATAAAATATTCGCCGAGAGACAATACGACGACCGCGGCATCGTATTTCTCCGGCAATAATAATAATATCGTAATATCGTAATATAATATACGAAAGTTTCTCCCCCGTCTCTCCGTTATCGTCGGGTATTATAAAAATATACGAGCATATAATAATATACACGCGAGAGGACATCGTTCCGTCCGTAATAACGCGAGCGCATTATCGCCAACGGGTCATATTATTATTACACTCGCGTCACGTTCTTATTATATTTATATATATTTCCCGCACAGTCTAGTCGTCGTGTAGGTATAGTATATACCTCTGCGCTTTCTACAGGGCGGTTTCCGTCGTCTATAGTCTCGAAAAATAATATTATTTTCGAGGATTTGCGGTGGTCGGGAACACGCAGAGTTATCGACCAATAAGCACGCTAATAATTATTATAGTCAAAAAAGTACGTTATGGTTTTACAAAACTAACAGACGTATAAACCAGGGGTCGGCAATGTGCGGCTCGCGAGCCACATGTGGCTCTTTCGGTCTAAAGTGGCGGCTCTCCAGCTACACACACAAAAATTAATATTTTATGTTCAAAAACAATATTTTATAAAAAAAGTATATTATTTTTGTTGCTTTTGGAAATATGAAATAATACATATTATACAATTTGATAGGGCCCGCATGGAGTACAGTTTATCGCTGTAAAATGTTTATTATAGAGTCTAATATAATCGCGATGCTATCTAAAATTAATTAGTCATACGCCGTCACAAGAAGTTAACAACGTGAACAAAGTCCAAAATAATACGATATCATTTTACGACTTATTTTGTTCGACGAATTGACATCCGAATTTATATTCGACGCATGGAATAGTCTTCCAGAATGCTACAGTGAAGTGAAAAAGTTGGCATTTGGAGTGCTTGCAATTTTTGGGTCAACATATTCGTGTGAGCAAGCGTTCTCTTGCATGAATACAATAAAAAATAAAGTAAGAAGCCAACTAACAAAATATAAAAATCTAGAGTCGTGCTTGAAACTTAAAACAACAAGTTATGAGCCAAATTTAAAAGACCTTTCAAAAGACATGCAAAGCCATTGCTCCCATTGATGTGTTTCTCTATTATTAAAAACTGTTTTTTTTATTATAAATGTATTATATTATAATAATTAATTTTGTTATTATTATGTCTATTAAAATTTAAAAATAAAATTATATTTAAAAAATTACGAACATTTTTAGTGGCTCTTTAAAATCTGAAAAATTTTGTATATTGTAACTTTTGGCTCTTCCATCAAAAAAGATTGCCGACCCCTGGTATAAACGATATAAATACACGCGAGTTTTGTCGATTAAGGGGATTTTCAAGCCACATGGATTTGTCGTCAAAATGACCTTTACGCCTTGCAAATTAAAAATCATCGATACTTGTTTTGGAAAGCTCAACGCTTCTACTTTGCATTCATTATTATATTTCTCAAGTTGTGGGATCAAAGTTGAGCTTAATATCAAGACTTGTATTATTTCATTTTCGTTATTGTATTTTAGCTGGAAAGTTATATGGCTGAAAATCACGCGGAGAACGCGCACAAACGGATTTTTTCCATATTTATTTACAAAAACCAACTCCGCGCTGATTTCGCGTTTTGATAAAACGGACGGAAACTCGTATATTTACCGTCGCTGTCGGATTCGCGTCGGATGTCGTCGCGTGTAGAGACACTATATATACTGTAGATACACGTCGCGTTTACGACTCAGGTTCGTTTTAGTCGTGTGTGCGCGCCATGTGATAATACGCGCGTATGAATTATTTCGCAGTGGGAAAAAAATAAATACCGCTCGCAGGACGGCGAACGATCCCCCCCGCGGCGCGGCGGTTTTATGTATTTATTTATTTATTATTATCGTTATTGTTGTTTCGTCGCATCGGCCGCGGTGAAATCCGAACTCTGTTTTTTACTACCCTTCTCGCGCGATAATATAAATGTATATGCTCGTATAACCGCACGACACGGTCGTTTCGAGCAAACTGCGTTTCACGCTCGAGTCCGCGGACCGCGACGTGTCGTTACACGTGCAATTACTGGAATTTGCGTATTATTTAGCTCGCGCGCGACGCGTTCCGCGCACAAAGTTCGGTACGATTTCGCCCCGTCTGTTTTTCGGCGGCCAATCCTCCGCCGCAGCATACCGCAGTATTTGCGTATTTGCGTACGTCGCGTCTAAGCGAATGTAACGAACTTTCCCAGAAAAGCCCATCGATAACTGAAAATTCGCGAAAAATCCGATTTTCAAAGAAACCATAGAAGGAACACTCTTGAAATTTCGAAAAAACAATACGAAAATTTCTAACAGCTTTTCTGAAATCAAGACCGCAAACCAATAGACCGATAGAAACGAGTGTCGAGATAAATAGAGACGAAAAACACAAAAACGGTTCCATACCGAACTCGTCGAGTCGGGCGGGCAAAATGTCTGTCGACCGCGTAAAAACGAAACGGCCGCCTCGGAATTCGCGACGTAATATTCTCTCGCTAAAACCGTCTCGGTCGAGAGACGGACTCGAGAGCGATTTGCCGGCGACCGGGTCACGGCCGAGACGGGAAAACGGATTACTCGAGAAAACTAATATCGCCGTCGGCGCGCGATAACCGGGCGCGAAACGTTATATTATTATCGTCGGAGAGACGTCCGCGTATAATGTGCGCGTCTCTCAGACACAGTTTCGCAGGACTCTGGCGACGTCAATCCGAATAAATTGTTTTTCTCTCCCCCCCAGCGCAATTGATTGTTCTAATAAAGCCGGCGGCGGCGGCGTCCGACGTTCTCCTCGGACGACGCGCGCAACAATTATATTGTTGTTTATGAAAATATATACGCGCGTTTAGAAAACTTTCAGAGACGCTTTTGTGCGCGCGCGCGCGCGCGCACGCACGACGAGAGGAGAGAAACGAAGGACGCAGGAAGAAAGGATAAGAAGGAGGAGGAAAAAAACGACGCTAAAAGCTTTTATTCCGGAGATTCGGCGACGACGACGACGACGCCCGGGAGAGACGTCGTCGTCGCCGGGAAACAAATTAGCAAGATTACTTTTACGACTGACGGTGTGTTTATTATTAGAATCAATTAGGGACGTATTATAAAAATTCGAGGACAAACTTTTTTGCGGCAGATTCACCGCGATATCGCGTCGTCGGCGTAGTCGCTGTGTGTGTGTGTGTGTAACTTTGTCGTTACGTTTTATGTACAAAACTAATGTTTTCGTATTATCGCGGTGACGATAACGCGGCGGCGGGTAGACGTCACGCCGAGATGATAATAATAACATTCGATTAAAAAAACTTTTGAGCCATAGTGGTGTCGGTCGTTCGTAATATTATATATTATTCGAAACACAAAAAACCTCGTAATTTTCATTGTAGTTTTAGAACAAATCGTCGCGATTCAAAGAGAAATAATTATACGTACGAATCCGAACCGCGTTCGCGCACGAGCTTTGGTTTAGAGAAAATCCGGTCCACCGCGCGACAGTCTGCGTGACTAAATCTCCTCCTCAGCCCCGAGGTCCTCTAACGAAATAAACGACGAGAAAGTGTCGAGGACACGTCGCGTCGTCGTCGGCGAGAAACCTGCAGCCGCCATAATATATTATACCTGCGACACGCGTCCTGCGGTATATAACATAATGTCCTTGGAAATAATAGCGTATCGGTCAACGGGCGGACGACGACGACGACGAGATAAATCCCAGATCGTTTGCGTGATTGACACGCGGCGAAAGCGGACATTGTTCGGACGGTATATAGGTGTAGTGGCGGCGGCGGCAGAGTTCGACGACGCGGAAACGTCGCGGTTTTCACATTATTTATCAATCGTATAAAATAATATATCGACCGCGCGTCTGTCCCGCGGGGCCGCGGATTTATTTCGCGTTCGGAAAAAACCGACGAGAAACAGCTAGGAGGGATGTCGTCGGCAACCATCGGGCGAGGATATTTCAGTTTACTACAATAACGGCATACGAGGGGGGGTCCGTAGACGGTTACCCGGGGGTCCACGCGGACTGGTTTAAAATAAAAAACCCAAAACTGATACACTTTTACGTAAAAGTAATTCGAATTTTTAGATAAATCGAGATTGTCGGTCGGAGTAGTAGTCGTTTTAAAAATTTTAAATTTCAATCGGAAACTTCATCGAAAGTATAGTTATTATTTTGGGTAAAATGTCTGAAAACGCGATCGAGAAAAAACAATAACAATTTCTTGCTCTCGTGGTCCGCCCTCTTGAATGACAATTACGTGGTAAACCGGTCGTTATTATTTCGTGTTAATTATCAAACTCGGATGACACACACATTCACATTCATTTTATATTTACCGCGGCGATACAATTATTATTTAACTGCTAAAAAACCTTTGTTTTATCGTTAAAAATTGAATTGTTACTCGAGAAAGGGGTCCACGACCCAGAACGGATCAAGAACCTATTATGCTCTATGTCTTACCTTAAAAAGTGTTGCGTTGGACGGCCGATTCGTTTTTTTTTTTTATGTTTTCCAAAGATCGCCGTTTTACGATATATCTGGCAAAATTCGGGAGTGAAATTTTCCACGTGCCCTCCTCGTCCAGGTATGTATCGAGAAGATCCGACAGAGTGCATTCTCACCTCACTGAAATCATTGAAAACATTTTTAGTGATAAATATCTTTAAAAGAAATGGCTTTCATCGATCATTAACCTGCGCGGATTACTACTGCGTATAATATTTGTGATCCGTCCGGAAATAAATTAACTCATTGTATTTTAGAAACCATCCGAGTTATCATCTTATTATTTTCAGTACGTTCGAATAAAAATATAATTTTTCTCTTTATCTCGATGCATTTGTCAACGTGTACTTGGGCACTGTAATTAGAACTGTCAATATAGACGTATAAAACCAATGAAAAATTGGATTACAACCGTAATCCACGCGACCCACGGAGGGGGTTAATTGAAAAAAAATAAATCGTATTATTTACTTCGAGCCCCTCTTAGATCCCCGTCTTAGTTACGCCGCCGATGTCTTACTTTCAAAAGTGTTGCGTCGGACAGCCGTTTCATTTTCTTTTTTTTTTTGTCCGCTATAAAATATTTTAATCATATTTAGTAATAATAATAACTAGAGTTGCATTTTCCCCCCTTTGATTCTATACAATACTATCCTAGCTTAACGTATTCGTTTCATGCTCCCTTGATGCAGAATATTCTAATTTCATTTTGCATTTTTAGGCATTTTTAGCTGTAAATGCATTCTTTTCATCTTTTAGGTCATTGTTCGTAGTTTTTGTACAATGCGGGGCATTTTTCTCAAATTTTAGATTAGAGCAAGTATAATATATTAAACCCAAGTTTGGAAACAAATTTAATAGATTTAAAATCTAACTTTGGATTTGGATTTACTGTTTGAGACTTTGAGTGTTATATCGTCAATATACGTACTCATAACTCTAATAAAAATTATTATTTATAAATACATTTTTTTTCACTTAGTTAATTAGTTTTTAGGGCATTTTCGCGTGTTTTTTTTTTTGGTCATCAACGTCCCAACTCTAATAACGTTAGCTTGCGATCTCGCTAGCGAATCGATGGAAAAGCGTCCACCAGAAATGTGCTACCGAGCCGCGCGCGCGCGCGTTTGTATTTAATAACATTTTACCAGCGCGCGCGTTATTTATAGCTTTTGAACGTACGAGCCTCCCTCCCCACGTGTTGTCCTCGGAAATCAAACGCGATTCCGATCATCCGCGCGGCGTTTGTCAACGTTGAAAATAATACCCTGTCCCTCTGTCGCGCCGCCATTGTATTGGGCAACATCAATCACAACCGTTGTTATGACATTTATATTGTCGAATGGATTTATAGAACGTTTCGCGTATGCGAGCGGAGGAGTCGTTCGTAATGCGGCGTATACCACGCGAGTGTGCTCACCTAGACGACGACGGTATTGTTTTTTCGAAAAAACACCGAAAAATCGCGATCCAAAAGTGCTGCGGATTGAAAACGCCGCCGGCCAACTAGAGCTGTTTATTACACTTTTTTACACGAAGAACACGCTTTTCCACAACAGTAAAATTATCGCGTAATTCTCGACGACTAACTGTAACGAAAGAAAGGGGGGGGGAGGAAAATAAAAAATTAAACGCCGTCGTTTTGTCGCGATTACGTCGCATTAGTGTACTAATACCTGTAATTACTCTGCGGGAATGGAGAAACCGCGGTTACGGTTACCGGCTGCGGCGAACGCGCGCGCGTTCAGACGAATAACGTGTGTACGCACGGAGCTTTTCCGAATACGCCTTCGTCTCGAAAAATAAATATAAAAATACTCTAAACGTAATTTTCGATAATAATATTATAAAAACAAATTAGTTTTTCAACACGTACCTTATAAATTCGTCTTTCGTTTTCAATTCGTTTGGAAAATTTCGGTACGATTTCGTTTTCCGAGACAATTATTTACGATGTGTTCTCAGGTTTTCTTTTAGAAGAGTCTATTTTAATCGACTTCTAAAAAATAAATACGTTAATACTCATAAAAATAATAACAACATATTATGATTTATAAAATAAATTATTAAATAATCTATCGAAACCGGTCGTAAATATTTAAGCACTTTTCTATTCTTTTACACAATACTCCAGGAAAGACGTATTTTTTATTTTATAATCTAAATAAATTATTTTATAAATATATTTTTTAAATCGATAATAAATTATCAATCCCTATTGATTTGAATAATTATTGCTGAAATTCGGCGCGTGAAAACGCTACAGAAAATTTCGAGACTAGGAAAAAACAAAAAGTATTAGTGTATTAATACCTGTAATTACTCTGCGGGAATGGAGAAACCGCGGTTACGGTTACCGGCTGCGGCGAACACGCGCGTTCAGAGCTTTTCCGAATACGCCTTGGTTTTAATCTCTCGAAAAATAAATATAAAAATACTCTAAACGTAATTCTCGATAATAATATTATGAAAACAAATTAGTTTTTTCAACACGTACCTTAAAAATTCGTCTTTCGTTTTCAATTCGTTTGGAAAATTTCGGTACGATTTCGTTTTCCGAGACAATTATTATTTACGATGTGTTCTCAGGTTTTCTTTTAGAAGAGTCTATTTTAATCGACTTCTAAAAAATAAATACGTTAATACTCATAATAGTGACGATTGACGATATTTTACGATTTACGATAATAGCATTGTTTTCAATTCATAATTATCAGTAATACCATAGATTAAGTATATTTAATCTATGGTAATACGTAGTAGTGTCAAGTGAACTACGGGCATCATATTTCCAATGTTCAATATAATAATTATAATAAAGCGTAGCGTTTACAATAATAATTTTGTTCTGTATTCATGTAACAGAGAACAATATTATTATATCTATCGGTAAAAAGGCCAAGGGGGGGCTATCTATCCCCCACATCCCCCCCCCGTAAATACGCCACCACCCGGAAAAAAAAGAAAAGAAATTAATAACAGTCATGATGTTAATAAACTATACTTGCCGCGAAATAACGCTTTTGATAGATTGTCGCCGTCAAAAAAATTATTTCGTTCCCGACAAACGACAGTACACACGTTCGGTCCCCGAGAGTTTTGGCTCGGTCTCTTATAAATGGCGTTTTCTCATAACAACGACAACGTGTGAATAATTAATACTCGCATATATCCTACACGCCCGGCTCTCGTAAAGTAGACGTCATGTTATTATAACGATCGTGTTTCTTTTTTCCGTCCACCACCACCGCTAAAATAATATCTCGGAACGACTCCTCTCGGTTTTTCGACGTCCGTCTCGAGTCGCGTTTCTTCTTCCTACGACACGTAAAACGGATAATATGATTTTGTTATTATGACCGAAAATACGTTTGTGTCGCGAAAACGTGCGGCGCGCTCTTGGATTTTTCCGCGACACTCTGCAGTTATTTATTTCATTATATCCGGAGAGAAAATTCGGAAAAATCGACTCGCCTATATAAAGTACAGATCGGCCGTGTTCAATCGCCGAATTAGCCGATAAGCCTCGTGGAACTATTGATTTTTTTCACACCAAACTCCCACGTCGCGATGATTCTCTATTCTGTCCGATGACTTTTCTCAATCCGAAACGCGCCCGACTAAAAATATAATAAAACCAAAATTACATTTTTTAATAATAATAATAATATCACACGTCTAAACCGCCCCTTTTTATTAAACGTTGGACGTTCGTCGAAATAAATTCGATTTCGTTTGATTTCAATCAAGCCGCGATATAGTCGAGTTTTATATAATATATCGCGCGTACGCTCGGGGGACGTCTCGCATAGTATTATAGTCCAGAGACGAAAATATCCAATCATCACGCGGACCCGTCGAAATAAATAATCGATGCGCGTCGTCGATTCGTTTCGCTTCGATTTCGAGTATTTTCGTCGCCGTTTTCAAGTCCGTTTGTGTCACTATTATATTATTAATATATTTTCGCTCGAAATATGTTCGTCGAAACAACTTGCACACCGCACGCGCGCGTTCTCTCCGTCCGAATGAAATAATTTTTCCCCTTTCGTCGCGCTGCTGCTGCTGCTGCTGCAGTTTATGTTTCAGCGAGAATTCAGTCGGAGATTTTCCCCAAATCCTATTCGAAGCTTAATCTATAATAAAGCTTGATAATGCGCGCCTCGCTCTGTAAAAGGATTTTCTTTTTTCGTTTTTCTAAACGCCTCGAACATAATTTTCAAAACACTTTCGCGCCGCCCCCCAAAAAGTGTGTTTATTGAAAAGAAAACACACACACACACACACACACACATCGGGTTTTAAGCCCGATAAATTGCTCTTTTTCTTCGCGCAGAACGCGAGATAAGATCGCCGAGTTTCCATTGTTATATTTTCCGACACGGAATCATTATATCGAGCGCGGAGTTTTCAGCGAGACACGCGCGTGACAGTTTTTTTGAAAGTGTCATTTTTATTGGAATCCGCGTCCGGGGTGTGTGTGTGCAAGGCTGCAGTTATGAAAATCCAAACGGATCCGATCGTCGTCGTCGTTCGGACAGCTACAGGACCGACCGCTCACTGGTATTTCGTGTCCGTCGTCCTGAAAATACGAAATACATTAATAAATCTTTCGTTACTTTTCAACCATCGCGTTTTCACGCCCAATATAATCGTGAGTACGTGCAAGCACATTTCCCGAATTCGTAACAAATACGCTACTCACGCTAATTATTATACAGACCGGCGGACGAAAAAAACTTCGAAAACGGTCCAACTTTTTGGGAAAAGCGGCCGACTTGAAAATCCGAGAAACGTGCTTACACTCGTCCGGGTTCATCGACAGGATTCCTCTCCGAGTGAAAATGTAATTCAAGCTCTGTTTCAGAAAGAGTCGAAACGAAACCAAGTGTCTATTATTTATCGAACGAAAGTAATTCCTAGACATTCGTTTTCCCATTCCGTCGCGGCGACACGGGGCGTTTATATAAGCCGCGAAAATCAATCATTCGTCATCGATTTCGCTCGTATTTTTTTTTAAGTCTAAACCGTTTTTCCCGTAAGCACTCGTGTCGTAGAGTTTGTGTACTTGTTGCCGCCGCCGCTACCTCGCCACGGCCTGCGGCACGTTTTTCGGAATATCTAAACGACGTAATAAATTATTTTGTCGTGACGCCGTCGGAAGACGTCCAATCGTGAACGAGTTTCTGCGGATCTTCCTTTCGAAAGTACTCGGTTTAGTACAAATATAATTTGTTTTTTCCCGTTCGAACATTATTATTTAATACGTCGCGCGCGGCGGTGAAAGAGGAGAAGAAAAAAAAAACCTAGTTTAGCTCGACGTCAAGATTTTATATACGATACGCGAGCGCGTTTGAAGTTCTAATTTTGATAAAATTCGTTTTTTTTTTTTTTTTCTTTTAATTATTCGCTTTGCAAAAGGGGCTTTTGAAGATTTTTACGGAATTCATTATATGACGACAACAACGCGTAAAATCAGATAACGTTCGGTATACGATTCGGAAAAAAAAAAACCTAACCTCCGTAAATTAAGTGCGTGACCCGCGGGTGGTTCTGCGGAATCGAAATTCAGACGCAATCGTAGCTTTTTGGAACGTACATTTTAATATTTAATTCAACACTGTTCCGTACTCGCACAACAAACGCAACGAACACGAACGCTACGCGTAATAGGACGCGACGTAGACCCGACGGCGCGATTTCTTTTGGATTTTCGACCCGCACGAATTCTCGTCAAACAATAAATCGAAATCGGATTTCTAGCGGAAATAGAATTCGATCGGCGACGTCGTTCGAAGGGCGCGCAGGGTGTGCTCGACCGGCGGCGGTTCTCGACGTTTTCGAGTCGATTTCCAACGACCGTTTTGTCCTGTAAGCGTTTCGATTTTGTTACCGACTATTACACTCGTCAATATCGTATTTGTTATAAATTTTACAAAAAAAACGTCGTACTTGTCGTAATATTTTTTATCTATCGAAAAGGAACTCGTCACTTACTATTTTCCTTCGGCGACCCTCCCGCGGTTGATCACCGCTAGACCACGATTCTATACTCTCGAGAAACGACGTTACCGAATTTTTCGACACGACGTAATATTATGTTGATAGGTGGAAATGACCAGAAATTAACTAAGCACCTAAAAAACAAACAATTTTAGAGGAAAAACATATTATTTATAAATATTTTTATTGATACCATTATTTCCCAATATCAATATAATATATTAAATAGTTGAACCTACTTTAAATTATAATCACAGGGGTGCAAGCGTTAAAAATTAAGGGCGCCGAGCACCCTTAGCACCCCTGCGATTCGCGCCCACGTTGATGTATATTTATTCGACACGGTCGTCCGCAGGATTTCGCGATCATCACTGTAATAAACCAAAAATAGGAATGTGGGAGTAGGTGTGTAGGTTGTAGTGGGTTGGAGGGTTCCTATTTTGGTAAATTACTTTATAAGAGATGTTCGGGGTCGTAAGGACTACTCAGGGTGTGTGTTATGGTTGGGGAATTTAAGGATTTGGGTTAATATAGGGTTTAAATATTTGTTCCACTTACCTCTTTTTTTTTTGAGAGTAGGCTTGAAGTCTAGAGTGCCAATATTGTACGTCTGAAAGTCCACAGCATACAATATTACCACACCAGTGGCTCGGAAATTGTCAGGTGAACAAGAGATCAATTTGAACACGTGAAATGTGGGTATAAGGATAGCAACTATACGTAGTACACAAAATACGGCGACTGCGGATAGTCGTCAACGGGAAGGTTTGTTCTGGAGGAGATTTGCTGTGTGCTGTGCGGGACTGAGGTTGCAGGCCGGGCGAGTTGTTCTCGGGCCTTTTTATGCTGGAATTTGTGTACTACTTTGTTGCTAACGACTTTGTTTATTGACATTTGATAATTTAATATAATTTCATGTTTACATAAGTTGGCATAAACATGTATTAAATAGTGTATAAGTATTTTCTATTGTATTCTTAAATATCTTATTGTTATTTATCTATTGATATGTTTGAGATTATATAATGTTTTTTTGGATACTTAATAGTTGTTTTATGACGTAAAAAGATTATCTACATGATGACACATTGTGCCTATCATTACAACATCTAAGATGATTGTCTTATGATGACACAATGTGCCCGTCATTACATCAAACACGAGCGGCGTACGTCGTCGTATCGATTTTTTTCCATATTCGAATTCCGGATTTATTCGTATTATTGAAATAACGTTGGTTTTTTTTTCTCTCCAAATATGTAAATCGAAACGAGGGTCGCGTAATATCGAGGGAAAAGCAAAAAAAAAACATTCCGTTCGGGTCGGCCGGGCTTCTCTTGGCCCGCTTCCGCGTCGTCGGCGCGTGACAACGGGTCTCGTTGGCGAGCTAATGAAAAACGATTTGTGGCGCGCGGGATATAAGGATCGCGAAGGAGTGATGATGATAATAATAATAATAATAACAACCGAACACGCGAATAATTAATATTAATTATGCGAGGGGCCGCGGCGGCGGCGGCGGCGGCGGCGGCAACCGACCACGCCGAGGACAACAATAGCGCCGGGTCACGAGGACGTTATATACGCACGTTCGGAATAACGACGCGAGCGATCTTTTCAAACGGTTTTTTTTTTTTTTCGAGAACGGGAGCTTAGATTTTCAAATTCGAGCTCGCTTTCGAATAACCGCATGTGCTCTCTATTGACTCTAAAAATAGAGATCCGAGGCACGCAGTCGGTAGTTTTTATTGCGAAAAGAGCCTGAAAAAAAAAAACAAACAGGTACGATATTAAAATATGAATCGCTTATTGCAAAAACCCCATAAGTGACAATTAAGTTTAAACTTTCGAGAAATTAATAAAAACTTCATCATTTTCCCAAAAGCTTCTTTTGCTTTTCATTCCTGGAAGTAGAGCAAGATTCTATACACAACACCGAATATACTCATATACTCACCAAGGTTGAAGGGAAGGAGTATAGAATACGAGAAAATAAAATTAAAAAAATGTCGTTTTACAATTTCTATCACTTATGGGGTTTCTGCAATAAGCGATTCAAATATATGTGACGCAACAATTAGTATGATAATTACACACTGGTCGATGTCGTTTTAGATTTGAATTTCCACGCTGTCAAAGATTCCGGAGAGGATGCCGATATTCATATACGTCGTGCCCGTCGTCCGCGGGTCAAACTTATTGACAACAAACCGTTTTCAAAACGATTTACAACAAATCGTCGCGACAACAACACGTTAAGAGATGGCGTTTTTGCGCCATACCGTATTATTATTCGGGCGTACCCGAGGAGTTACATAATATTGTGCTGTTAAATATATTCGAATCAGTCGAAAACGCGAAAACGGCTCCGGAGAGAAGTCCACCCGCGCCCCGTGGAATATTTCGTCGAAACACGCGACGCGTTCGACTCTAGTCTATTCGGGGGGCGTAACGGGAAAATATGTCGGAAAACAATGAGTTTTTTAGGATATTTAAGGATATTTCGCCAGCGGGTTTAATTCTCACAGAGAAATCGGTTAAAAATCGAATTCGTCCGTACGATGCACCGAATCGCGCGATTCGGTATAAATACGAGGTTATTATCGGCCTTTTTATTTCCAGCGGTAAAAACGTAAAAAAGAACAACCGCCACTCGGCAGCGAGGGGGCGCGCGTAAAAAAAAAGAAAAGAAAAAAGGATCGCGCATAAATTTATTCTCTCAACAGTATTTTAAACGTTATTACTGTGCTCGGGCGGAACGTTTCAAGTCGAATACGAAGTACGTTTTAATCGTCGCGGCAAACGGGTATAACACGCGTATACTTCGAGCGCGCGGCTTTCGCGAGGACTTTTCGATATTTTAATAAATTTATAAACTTTGCAAATAACGAGTCGCGGTGTTGTTATTACAGAGGACGAGTTCGATTATAAGTATAACGATTTCGAAAAAGATGGTAAAAGAGCTGTTATTTCTAAGAAAATTAATTTTTTTCAAAACAAAGTGTCGTTCGATAATAATTCTCGAGTAGACGACGAGAAGTACGAGTATTTACCCCGACAAGACGTGTGTTGACGTGCGAGTATTTTTCGTAGAGTTGGACGAGAGCTGCGCAGATACACTGCGCTCGAGTGACGGAGTTTATTTTCTAATCTATCGTCCGGCCAACGTGTGGACAGGCAGTGTTCGTTTTCACGTTAAATCTGAAAAAAAAAGAAAGTCCAAAACATCCGTTTCAGTAGATTTCTAGAAAATAAAATGTATAAGTTTATTAGTTCGTACACGCGATTATACTCGTAATATATTCTTTGCGGCCAACTCGCGGTATTTTTGCGGTCTTTTGATTTCACGACGATAACACTCCTCCGCCGTAATGTGGTGCGCGTCCTTTGATTTCGACTGTTGTCGGGGAGGTAGGTAGACGACGACGACGACGACGACGACGTTGCCTTCCCGTCTCGATTGCCCCGCTTCTCGAGTGGTCGTAAAAACACCAGTGCTTTTCAACTATACTAAACAAACGGAAAAAAAAAACTCGACTATAACACGAGAATATGAGAATTACACCACGCTCGTTAGCGAAATCGATTCGAAAAACAAAATCTAACCGCGCGAGTTTTTAAACTCGTTTGGATCGTACGAATTTTCACGACGACGTTCAAAGTACCGACGAATCGAAAACTTCGCTTTTCCGCGTGAACATTTTAAACTAGCATAATATTATATTCATCATACAATCACGTACGCGCGCGTAACCGTAATTTATAATAATTATTTAATGTTTGACGTCGCGATATTTATTTTTTAAATTTCATCAAACGCGCGTATTGAGAATAACGTTTTTACCACTGTTGGACGTTCCGAGATTTGATAGAAAAAATTAATTAATAAATTAAAATAACAATATGTTATTTATTGATTATCGATTAGGGTTAACGACACGATCGATTTATATCGTAATAATATACGACACGTTATTATGATCAGAGCTTTCAGATTTCCAAAGGATTTCAACGACCGCGTTCCACGTCGTCGGCGGAAGTATAATAAAATCGCGGAGAGTATTTAAAATAACGTCGGACGCGATTTTCTTTAGTTTATTTCGCGTACGATTCAGCGAATTTTTCAAATTCGAACGCGATATTATTACGATGTCGACGGAAAGTCGCGCGTCGATAGTGTTTTCTCGGCCTTGGATTTCGTACGGATTTAAAACTTTCGAAAGCGACTGATCGGAACGATAAGAGGGAAAATTCTCGACAGACGACGACGAAAACGCGTATTGAATACGCTTCTGAGAATCTTCGACGTGTCCGCGACAGGGATTTTCTCGGACCTCGCAAAACACGTTGTTCTCCGCGCGCGTACAAGTCCAAGGAGATTCGTCGCCCGTCGTCGGTTCGTTATTATATGGTATAATGACGACAGCGCTATCGATCCCGAGCGAAAGCGTGGACGCGCGTGTCTCTATAGACGTATAGTAGATTGTTTTTCGCGACGAAAAGAAAACCGACCAAAAACTACTCTTTCCGATTCGTCGCGAAAATCTGATTACGGACAATCAATCGAAAACGCGTTCTCGCTCCGGCGGCGGCGCGGCGGTCTACATAGTGGTTCACTCACATGTGCGAGAGCGCGTTCGGATGATTTTTCGTTTAGTCGAAACGATATGATTTCGAATGTATACGCGAGTATTCGACTTGGCCGTCGAAGAAATTCCAAATTTCGTTTTTCTTTCGAGTACGAAAAATTAACGCCCCCCGTATTTTAGAGAGAGAGACACGTCCGCGGTATGTCGCGCGTGTTAAAGTTTCCGGAATTCGGAAACGTGAAAACGAAAGCTAAAGTAATATTAAAAAGTCATAAAAATGGCGTTTGTGATTTTTCGCAGCGTACCTGTACTTTAAATTAGCGTCGTCATCGTCTCCGGAAACGAAAAAACCGTCGAAATCGTCGATACCGTTTTCTCCAGTCTCTCAGCGACCGGCGCGGCGTTTCGTTCTGGTTTGAAAAAGCAATCTAGATAAAAAAAAAAAAAAAGTATACTACACACACAATCCAAAAATATCGCAAAGTAAAAATGGGTTATCGCCGCGGCCGTATAATAATATCACGGACGCCAGCGTGTTATTATATTATCGTATGCGAAATAACAGGGAATGAGAGTTGCGAGTTCTCGAAAAGAAAAAAAAAAAAATGATTTGTGTGGTGTTTCGTACGTATATGTTTATATTAATATATTATAATGACTGGCGGCCGCGGCGAAACCTTTATAATATTATACACTGTGAAAAGTACGTATAAAAATGATTTTATGACCTAAAACACAGAAAGAAAAAAAAAAAACCTCCCGAGCAGTACAAAAAACAGTAAAGTATATACGTACGTGCATAATATATCCGAGTGCGGAGAGAGAGAGAAAAATAGAGTGTGCCTTTTTTTCTTTTTTTTTTTTAATTGGCACTGCCAAGTGTATGTGGGTCGTTATGATGTCCAGTACAGCAGTTATTGTTATTATATTACGCTTTCAAGTGTGGACGATGACGTAATTTTCCTATTATTGTTGTCATACTGTCAATCATAATAATATCGCGTACGGAACGTGTTCAGACTCGCGAAAACTTACGCGCCAAATCATATATACGTACATAATATCTAAAATGTCAAACGAATAAGCGCGTCCGTCGTCGAATTGTCTGCGACAGACACGAGACGAAATCACGGAAACGTTTTGTGAGGCGCGTGTGTTTTTCTTTTCGACGACGATACCGTATCGACGACGCGTTACTGGGAATAAATTCTCGCGTTGCAGCCGGGAGACTCGCGTGACATATCGCGCCGCCGCCGATCATTATTATTGCGCGATATTGTTTTTTTTTTTTGCTACACTAGTCAATAAAATATACAAATCGATGTTACATTATTATTATAAGACCGAAAACGTAATAATAATATAGTATCAATACGTCCGCCAACGCGGACTCGACACGAGCCTATAAACACTTCTATTTCGAACAACAAACACCGCCGCCGCGGCGCGCTGTATTGAATATTTAATAAGAGTTGTTTTTTTTTTTTAGTACCTGTAGATCGCGCGCGTAACAGTTTTCAGCGCCGCCGATTAGAAAGCATATTATATAAATCAAATTGAAATCTATTACGACGGTGATTTTCGATCGACGATCGTAGCTATAATAGACAGCGGTGTCGGGAACGACGCGAAAGAAACCGGCGCGGCGGCGGCGGCGGCGAATACGCTAATAATTTCGATGTCTGCGGTTGATCACTTGCTCTCGGCCGAAAGTTTTGGATCGACGCGACGACGACGGTGAATTCGACGGGGCGTCGAGCGCCGCGAGCGGTTTGACGAGACGAACAACAACACTTTCGCGCGCTATATACCGTTGTTTCGGGTTTAAAATCGATCGTTTTCGTTTATTTATTTCGGAAACCACGCGAATTTCGTATGTTTCAACGAAAAGTGTTTGGCGATAAAAAACGAAACGAAACATTTGAAATTTAGAAACTCTAGAATAGTATGTGATGTAAAACGCCGTCGGGGTCGTCGTCGTCGTCGTTTATATGATTTCATTGTGTTTGGTAGGCTCGCGGGCGACGACGGAAATCGCAAAACACGGAAACCCAATCGATAATAAATATAACGATCGCCGGATAAAGCTACCGTTACGATACATCATTCGCCAGCGACGTTTGATGTTATTTTATGGTAATCAAAACGTACCCGCGCGGCGGCGGCGGCGGCGGCGGCGGCGGCGCTTAATTATTTTTTTTTCGGGGGAGGGCGAAACAATTCACAACGTTATATCCTGTACTTAATAAATGCTACTTTGGACTAGTACCCCTACTCAAGTCAAAACTCCCATCATGGAAAACGAAAATAACGTTGTACAAAGTTCTGATAAGACCAGTAGCACTATACGCCTGCGGAAGGTTCTTAGAGAAGGATATTTGGGCCAAAAAGAAACGCCCTGGGGGGGACTTCGAATTAAGAACAAACCGAGAAGTAGAAGAACTGTATGGCGAAACAAATATAATTGGAGTCCTTAAGAGTAGTAGACCGGGATGGGCTGGTCATGTGTGGAGATCCGAAGGCCCCATAGGATTGGCCACGGACTGGAAGCCGGCACACGAGAAGGCCGGCCGAGAGGACGACCCAGACAGCGGTGGAAAGACAGGATTACAAAAGACGCGTCGAGACTGGGTTAGTGAATGACGGAAAAGAACTAGCACAAGATAGAGATAGATGGAGGCAAGTAGTTGTTGCGGCAATGGACCTAAATGGCCCGTAAAAGCCAAAGAAGAAAGAAATATACTGTACGACGATGTTTGTATGAAATTGAAAAACTTTAATCGGAAATAATTTGTAATGTTTATGAATAAATGTTTTAGAATAAACTCACGTGTAGTAATCGAATCTTCTACCGCAGAATAAAACAGAGGGCGACCACGGCGTTCTTGGAGGGGGGGATGGGACGAATAATCCTTTGCCCCCCCCCTCGAATCCGCCACACGCGACACTTTTGACTTTTCGATTTCACAGCGTTTCTTCGGTAGTCGACAAAAACTTCAAACGTTTTGGAAAACTGCACACGCCGTGCAGGTAACAGGTAAAACCGCCGCGATAGGGGTCGAGGGGGCCGCTATAAAATGTATGATTTCATATTGTTTTCGATCATTGTTTCGTCGCGTGTCCGCCGTTTCTCGTACACAGGTCGTCGACGACAGGACACACAATGCACGGGAACATCCGGCGGCGGTGGCGGCGGCGCGTCGTCGCATTGTCGGAGCGTTTTAAATAGCCGCCGGAGCAAAACGAGGGGCCGTCGGGGGAGCAGAGAGGGGAAAAAAAACACGATTAAGGTCCTTCGAGGAGTGCGCGCGTGTGTCGGGACCGTGGCGCGCGCTCCTGTGCGTGTGTGAGCAGGACTTCTCTATATTAGCGCACGCCGTCGCGGGACCGCGCTCAGTTTGCGCCGCGACGTTTTGCCGCCATCACGCGTGTTGTTTTCGGTCGGGTGTGCAATTTTATTTCGTCGTAAAAACAAAACAAAATTTATCGTTTTTTCCCCCGACATTTCGGTCGGTCGTCAGACGATTTTTGGTTTTTTTTTCCGGGGTTCGGTCTGAGATACCGGGGTTTTTCTCCTCGCGTCGTCGTCCGCCGAACCGTTGTCCGTACCGAAACGAACTTGTACTGCCGGTGAGTCTTTGAATTCAACTAATACGCCTCGTTCGTTTTCGCGCGCGCGAAAAACCGGACAATAATAATATTGTCCGAGCGCGGAAGTCACACGTCGTATACGAAACGATATCGCTTTTATGCAACTACCTGTGTCGACGTTTCGAGCTTTATTCGAAAAGGACTTTTGCGAGTGCACGCGACACTACGTTGTCGAAACGAACGAAATTCCGCCTGAAAAATGTAAAAAATCAAATCAAATAAATCGCATTGATATTTTCGCATTTTTAAATCTTCTGCTCTGTTTACTAATCCCTCGTTGTATTTCGTATACTCGCATCGATGTCACGATTCGGCGGTATTATTTTTTATTCACTCGCGTCCGTGCGATTTTGACAATTGTAAAAAAATCAAAAAAAATCGCTAGATTATTATAAATATACGAGTAAACGTTTTATTTAGGGTAGAAAACGTACCGAAAAAAAATATATTTTATATTCTGAATTGCAGAAAACTGTAGGGAAAAAAATGTGTCGGTTAAAAAATTATTTATTGCCGAGTGAAAATTAAATCGAGCTTGATTCAATAAAGTAAGTAAAACAATTGCGCGCGTCAAACAATGACACGAAATGCTTTGTAAATAAATAAGGATGTAAAAAGGAAAACACAAAAAAAAAAATAGAAGAAAACGCGTAAAAACAAAAGAAAATTCATTTAAAGCTGAAAATGACAAAACGCAAAATATTAAATCGAAATACATATTATTATTAAGAATCTGCAAACAATGACGAAACGAATTTATTTAAACTATACTCGGTGTGCGCGGCGAGACGACTTTTAAGGAAAAAGCAGCGTAAAAAAGGAAAAAAAAATCATCCTTTCTCTATGATCGGCGATATTGTTATTCATATAATAATTGTACACGGACGATAATTATTAATGCGATTTCGATTTTCGAAAATGTCGAGAGAAAAAATTGAGTAGGTAGTAGTAGTAGTTTACGCTTAAAATCGTAATTATCAAATCAAATTGGCGTTTATTATTCGTTTAAAACTCGCGATAAACGGCGAAATAATTTTCTTTGGAAATACTCTAGACGCGCGATTAATTACCCGGGATTAACACGCAAAACTGTTAATATTCTACCTCAAACGCGTTTTATTGTTTACTCGACGCTACAATCACAAGTATTTCGTCCGTTTTTTTTGTTTTTTTTATGTCAGTCTGCGAAACGTTTCAAATTCATGTTTCGTACGACTTGTTTAATCGGAAAACGAGAAATTTGTACTTCCGACGATCCTTTTAACGTCATTATTTATACTACTGATTAAAGTCTAATTTTTAGTTTTCAACTCGATCGGAAATCATTTATCGTGTTTTTTTCCCCCTAGAAAAAACGAATTATTTAAAATGAGGTGATTATCAAACGATAAATGAAAAAAAAAATCACGAATTAAAAGCGTTCGCTTTACGCCTACGAAAAGTAAAATTCTATTCGATTAGACCTTATTGTTTTACCGAATAACAATATTATAACGGTTAGCGCTTATTTGTTTTTACTTTTACCAACTACTTTTGAAATTTTTTTCGAAACGTTTACACACAAGTTTCTATTCGTTAACTTTTCGATATAAAACAGCGGACCGTATAGCTCTCGGCGGGGACGACACATTCTTCCTTTTGCCGAGTCGATTCGCGACAACGCCGAATAGTAATAATTAGGGCTGGGATTTC
The DNA here is from genome assembly GCA_948098885.1 of Drepanosiphum platanoidis. Lineage (NCBI taxonomy): Eukaryota > Metazoa > Arthropoda > Insecta > Hemiptera > Aphididae > Drepanosiphum > Drepanosiphum platanoidis. The sequence goes on from OX402539.1 coordinate 6,015,319, forward strand.
GATGCACTTTGCATTGTTTTCCAAAGCTTACTGTGCAATGCTCGTCTTGTCACAAATTCGTTTTATGTACATTTGAATGAGAATAAGAAAGTTTATTTTGCATTTTTTTTGAGTTTTTTTAAACTAAGTGTATGAATTTGAAATTTTATTTTAAGATTTTTACACCAACATGGTTTTTAAATAACAAATATAACAGATTATAAGTAGGTATTCGTAATTCGTATTATATAATTGGCTTATCGACGATAAGTTTTATATTTTATTTAATTTTTCGATTTTTATAATACATTTTTAAAACTTTTTATTGTAATTTATACTAAAATTATTAAAAAAAACAATTTTTAGATAATAAAAGCATTTTTTCAGGGCATTTTTCGTGGTTTTTTAGCGCATTATTTAGAGTTTTAAGGTCATAAAAGCATTTTTTTTTTAGGACATTTTTCGGGGTTTTTTAGGGCATTAAATTCCCAGCCCTAGTAATAATATAATAATGTATATTCTCGGCAATATCTGCAGTTTCGTTTCGATCGCAACAGTATTTGCGCGAGAAGTTAAAATTTAAGAGTTTAGTTTACGCGTGATAATCAACATGATATATAAGGTGTGCGCGGTGGCGTCCGGCAAAAATATGATTTACGCCAACGCACAAAGACGATAACAATAATGATAACGGCGCTTCCGGGATTTAAAACTTAGCGGGCGAAACGATTTGGACGTCGTCGTCGTCGTCGTCGTGCAGCGGCTTTCTCCCGGCGCGCCAGAGGTGCCCTAGCTGGACAAAAATTTCCGCGGGAGAGAAGAAACCGGCAGCGGCGAACAACTCTTTTCGATCGGCGGCGTCGTCGTCGCCGGGACAATAATATACGATCCCCTCGCGTATTTATCGCGATTGCCGGGCGTGTTTTATTTAAGTATTAAATTTTCGGGTGTTCCGAGAGATCGCGCAATAATACGTCGTCGTTTAATAACTCCCACGCGGCGGCGGCGAATATTCGAGAGACGTTGAAAATTCCGCGCGACGAGAAAAACGATATGACCGAGGTGACCGTCGCGAGATGCGAGTATAGATAATTATTCCCCCGCAGACTCGTCTGAATCGAAAAGCGATTTGAATAATTTCAAACGGGTGTAAAATAATAATAGGCTTTTTATCGAAACGACAACAATAATAATATTATAATATCGTATCGCGCGACGCGTATTATGTATATACGTATGCGACGGTCGACGTTTTTCTCCGCCGTTGTAATAATTAATTATTATCATTGTTATCCTCGTTAATTTATTCACTCTAATAAATGTTAATTACTCGCCGTATCACAACCTAAATGTTAACCGCATTGTTTTTACGTGCCAGCCGATTAATTGTCGAGCTATATTATAATCGTATAATATGCAAAGAGTACGCGTAATAGTATATTTACGCGTAAAATCGATTAGATTTATTTAAACAATATCGCAGTAATACTCGCGAAAAATACTCCGTCTCTAATCGTTATAAAACTCGGTCATAATTAGGGCTCGGATCTCAATGCATTTGCATCTTTTTTTCGGGATATCTTTCCAAGCTACAAATATTTTTCAAGTACTTGGCGATCTAACCACAATAATTTTTTGGGGCATTTTTTTTACGGTTTTAATGCATTTTTTTATCTTTTAGCACATTTTTGACCTATTTGTCGTAATTTATTACTACGTAATAAAAATTATTTTCATTTTGAACTATTTTAACTAATTTAACATCAGGTTTTCCGGTTTTTACTCAACACCTAACGATCTGACATTTTTCAAGTTTGCTCCAATCACCTCAGTTAATGTAGAGAGGTCATTTTCAATACGTAAAAACTTATTGGCAAACAACCGTCGATCGTTTAAATTCCAAAACATTGAAAAAATTCTTATTGTACAATGCAGTGCAAATATAATTTAGAATTTATAATTTGTATTAGAATTTTATTTGTTCCTCATTTTTTAATAATAATTTAATTTGAATTTATTTAATAAATAATGCATTTAAATCCGAGCCCTAGTCATAATAATATTTAGCAGAGTTTTGTTTGTTTCGAAATCGCGTTACCGCGATAAGATTTTATACGCGATTGTCGTGTCATAGTGCTCCGGATAAATCCTCGTTACCCCGTTCGATTAATAATAATAATGGAAAAAAAATAAGGACAATTCGATTATGCAGAGGTTAGTTTAGTCCATCACGCGTACGTGTTGAATTTCAGACAACGGAAAATATCGCCGACGAGCAATCACACGTTTTATCGCCAGCGGTACACGTTATACGTAATATGGTTTACGTTAAATTTTTATTTTTAATTTCGAAACCATCATACATTATTCCGTGCTCGCGCGCGTCGCGCAATAATTAGCGCAAGGGACGCGATGGCGGTTTTAATTATTCAATACGCGCACAATGTGTGGCTTGATGTCACGACGACGACGACGACCAACAGCCATCCGGTAATGGCATTTCGACTTGGCTCAAGGATTTCGGCGGTGTTTAAACGAGATTAAGTCCCCGGGCCCGACTTCTGGGCTCGCGTTACGTAAATCCCGTACGGAAATGTGTTCCGAGTGTGTGCGCGCGCGCCGAAACGACTACGCGAAACAAACGTCATAAACACGACTGTTTTTGATTATTATTACCGCGGCCGTACGATATCAGCTTACCGGGGGATACGTGTTGATCGGGAATTATCAACGAATTCGTCCGTAAACGTTTTACGACGAGCGAAAGTTGTCCAGAGAAAAACAGAGAAATCCGAGACAGACACGAGTATATTATACATTATTAGTACAATTTATAAAAAATTATTAGACTATATAAAATATGTATACCGTGGAAAACGATTCCGCGGCAACGACGACGTTAATGTAGACAAATTCGTCGGAAGGAAGTATACTTTAGTTATCACTCGATCGTTTTGTTTTATGCGGGCAAATTCATAAACCCAAAACTAAAATATATTCCCCACAACGTCGTCGGTCAGCTCGATTTTCGATACAACTATTGAAAGAAAACTATATGAGGATTACCGATTGAAAAGCTCCGAGCCTCCTTGTCGCTGCACTCCGGTGCAGTCGGTGTGGTTATACTTGTTCGGAGTTTTGGCGAAATGTTTGTTCGAAGCCGTCGCGATACTTGTTCGCGTAACTCTCGTCGTCGTCGTCGTCCAACGTCGTATTTCACAGGGGCCGTTGAAATTACAAACTATCGGTTCGTGCACGATCCGACAGATAATAACCACAATGTCGTATAATATATAGCGTGTGACACACGCATTAGTTCAAAACCGAGTGCGATACAAATGTTCAGACATTCCGAAATCGATCGTGACTTGATTTTACGTTTACAAACGCGAGTTATTATTCGAAACTTTTAAAAACGATCCGACGACTCGTATATTTTTCGATTCCTTATTTATTGATGATTTTCGACGATTCTTCGAACGCATCGTCTTCAGGACGAAAAGTTTTCGAGCATCACACTTTCGACTGTGTCGCCGAACACCTCCTCAGAGTAAAACCCCTCTGCCGAGGACACCCCCCCCCCATCCTTCTAAGCGCGTATTTTAGAAGGGGGCGAGAGTTTTTTTTTTTCTTCTATATTTTATAAATCTAATTATTTGTTTAATTTATCGTTTGTCGTCCACACATAACGCGTACACGATTTCACGCCGATAGGCCATAAATTCGGCGGAGACTTTCGAGAACGCGCGTTCCGAAAGAGAGCCGGAAAACCGCGCACAGCAATAATAAATATAATAATAACTAACGGTCGCCCGTTCATAATGTACGGTCGTTTTATATCGAAACGATTTGCCGCCGCGGAAATATAATTTCGGGAAATAATAACGATAAAATAAAAAGCATATAGTGCCGTCTGTGCCGCATAATGAATTGGAAAAATTTCGCAACGGACGACGACGACGACAACAATAACGATCGGTCGCGGCGGCGGAAACGGGAATACGATAAAATAATAATACGCCAAAGCGGCGGCGCGGCGGTTTCGGTCGTGTGCACCTCCCGAAAAATAATAACTCGTACGACAAACGCGACGTGTAAATCGTTAAATGTATATAATATCGTCTCGGAAAAACGGCGTTTGATCATTTGATTCACAACGTTTCGTATTATATCGCGGAGGTTCCCAATTTATGGATTAAGACGTGTATAATATTTAAAATATTATTGTTATAAATAGGGCTCGAAAGTTGTAGGAATTGCATATTGTTCTGTATGATCTCAATTTATAGCAGAACTAGCTAGAAATTTGAAGTATACAATTGCGAGTTAATAAATTTTTTGCATATTTAACATTTTTAATACATATTTTGCAATTTTTTCGTGCATATTTAACCTTTTTTAGCTCCTACAACTTCCGAGCCCTAGTTATAAACCTTATACCTAATAATTAGGGCTGTAAATTTGTAGGAAAGCGCATATTTTTTCGGCGTTTGTGAAACGTTGTAAGTACATCATTTGAATTATGTAACACAACGAATCCATTTATGAAACTTTTATTGTGCATTTTTAACGTTTTTTTTAAATTTTTTAGGTCATTTTTTGTTGTTGTTGTTGTTGCATTTTTAGGTCACGTTTTCCTTTTTCAGTTCATTTTCCGGTATTTTTAATAAAATTCCGTCAATTAACATCTTTTTGAAAACCTTTTCTTTCTTTTTTTTTTTTCTACACGGGACGTGTATATTTAAGCATTATACGAAATTCAAATTCAATCAACATTAATTTTACTATTGTTTTTTATTAAATAAACACATATTTTTTATGCATGTTACGTATGTAATAACGTATAATATTATCCTTTAATATAAATATAAAAATTAAATTAAAAATCGCGTTGAATGCATTTCATACCGACATTTTTGGCATTTTATATTGCATTTTTAAGGTTTTTTTTAGTGCATTCACAGCCCTACTGATAATGTAAAGGTTAGATTCGAGGCATAAAATCGTTCGACTATCGGCGGAATAAAGTTTTTTTTCTAAAAAAAAAACGGTTCTTTTATTTTTAATAACACTATTGTACGCAATTTAGTGGGCCTCAAAGGATTTTCTTTATAAAATCCGCACACGACACTCTAAAAAGTTTGGGAACCGCTGTTATACGTAGTCGCGTTAATCGAGCGCCGCGATACGCGCGATATAAGGTCAATAAAATACGGCCGTCGTCGTCGGCAAATCGAAAAATCTGGAAGAGGATTATAATAATAATAATAATAATAATAATAAAACGGGAGAGAGCAGAGAGTGTTTTTTCGGTATTTTATCGAGAGCGAAAGAGTGGGGGGGGGGGGGGGGTTTTTCTTTCTCTCCGATACGGAACGCGCGCGCGTTTTGTCAAAAACCGAAATATATTTTTATTTTTTTTCCCCTACCGAAAGCGAATTATTATTATTATTATTATTATTGCTATTATTATTATTATTATTATTATTATTATCATTCACGTCGCCGCGCGGCGGAATTTAAATGGGAAATATATTATTATTAATTTTTTTTCAATATTATTTCGTTTTATACGTGTCTCGGATAAAATTGTAATTTATCGAGAATAATTATTTGTAAACACCGCACGAAAACAGCGTTTCCCCCCCGCTCTCTATACTCTCTCCGCGGTATAATATTGTAATTGTATATATACGAGTGGGTACGAGCCGAACAATCCGAATAACCGTCCGGGAGGAGTGTAGAAAAATCCCCTCGGGGGCGGTTTTCCTAAGGTAGTCCGGTTTTTTCGGACGCGCCGCCGAAAATTCAAATCGTAAAATCGACATAAACAATATATAGCAAATATTTCGAAAAATCGCAATCTTTAAACGCGCATGTCTACAGACATAATCGGTCGAATATCGGTAAGTCTATAAAAGTTCAAAATAATAATATGATAAACGAAAAAGTATCGTCTCCTCCGCGAGTTTCAAAAAAAAAAAGGCTTCGAACAGGGAGACAATCGCGTTTCTCTATAAACCACTGGTTCCCAAACTGGGGGGCGTGTACACATTGCTGGGGAGGCGCAAGCAGTTATTACGAAATACAATTTTTATTGATTGAATTTTTTTTATTTTAAAACGTAGAGAAATAAAATTAGTAGACTGGTTCTCTTTATTCGTTCTCGGGTATCAATAATGGATAACTAGCATTAACATTACCTTTTTATTTACCATTATTATTATTATTATTATCATCAATAAAAAAGTAGTCATTCCGAATAATTTAAAGTTTATTTTTAAAGAACACAAAAAAATACGATCAATTTTTTTTCAATTTAAAAAAAAGGGGGGGGCGCGCGAGATTTTTGAAAATATATAAAGGGGGCGTAGAACAGAAGAGCTTGGGAACCACTGCTATAAACGCAGTAAACTATTATTATCGAGTATTTTATTTCATCATCTATACTCTCCGGGATTCCGGATTTTATAGAATACAATCTATATAGTCCCGGTGCGAGCGCGGCAACCGCCGCCGTTTTAGAAAGTCGAGTTTTTTCTAGAAACTCACCGACGACGACGGGCGCGGTTCGCGCGGGCACCTGCAGTTTGTGTCATCCGTTAATCCGCGTTGGAAAAACGGTTCGAGAGAACGCGCGAAATCCAATCCAATAATATCGCGGGAGAGTTACTCGTTCGAATTACTACTTCCAAAGCAATAAATACACGCTACAATTACGTCCTAGACAAACGAAATCTAATGAAACCGCGTGAATTAATATATTATATAACGACGTCATGGAATAAAATAAACGATACGGCGCGGCGTCCGGTTCATCGCGCGTTATTATTTGCTCGGTTGGCCGTGTCGCGTTCGTATTTTACGAACAGATGAGTAGTAAAATCGATCGACGGCCACGTGTCGTAATCGAATTATTCGCGAATAGATCAAAAAGGGCGACGGCGCGGAGAAGCCGATCGCGTACGAAACGCGCGAGAGTTTATAACATGGGCGCCCGCAGGAAATTTATCAGGGAGGGGCATAATGAAATCACGTATTTAATGTATTACACTAATATGCGTTATTTTGTACGTCTTAAAGTATATTGTTATTATAATCATCAACCCCACACACTAAAGTAAAAATATCGATGAAATGTTTATAAATCAAAATAAAAGTTAAAATGTTCAACATTCTATTTGAATTCCAGGGGGGGGGGGCAGATGCCACGTCTTGCCCCCCCCCCCTCCGGGCGCCCATGGTTTATAATATAAATAAATACAGTCGGACACTTTGAAAATATTATAGTGCGTATTATATAATAGAGTTCTAATGTTTCTACGGAAAGAAGCGAAAACGCGCGCCCGTCCGTAGTATAGTATATCTGTTGTCCGTCCTAGACGGACGTCGTCGTCATAGTTACCGGGGCTCGACGTTACAGAGCCGACTTAATACATTTAAGCAAAGGCCAAGGCGGTTTGATTCCGGGCTACATCAAAAAGAAGTCTCTCCTCGACGTTTGCACGGCGCTCTCGACATTATTCGTTTAGGCCGTGCAATTTTTCGACGAGATACGCCCGAGAGGTCGGGCCTATACCCACTTTTTTCAATATTTACTTATATGGCACGCGTGAGTGTTCATTTGCGTCGAGCGATTTTAAATTTCTACGCGTAAACGGTTGTTGGGCGCAATCGATTATTTAACGATTAAAATACGTAATCGATTACATTAGTTTTTAATCGTTTAATCGGTTTTTTTTAAGTAATCAGTAACGACGATTGTAATCGATAATATAGTCACCACTGCGAATTTATTTATATGATTTTTTTTTTAAATTAAAGCAAAGGCCAAGGCGGTTTAATTCCGAACTACATCGAAAAGATGTCTATCTCCTCGACATTATTCGTTTATATAGGTTTTAGGCCGAGCAATTTTTCGACGAGATACGCTCGAGAGAGGTCGGGCCTATACCCACTTTTTTCAATATTTACTTATATGGCACGCGTAAGTGTTCATTTGCGTCGAGCGATTTTAAATTTCTACGCGCAATCGGGTGTTGGGCGCAATTTATATATTTTACGATTAAAATACGTAATCGATTACATTGGTTTTTAATCGTTTAATCGGTTTTTTTTAAGTAATCAGTAACGACGAATCGTTAATCGTCACCACCATTTATATGATTTTTTATTATTATTATTATATTGTTAATTTTTGGCAACACGCGTCAAATATTACTGTTAAATGTTAATATTTAAATAGTTTATTTAAACATTTGTTTACAATACCTATTATTACCCAGATAATAATATTATAATAAACATGACCGAATATTTTTGTTCCATTTATTTGAATAAATGTTTACTTATCAGAAAAATAATCGTAAACATACGTAACTAGGTATAACGATTTGAATATTCAGATTGACGAAGAATAAAATTAAGAAATTTTAATAATGAAGATTAATCACGATTACAATTTCAATACGTTTCGTAATCGTAATCAATATGCTATGATTAAATGATTATTTTAATTTTTTCGGTGATTATCGATTACATTATTTTTAGTAGGTAGTGATTAACGATTATAAAATGTATTGATTAATCATTAATTAGATTACATTTTGCCCAACACTGCCGCGATCTCATATCTACTATTCGTTGATTTATTCTAAATATTTTGTTATTTCTCACATTATGATCTTTTTTTTTACTTTACAGTCGAATTACATTTCAATCGATATTATTTTGTACACACATTATACGCGTGTGATATTTTAAATATTTATTCAATATTTGAATATCAAAAATATTCGTCGGCAACCCTTTCCGTTAAAATATAATCGAGCCTACCCGGAAGAGGTTAGACTGTTAATCGCGCGTTCGTAAGACGTGTGTGATTTTCTACGCGCGTAATTTCGATACGGTTTGGCGACGGGAAAAAAATTTTAAGAGCGACGGCAAATCCCAATAATTTTTCGACCGTAAAAACGCGGTTTTTTTTTATTTTTTTATTTCGCGGATAGCGACGGCCACTATATTATACGGATCGGCGACGATTTTAATTCAATCAGAGCCGGTTTAGAGTTTTTTTTTTTTTTTTTTCTAATGTATTTTATATAAGTAGGAAAAGGGTAAAATTTGATTAGGTTTTTATATCTCTCAAAGAAACGTACGGTTTCGCGCGACGAGAACAAAATATCGAGTCAAATTTCGTCACAGTTTCTCACAGGGCTCCTGTATATTCTCGGATCTCTCGGAGTGCGCGACGCGTCGTCGTCTAGACGACGACGGGTTATTTATTATGGCCAGTGATTTACGTTTTTACGCGGACTTTGAAAACTAATTTTTTTACAACAAACGTTTCGCAATTCGAATCGAGCCGAGTGAATAGTTTATGGATTTATTTTAATGTAGTACGGCGCGGAGAGATGATGTTTCGACCGCGTATAATAATAATAATTAAACGTATAAAACTCGCCAAAGTTTAAGCCGACGACGTTTATTTGTTATTTATTTTTTTTACGACCGCTTACATTGTAAATAAACCATAAAGTATATTATTATAATAATTACTTTGTTTGTTTATTTTTTACATTGTAAAACCGCTCGTGTAAACCGATATATTATGTTTTTAATTTTCGGTTTTCGTACGAAAACAATATTTGCGTGTTTTATAGAATCGCGCAAATCCCGTTGCGTTATTATAGTTTCGGGACGGAGAAGAAAAATTTGTTTTCGCCGAGGTGATGATGAGAAAAAAAAGAAGCGCCGATCGATTTAGCGCACTCGGGGGCTATCCGGAAAAAAAAAAAAAAAACAAACGATTCGCGAGGCGCCTCGCCGTAATTTTTTTCCATCGGCCGCGTCGTTTAAAAACACAATCTCGCGCGGATATCATAACGCGCGCGCCCGTCTACAGACGGCATGTTTGTTACGTAAACATTTCGAAATTTCGATTACGCGCGGAGAGCGGTGTTTTTTTCTCTCCTTCTTCCCCGAAGAGCGAAAACCAATTTCAACGTATAAGTCGAGGCGTCGTCGAGAGGCGCACGAGGAGGTTACACACTCGCGGCGGCGGCGTTTACGCGGCAGAGACAACGTATAATATAATAAAGAGTTCCTTTTTTTTCACGCGGCGCTGGAATAACAATAATTTACAAAAAAAAAAAAACCCCCCCGCGTACTAATACGACCGAGAGCGCGTTATAAATACACACCGTGTCGGTTTTATTCGCGAAACGATAAAAAACAAACCGTCGGAAAAGGAGAGACAGAAAAAAAAAGTCACCGTTTCGTTTTAAACGGAACACGTATTGCACACTCGGCGACGAAACGCGATTGAAAATATCAATAAATTGCGACGGCGGCGGCGGCGGCGACGACTACGACGACGACGACATAAGACCAAGGATACGAGTCCTGAGGATTCGCCGGGAAGCCGCCGCCGCCGCCGCCGCCGCCGCCGTCCGTTCGCCCGGAGAGAGTTGGCAGCAGAGGGAGGAGGACGTGGCGTCGTCATACGCATTATGTGTGTTTCGAAAAGCTTGTTTGAAGTGAAGAGTATTATATTATATTGTGGCGTAAGTCACCGATATACGGTCGAGGTGATTGATTATTTCATTGTTCGCCCGCGGAACGGTTTGTCAATAACGTCGGGGGGGAGGGGGGGGGCAGAGGGTCCTCTCGTCGTCGTCAATGAGACGGATTCTCAGAGTGGGCATATTATTACGCGTACGAATGAGTCACATTATTATATAATGTTTTATGCGCGCGAGACGTTTAATTCCTCGTTCATATTTTGATCCGCAAAAAAACAATGAAAAAAAATTTCTACTACGACGATCGGTCGTTCCGATCGGCCCGACGACGTACGCGCGCGTTTTCGAACTTTCGGAAATCGTCCTTTTCGCGTGGGTTTTTTTCGAAAAATATATTGGAAATTTAAAAAAAAACCTACCTCCTTAAAGTACCGACGAGGCGGAATAGTACCGTCAAACGATATAATATATTATAATAACACCGATGGAAAATAGAATAAACGTCGTTGTAAAAGCCGCAGAGAGTATACTATTTGGTTATTAAATCAATCAATCAATCTGATATATTATTGTTATTGTTATATTTTGTTTTAGAACATTTAACAATTATTTAATGTAACTCTTTACCTCCATCACAAGCACGCTTACAAATATTTATTTGAAAAAAAGATGTATTTTTATTATTATTTATAAGATTACATAATGGTTGTAGTATTTAGTGACGCGCGCTCTCCGAAGACTCGAGAAAAGAATCGGCGCGAACATTTCAAACGCATCAGTTTATTCGCGAGAAAAAAATGGCTCGAAATATCTATCAGATCGAAAATAACGTGTCGCCGTCGGACGACGCATAATATATTATTACTGCAGTATGTGCAAATCGGAAAGCCAAAACTCGCGAGCGAACGTTTGAGTGAAGTTTTTTTTTCAAAGCGATATATTAGTGTAATGGCCCTTTTTTGTTTTTACAACGATATTTTTTTTCAAAATAGCCGTTTTATAAAGTTATTTAAATAAAAAAAAATGTTGAAATCGACCGCATTTTCAATTAAAGAGAGCAAAATGTATAGATTATTTAAAAACAAAAAAAAAAAAACGAATTTTAAAATTTGCAAGTGTTAACAAAACATTTCGGTACGAAAATCGTGAAACATTTAATTGCAATTCGAGGTGGACAACTTACTCGGAACGTTTGTAAAAATAAAATGTCACATAAAATCATAACGAAAAGTGTGTTATCGAATAATAATAATAAGCGTTTAAAGTATGAAAAACGTAAAATTTAATATTATTGTCGTCAGGGACGTAGCCAGAGGGGGGGTCCACGGGGTCCGGACCCCCCCCCGAAATGTCATCGACGAAATTTTTTTTATACGTATACCAAATAGCTGGGTATGAGGTAGATGACGATAAACCCACGTATAATCGTAAAATATATAAAAATATATAGCAAGTGAGTATTTACTTTGGTGTGAAAAGTGGAAAAATAATGAAGAAACCCCAACAGATATTATGGCTATTTTAGACTCGTGTGATTCGACTTTTTACCCAAATATAAACTATTTGTTACGAGTTTTGGCAACCCTCCCAGTATCTACAACTGAAGTTGAACGATCATTTTCAACTTTAAAAAGAGTAAAAACACTACTTCGAAACCAAATTGGAAATGACCGTTTAACAGGGCTGACTCTTTTATCAGTTCATTGGGAAATATCAGTTTCACCAAAAGAAGTGTTGAATATAATGGCAAAATCAAAAAGAAAATTATTATTATAAATTTTATTATATCTATGTTATATTTATGCCTACATTTTTTTTATTTATACGATACTTTTTTTACAATATGTACATAACATAGCTAGCATAATATAGTAACTAGTAAGTCATTAGGAATTTAATTTTTGATTGATTAATAATAGAATGGTTAACATTAGTTATTATTATTATTTTTTTTTTTTTGGTTTGACCCCCTCCGAAATAAAATCCTGGCTACGTCCCTGATTGTCGTATTATTAATTTTTGACTACGAATTCATAGAAAATAGAGTAGATTTCAATTTTATTTTTGTTTTTTTCAAACGTCATCAAGTAACTTTATAAAACGGCCATAATGTACATCGCGCGATCAATTATTATTCTCCTGGTAAATTACAAACGTACAGAGAGATATCGCGCGTATGCATAATAAACGAGCAATGTATACGCGGCGATAACATCATCATCGTCACTGCAGCGACCGACGGCGATCATTATTATATTATCATAAACAGTATACGAGTCGAAATACGAGATTGTCCGGCCGCAATCAAAGTTAAAAACCACACCGCTCCCGGGGTGTAATAAGGATAATAATATTATATAATCATTATAATATACTCGGCGCACTTCGGGAGAGAGCGCGCTTAAAAAATCACTATCGATGCATTAAATGCATGTTATATAAAAACCAAACCGTTAGCGCGCGAATTCGTTATTTTTTCAAAGAAAAAAAATAAAAAAAACGTTCGTCGCGCGTCTATTTGATTATTTATTCGGAAACGAATCTACGGAAACGGGAAACGACGTAACGAGGGGGGCGGCAATTGATCGAGAGAGAACCGACGGGGGAAACAAAAATCGCGTTATGCAACTTTAATGGATATGAAATTTCGTGCGCTCTTTTTTTTCCCCACGTTTAGAGAGTATGAGATTGCAACGCAACGCAAAAAAAAAACGGCAAATATTTGAAAAACAAGGTACTTTATTTACGTTTAATATTTTTAATGAAAGAGACACCTCGAAATTAAAAAATTATATATTCAGTTTTGATTAGTCAGATCTATACAGATAAAAAAACGTTTTTTTTTTTTTGAAAAGAAAACACCGTCGAAATAATATAACGATATTACGCAGTTATCGCACACCTGGGATTGCGGGCGCAATATTGAAAAACAAAGACCACCGCCGTAATATTACGTTTAATACTCGAGTCGGAGCATGCCGTGTTTTATATGCTTTCAGACCGACAAGAGAAAGTGTTTTTTAAGTACTTCCCGATGTCCGATTTTAATTTTGAATACGCGTACGAATTTATTAGCCTTGTCATGTGGGAAATACATTTTTGATTTATGTATTAAATTAGGTTTAAAAACGTGAAATTATTTTTAACGTTTAAACATAAATATTGATGAAATCTACTTCGAAATTCTGTTTCCTACCATAACCTAGTACGAATACAGATCTTTTTTTACAATTTAAATCGGCCCACTGGAATAGTAACTCAAATAATCTCGAAATTAAAAATTTATATCAAGTTTTGATTAGTCAGATCGATATACTGATGAAAAAATGTAGAAAACGTTTTTTTTAAAAGAAACACGTTATTACGTAGTTATCGCGGACGCGATTTTTATCTCTGGCGGGCCCCAAAACGACAATATTTCGACTTATTGCGTACACATCGTTCGTATTGAACGACGACGATTCCGTGGCGCGGCGCCTTTTTCACGCGAATAATCGTTTTCAGACACGAAATTACAAGCGTTTCACTACATTAATAACGATAATAATACGAGCGATAATAAAACGGTCGCGCGCGCGCGCGCGTGGATAAATTATTATTTTAACGAATATTAATTATTTCAAGAGCGTCGGGGAAACGTTAAATTTTTTATCGCGCCGCCGCCGTGACGCGTGTACAACGTCGTGTCCGAACACGTCCGATAGGAATATTTATCAGATCCGCGTTTGCGTTTACGCTTTTACCCCTTTTCTCTCTATTTTTTCACATGTCGACGACGATTAGTAATAATATATTATACTCGACGGCGAGGCGAGCGTGTAGTATAATATGCATATTTCAATGGTTTTTTTTTTTTTAAATTTTTGATTAACGGCTGCGGCGGCGCACGGAAACGAATACGAGATTAAACGCGCGCGAATTCATATATAACGAATCGAAATTATAATAATTCAGGCTCTCGGGGGATAATTCGAACGTCGGAAAACGCCAATAATTATATTATCACGATAATAGTAGTGACGTAGATAGAATTTTTTAGAGTCGATTCATATAATCGCGGGTTAATTATTTAAATAATAGTCATTTTATTAATTTCAATATAATATTGTTATGTATATATTTTGATATTTATAGTGAAAATATCGTTTTACTATGTAGTGTACGTGTAATAATTAAAAATCGTTAAAAATATAAATAAATATCTGGGCAGGGGCATGGAAACCCCTTACACACCCCCCCGTAATTACGCCACTGATATTACCCAAGTGAGAAAAAAAGGAGAGGCGTGTCGGTCGCCAACGACGCCCGCGGCCCACTATACTATCCGCTTATAGACTAAATAAATAATATAATATAGGTACTACTTACGGCCTGTCCGCTGTCGAGAGGTTCGTGTTGGTTCGCGTTGGCTCGTGAAACGAAGTAACGGAAAATCACTAAAATCACTCGATAGAAAAAAAATTAAAAGAAAACTAAAAGTCGCGATTTGAAAATTTGACGACGAATTTAATTTCGATAAAAACGATCGACAAAAAGCACTGTCGACCATTGCGGAGAAAAGTAGAAAAAAAAAACCGTAAGAAGAGACGCACTTTCCGAACGACGGTCGACACCAGACTGATCGGCCGCACGCCGATGTTGCATTCTGGGGCGTCGCTCGATCGGTACCGGTTGGCTTGCGCGCGCAGCTCGACACTTGGGCGGAGCGAGCGGCTCGTTGGCCGTGTACCCACGCAGTTTTGAACCGACGACGACGTAAACATTCAATCGTTCCGATTTCACGTAAACAAGATTATATAATAATTATCAGTGCAACATAATTACGTTTATTCATAACGAACTATATTACGTCATTATTGTGTCGATTACCTAATTAGCGATCTGTTCGATTGTCATGACGATTTCCTGTGCGAAAATCACGATTTTTTCGTAACTTTCACTCGTTACGATTTCACGCAAACACGATTATAATATAATATAACGAACTATAATATACGTCATATTTATAATGGTTTAAGTGAAATTATCGAACGTGTGCAAAGGACATTTTTACGCGTTATTGCGTATAATAAACGTTATAACGCACCTTTTCGAACACAAACAGATTTGTACCCATATATCAGTAGTCCAGGAATCTATTAATTTAGATTCTCTGGACAAAAGGAGTAGGTTTAAGGATATTCGTTAATCAATGGTTCTATATCTTGTCCTCTGAGTTGTTACAGTCCCTCCCACCGAACATCCTATGGTCGTATAACAACCCAATGGACCGAGAATAGCCAGAGAAGTAAATAATTTAGGTAATTTTCATTCGTTTAGGGTAAATCATCTATATATATAAAAATGGAGACAAAAAATTGGAAATTGAATCAGTTGAGAACGGCTGGGCCGATTTGGCTCAAATTTTTTTTAAACGATAGAGAATGTCGGGGAGCGGGTTTATAGCATAAATTATGGAGAAAATTAACCCTAAGGGGTTAAAAGGGGTAAAAATGGAAAAAATCCTCAGTCAATGGAGCTTTGTGGTATTAAATTTTGTTAATAGTTTCATTTAATATAGCAGAGGCCCCACGGGAAAGGATTTTTCGAAATTCGACCCCTAAGGGGGTTAAAAGGGGTAAAAAGGGTGAAACAAGAAAAATTCGCCTGGCTGGAACTGCTGGAGCTTTGAGTATGAAATTTGGGCAGCAGTTTCGCTTTATATAGTGGAGACCCCATTGGAAAGGATTTTTCGAAATTCGACACCTACCGGAGTTAAAAGGGGTAAAAGGGGTAAAAATGAAAAAAAAAACTGATAAAATAAAAAGTTATACTGCACACGGGCGAAGCCGGGTTATTCAGTGCATAACTCAACAACCCTTGAACCGATTTCGCTAATTCTTTTTTTATAATATTCCTTGAAGTACGATGATGGTTTTTACGGAGAGATTTGTTAAGAAATTATTAACCCTAAGGGGGTTAAAAGGGGTAAAAATGGAAAAAATCCTGAGTCACTGGAGTTTTGTGGTATTAAATTTTGTCAATAGTTTCATTTAATATAGCAGAGGCCCCGAAAGAAAGGATTTTTCGAAATTCTACCCCTACCGGGGTTAAAAGGGGTAAAAGGGGTAAAAATGAAAAAAACTGATAAAATAAAAAGTTATACTGCACGCGGGCGAAGCCGGGTTATTCAGCTAGTAGTTTATATATTATATCTGATCCATATGTTTAATGACGTGTATTAATGTAACATATTTATTTTTATTAACTTTTTCTTTTTGTCAATCGATTTGTATATATATATTTTGTTCTTTTTTTTCTTTTTTCTCTCTCACCTATATGCGTATTACGTATATTTTATAATATGTACTTTACTGTACTCGAGCCCCAAAGGGCGTTTATATATTAAACAATAAAACAATAATATCGGAACAGTTAAATTAAACCTAATAACCGATCTGTTCGATTGTCATGACGATTTCCGGTGCGAAAATCACGATTTTTTCGTAACTTTCACTCGTTCCGATTTCACGCCAACACGATTACATCATTATCAGTATAACATGATTACGTTTATTCATAACAAACTATATATTACGTCGTTATAATATCGATTACCTAATATCCGATCTGTTTTCATCACGTTTTTTTTTCACCAAACCGAAGCTTCGATCGTTACGCCCCATCGGCGCCTACGAGTTTGTCGTCGTGTCGGTGAACTAATAATTTAAAATCAAAACAATAATTATTGTTCAACATTTACAGACTATAATATTATAATATGTGTATTGCGATTTATTTTTACCGCGCAATCGTACGGAAACGTTGTCGTGAACAATATTTTGTAGTTTCGATACGGCTAAACACGAGCGCGCGCGCGAAGGACGGGACAATTTTTCTCCCGTACAAATTTATGCGCAAACACTTCGCGTCTATAAAACGAGAAAAGTTTAGGAGCGATGTTTTCGCGTTTGCATAATACGTACACGCATAATATTTAGAAAATATGCGTGCCGCGCGCTCGGCAGGATCCGCCGCGCAAAACGACGCGAACGTGTGTAATCGGGTTTTGATGTATTTTTCGTAGTTCACAGCGGCGGCGGCGTAGTTTTTTTTTCCATCACTTTTTTCTCACACATCTGTCTACATCTGCG
Organism: Drepanosiphum platanoidis; assembly: GCA_948098885.1. Classification (NCBI taxonomy): domain Eukaryota; kingdom Metazoa; phylum Arthropoda; class Insecta; order Hemiptera; family Aphididae; genus Drepanosiphum; species Drepanosiphum platanoidis. The sequence continues at coordinate 6,032,954 of OX402539.1, forward strand.
CGATTCGTCCGAATAACAAAAACGCGCGCGCTATCAAAAACTATTTTTCTTACGTCTCCGGCGAGCAGTAGTAGTAGTAGTAGTACACATTCGAAACATCCGCGCGTAGGCCATAATATTATAATATAAGACTGATGAAAGCTTATTGAAAATAAAGGACGAAACACAGATTTCGTCCGCGGTCCGGGGGTTTCCAAAACGGGAGTTTTGAAACTATAAAGAGAGTCGAAAGGAACATATTATTAATATGAAAAAAATCTATTTGTCGAAAAAAAACGACGTGAATTCTCTGTCGTCGCGCGTTTATTATCAAATCGTGTCAACCGCGTTTGGGGTAATATTATGTGTATTTTGTCGTTGCAAATATATTATCATCGGTCTGGTTCGACGGTTATATAGTATTGTATTCGCTCGTTAAACAATACGTATTAAATCGATTGTTTACGAACGATTCTATTCGATATAATAATATTATATTATTGTTGTCGCGATATGGTTTTCCACTTGGCGGTGATCGAGGCCCTAGCGTTCGGCAAATTCGGACGCACTTGACCGGCGAGTGAAACGCGCGCGAAATACGCCGAGCGTATATTATTTTGTCGAGTGCGCGACCACCACTCGACGGAGAAAAAACAACGCGTTATTATCGAAAACTCAAACAAAGAGTCGAGTGTTTTAAAAGAAACAAACAAAAACGTAAGTCGCGCGGCTGATCTTACCTCGAGGAGTGATCGAATCGCTTTTAAACGATTTCGAGATCGTCTCGCGGACAACAAACTATAGAGCGGCGGTTCTCAAACTTTTACGATCACTGCGCCCTTAAAAGTAATAGTTTGTGTCTCGCGGAACCCCCTCCGATGTCTTTAATATTCCAACTCGACTCCGATTTTTCTAAAAAAAATAAGAAAAACCAATACTCCAAAAAATGTTATCAACGATTAGTATTTATTAGTTCATTTTTACGTAATCAACGAGTGAGTGTTAGTCAAGTACAACAAATACTTTTTAACGATATTATACTATATAGTGACTATATTATTAAGGTGGACTTTTTCAAATAATATAAAATAATCCAAATATAATAAAAAATTACTTTCTCAATAATCACATACATCTGGCGGAACCATTGAGATTGTCCCGCGGAACCTTAGGGAACACACTTTGGGAAAAGCTGACTTAGAGACCCGGGGTCGCCGACCAGTCGATCTTTCTAGGAATATAGGTCGTTCGTTATAAAATTACCATTTTTTTTTTTTATTTTGCTCATCAAACAAATCTCTTTCTAAATTCTCCTGGACGTCGATCACCATGGGGACTCGAAATTTCAAACGTAGCTCTCGCTTGTTTGAAAAGGTCGGCGGCGTCTGGTCCAGAGTGCGCGCAGATTCGTCATCGATATTGCAGTTACTATACTACTTTGGAAAACGACGGCGACCGTCACGGAAACAATAACACGAAATAATAATCAATTCGACACGAGTTTTTTCTTCAACTTTATTTTTACCATAGTGAAATATGTAAAAACTTGACGATAAATTTGAATTTTTCACCCCCTGAGGAGAACTTTACAACAAACTATACACACGTCAAAGTTTCTTTCTTTTTCCGATCGAAATCAGAGTTTTGGGAAAATTCGCGACGAATTCATTATATAATTTATAACAACGACGAGATACGAGTATTATATCGCGGTTTTGAAATAAATAAATACAGTAATCCCTCGTTATCCGGTTTCGATTATCCGCGGTTGGGTCGGCGATAACATTTTATTAATACATACGATGAAAACGTCAAGTTGGTTGGCGAATCTGCCTCGGCAGACCATTTAGCAGCTACAAATTTTCCTATAGAGTTAAAAAATGTCATTGAACAGGGTGGTTACACCCCCGAATAGGTATTCAATGCAGACGAAACTGGTCTTTTTTGTCTTTTTTATCAAAAAATGAAAAAAACAGCACCGGGATTCAAGGCAGCTAAAGATAGACTCACCTTATTGCTTTGTGCTAATGCTTGTGGTTTCGTGATAAAGTCAATGGTCGTTTATAAATCACTTAAACCACGAGCCTTCAAATCTAAAGACATGAATCACTTGCCAGTGTTTTGGAGAGCAAATAATAAAGCTTGGGTCACTACATAAATTTTTAGTGATTGGTTTTGTTCCTCAAGTGGAGATGTACCTAAAATTAAAAAATCTCCCATTTAAATGTATAAAGAATTAATAAATTATATTAAAAAAATAAATAGTAATCAAATAATTGTAAAACATATTATATTATGTACTAAATAATAAAAATTAAAAATTGTATGTAAATAAAACCGTTTTACATTGCTTTATGGTCTCGTTATCCGCGGTTTCGATATCCGCGCAACTTTGCTGGAACCTAACCTCCGCGGATAACGAGGGACTACTGTATACGTATTAATTCGTGTATGCTGTATTCTTTTCAAAACACGAAAAAAAAAAACACCCGCGTACAAATATTCTAAACGGGGCTACGCGGATCTCGAGCGAGCGCGGCTTTTCGTCTTGGCCGTAAATTAAAAAGAGGCGAGTGGATTTTTGTTTTTTTTCGTCCGAGCGCAAGAGGGAGGAGTCGGCCACTTGTTTCGCTCCATTCGTTTCTTATATAGTCTCGCGGGTGTATTATATAACGTTTCAAATAGATCACTCGACCGGGTTTATTAGATGCGTCTCTCTTTTTAAGTCCCGACAACGATTAATTACTGCGTTTTGAAAGTAATAGCCGGCGCGAGCGCGGCTCACACAGCGAACGCTTATTATTATATCGTATATGGGTTTCCATCATTAATTTAGCAGCTTTGTTATTTTATTTTTTTCTCCGTATACTTGTTATTATAGTATTTATTTTTTTTCCTCCCATATACGATTCGTTCGGACCACAACAGTAGTTATTATTACGTATTGTTATTTCGTTTTTCCGATCGTCCGTAATAAACATGTCGTTCGAAAAGAAGAAAAAAAACGACGACGACGACGACGACGACTCGACTGCGGAAACGGAAAAAAAAACGTTATGGTTTTCGTCGTTTTAAAATACAAAACCTAAATATTTTCCCGGGCGACGAGGCTTAGTGGTTAGTACGGTTTTTAGAGGGATTTTTTTTTTTCCTGTCGAAGCGAAAGACACGAGAGCTGTCGGTAATCGCCGTTTTTCATTCTTTTTTCAGTTGTGAAAATCCCATCGAAACTACTGCGCGCCCCACAATAGAGCGCGTATCTCGATAGCTCGAAACGTATAAATTAATTCGATCGGCCCGCGAGAAATAAAACCGACGCGGTATGGTAATTTTACAGTCGGTGAAAAACGCGAATGACAAATATGAAAAACCCCATATTATGCCACCGTACACCACACCTCTAGGATTTAGAGAAATATAATACAATATAAAAAATAATACGATTCCAAAATTGCTGGCGCAAAGCCGTAAAACCGCGGGGCGCGCGAGGACGGCAATAACGCGGAAACTATAGTCTGAAGTCAGACCGAGCACACGGACAAATACTTAGTAATACTCAATGAGGTTGTATCGAGGGGAAGTTTTATCGTTTAGTTTTTTTTTCCCATACTTGTTGTTTCGCCGGCGGCGGCGGCGCCATGACTTTATTGTTTTACACGCGTTATTACCGTATACGAGAATCGAGAGTTGTTTTTTTTTTTGTCGTTTTCACTGATATAATAATTATTATCAAAGAAAATAGAAAAACAAAGATGGATGACAGTTATTAGTACTATTAGATTACGTTTTACGAGTTTTCACGCGTTTTACAAGCTCATAAAGCTAATAATTATCGTCTCGCACTCGCGATAACAAGGTAGTGCTCGATAATAATCGAGTACACAAACACGCGCGCGTATATATTTTATCATTATTGTGTGCGCGACTACTAACGGTTATTGTAATTTTAATTTCTTCGCGCGACGACGACACGGACGTTTTCTAACCGAACGGGTAGAGCAGTAAACAAGGGTCGTCCGCAGTTTTTCCCGACGAAACTGTTTTTTACACGTCACTTTATACGGGCGGAAAAGCACTTTGCCGCGCGCGTCGATATTATAATAGCGTTATGATTTCGAACGAACGGCCGAGAAGAGAAGAGAAACGGAAAAATTAGATAGACCGAGCCCACTAAACATTTTAATATGTTGCCCAACATCTCTGGGATGTATGATTTTGGCTTTATACGGAACATCACAAATTTCAATGTTAATAAGACAAATATTTTGAATTGACACTTGATTATAAAATATGTATAACATCCCTACAACGCTTAAAACATAACTTGTATGGAACATCGCTTTGTAACGTTAATTGGTAGTTTTGGGTATGTTGCTAACTGATTAGTCTCGGGAAAAGTTTATAAAATATACATTTGTTGTGATAATTTAAAGTCCTTATCTGGCCGCTGCCGACCGTTATTTATGCTTGCAGGGATGTTATAAATGTATGTTAGTTGAACGTTTCATGAAAAACATCATTGCGGTACAAATACGGTCCTGGGGATGTTTTTCATGCATATAAGGAACGCAATTTGTGATGTTACATGTTTCAGTGAAACTATTGTGAATTATTGCATAGTGGGAGCGTACTCGAATTTCCATAGACACGAGTCGTGATGATAATACGTAATTACGATCCACTTATCGGCGACAAAATAAAGCGTCGAATTACGTTTCGCGGCTTTTGTATTTATCAGATGGTTATTTATCCAACGCGTCCGGCGGCGGCGCCCTTTCCAACAACAAACGGCGGAGAACGCCGCGCCGTCTCGATGGCGGCGGCGGGGCGAAACGGAGCGCTTTCGATTGTGTCAACGCGATAAAACGCGCGCGGAAAACTTTACTTACCCGCGCAAGTCGGAAAATTCGGACGACGAGACGACACTGGGGCGGGCGATCGATTTGAAAGCGATATCGGTAAAAACTGTTCTCGTCTGCAGTTATTTTCGTTCGCGAGCGTTTCGATGCGATTCCGGTCGCGTCTGAAAATTATACACCACGCATTATTCAACACGAATCAAACAGTAGTTTAGGCACTAAGAATTAAATACTTACTTTTCGATTTCGGCGTTATATTATATTTACTGTAATGTACGCAAGTAGTTTTAAAAAGTTATCGTTTGGCCCTTTCTAAAAAAATCCTAGTGGGGACCGCCGCATTATATTATAATTTGTTCAGACGCGTCACGCGATCGGCTAGAAATCAAAGAGCCACAAAGAGCTACAAAAGCCAAATATTTGTTTACGTCGCCGAGGAAAAAATCAAAGATACACAAAGGGAAACGAAATCGTATTGTTTTTTTTTTTACTGTCGCGGCCGTCGCATCGGGGCAGTATGTAATAACTAGGGCTCGGATTTTGTAGCAATAAATGCTTCTTTTGAGGGGTGTGTGATAGAAAGATAATTCTCATAGATAAATACGTTTTGAATCGTTCAGATTTCAATGAAGTAAACTTTTTTTTTGCTTTTTCCACAACACTTGCTTTTTATTGCTTTTTCCCCTACTTGGTTATTTTTTCTTAATTTTTACATATTTTTCTTGAAAATTCAACTTATTTTTATGTAAATTATACTTGGACTATAAATCATTATTACCAGAAATTTCAAAACCAGTAATAAACGTATGAATGATAAAATAACTATCGTTATTGTGCCGAAATTGTAATGAATAATCATAACATGCATATGAAATACGCATGGATTACAATGATTACATAATAGGTTGATGTTGAAAGGTCTTTTTCTACGTATAAATATAATATATTAGCAGCACCCAATAGAATGAGTTCTAATGAAAGTATCTTGACCAAATATGTGGTCGTAAATTCCTTTTTTAATATTTAATTTTATGTGTATTTGTTTTTTTTAGAATTAAATTTAATAAACGTTTTTTTTTTGCTTTTTTCGGCTACTTAAAATGCTTTTTTAAGGATTTATTTTGCTACAAAATCCGAGCCCTAATAATAACGTATCGATAATATCGTGGTGCGTGGACTGCAGAATCCACAACATGTATATCGACGTAGAGCGTTCGCGTTAGAGGGAATTGCGCGTGTTTACCGTTTAAAAATCGTATAATAATGTAACATTCGTATAATAAAAACGTTGTCGCGACGAAAAAATAAAAACTAAAAAAACCGTTTCTCCGACACGACGAGCTTCGACGTACGCCTACGCGCGCGTTTCCCTTTTTACCGAACGAGATGATATATCGACCTCGGACCTCGTGTTGTATTATAATTGGAATTTTTACCTCTACAAGAATTTCATTTAGGTCGAGCGAAATTAAATCAACCGGTAGGCTTTTTTTTTCTCACCGCACATAAAAGACTAGACCGTCAACCGTTTCGACGAACAATAAGAAAAAAGCTACATCGATTCGAGTCGACGGGGGAAGGAAAAAACCCGACGGCCGATCAATGTTTATTCTCACGTTTTACAAAATCGCTCGGGATACGTACACCGTCGACGGGATCGCGCGCGAACGGGAGATTTCGTCTGAACAAAATACGTTTGAAACGCAACGCGCGTAACCCGAGAATATTTTTTTCCACCGTCGACCCGTCGTCGGGTTCGAGTCGGTCGCGCGAACGAGTGTTACTTTTCGTTTTTATCGTGACGGTCTCGCGCGGACAACGGTATCGGGTGTTGGCGGACGTTGTTCCGGCGGAAAAGCTTTTGACGGGAAACATAGCAGCGCGGCTGGTACGTACCGTCGAAACCGTGGACGAGTTTCTTCCGAGCGCGAGAAAATCGAATTACATTCGTATAGTTCGCACGAGAACAAAGAACATAATAATAGTCGTTGGTAAAAAATATGTCGCGCCGTAATTCAAACTTTCAACGTTTACGACTACAATAACAACAGCAACAACAACAACAAAAAATAATCGTCCGAGCCAAGTCTCGCGATTTTTTTTTTTTGTTCTCTCAGTAGTACCATAATAATAATGTATTCGGGTGTAATGGCGGAAGTTGGAGCACTAAACAACGAAATGTACACGTATATGTGGCATGCGCATTTGTGCAATAAAAACAATAGTGCGTTTATGCACTGCGAGAAACCGAAAACACATCAAACGACCCGCTTAAATATCTCTAGGTACTCGTAGTATTTTATAGACGCGTGACGGTACTAAGGAGATATTGCAGTTGGCGACCGTTTTGGAGTTTCGGCGAACACATAAAATATAAAACGTCTCCGTCGTAACAGGTACGATTCGATCGGCTTTTTGTCGTCGAGAAGAAAACGGAAAAAAATTATACCGGTTCCAAGTGCTTTTTCTCCAATCCGACTGCGGGTGTCGCCGCAGCTACTCGAAACTGTAATACACGTATAATATATACGGTATATATACAATATTGTTCTATATTCGAGTGGATCGTAGCGTACGTTCTCATCGCGCGATAATAATATTGTTTTTTTCGACAGTTTGTCTCGTCGTCGAGTACGTTACTTTTTATCGCTCCTTATTGGATTCTAGATATCGCGCGCTCGCTCGCGCGCGGAGGTGTAAAAATTGATTTTTCGAGTACCCTTACCGCCCATCCTTGTGATCGTATCGTTCCTCCGCGCAGGACTCGATGTCTATTCTACGGGTAGACATAGGACCCCGGCGGCGGCGTTCCCGAAAACTCTCGAGGCCCCTCGTGTTTCGATTTACGATCCGACCTTACAAAAAAAAAAACAACACGTTTCCATTAGGTTTTATCGAATAAATAACTTATATTAGTTCAAACGAATACGGTACATATGGCGTTAAAAAATGCACTCTTGTTGTCGACGGAATTGCGTTTCCGCTTCGATTCGACGATCTAGAACGGGGGGAAATGATTTCGTATAATTAAACTCGCCGCCGCGGATTTTCATCGCTCACTTAACGATTTAAAAAGACTCTCGCGCGGCAAACCAATTGCGAGCTCTTTTTATTTCTTCGTTATTAACACTATATTCTTTGTGCGCGCGGCGAAAAAGGAAAAAAAACGGTCGTTCTTTACGATCGATCCCGCCGCGGACGTCTGAACGAGATGTCGTACACGTATAACCGCGCGTTCTCGCGTATTCATTAAAATTTCACGAGACCGATTTGAAATTAATTAGTTTTAACGGAAGTTTTACGACTCCGGGAACAAACGATCGCGCAAAAACTAGAATCTATTATTGCCGCCGCCGCCGCGGTAATAATTGAAAAATAAAACGTATAAATGTCGTACACACACCGCACCGCCCCAGTCTCGCGGAGGGAATTGTAAATTAAATTTTCTCGCTGTTAAAAAAGAAAGAAAAGGGGTTTTTAAAACGTCATTACTCTCGAACGTTTCGCGAGAGAAAAAAAACACGAACAATAATCATTTTCATACGTGACTGCGAAATATTAGAAACATTCGGTTCGATATACAGTATATACTATATAAGTATAGCACTCCGCGCGGCGGTTTCGGAAAAACTATAATTATTATCGTCGCGGAACGTCCGCGTTGTTAAGTAGCCGGTTAGTATTACGGTCGAGTTTTTCCGCATATAATCCGCACTAGGTATTTAACGAAAAAAAAAAATCCCCAAAACGCCGGAATACTTTGTGTGTCCGCGACCACTCAAACGTATTATACGATTACCCACCTAAATCTGTTTACTATAGATTTTGAATAGCGTAAAAGCTCCGAACAAATTCCCTCGTTACGTATACGCCGTACACTATACCCGACCGCAAAACGTGACCGCCGCCGCCGGAGTCTCTCGTTTGCAAAACGCTTCTGAATTCGAAATTACGACGGCGGCGGCGGACGAATTCGCAGAGACGTCGAGATCGGTCGGCAACTTTGTTGGGTTCTATTTTTATTTTTTTTTTATTAGTAACTCCTTAAAACAATAATATAAAGCTTTGTTTTATTCGTTAATATAATATTATTATTTGCTCTAAATCCGTATATTTCGAGAGGCGACTATAATAATGTATTATGCACCGGACGACGCCGCCGTCACGTCAGATCGTTTTTGATGTCTTTCACGACGACGTCTCGCGAGACTGCGACGCGTTCAAAGGCGAAAACGGACGACCGACGCGACGACGTCTCGTCCCCAACGCGCGCGCGTTCGGAATACAAGCGGCGGCGGCGGCGGCGGCGTCAAGTGTGTGTTAGCCCGAGTAATTATTATAATACGTACCCCTTTATACCCTAGTACAGTGCACTTCTGCGAGGCGAAATAATATCTCTGCTCGTAATCATCATTCGACGGCTACGGTTCATTAGGTACGTCTCTCTAATTTAATCTCGACACGTGACAATAATCGCGAACACCGGCAGCCGTTCTCGGGGCACTATAATAATCACACAATAATGATAATAATAATATAATAGTCATCGCAATAATGATAATGTATATGGTCCCGGAGGCGGCGAGCTAGTGTTATTCGCGTACGCCGCCGCCGTGAATACCGCGTATACCGCGTCGCGGGTTAACGAGACGACGACGACGGCGGCGGCGGCGCGGTAACGATATATCCATCACGTACGTTTAGCCGCCGCGGTCTCGCACGACAATCGTCCCAGGACGCAGGATCCCGAGGAAAAACGGCGGACGACGGGACGCCCGCGGGAGTTCAAATATCTCTACGAAACGACGCGAAAAAAATCGAAATATTCCATGTGCAGAACACATTTCGAGTGCCTACGATTGTTGAAAAACATTTTTTTAATATTAGAAATTCTTAAGCCGAAACCGAGTCGATATAACAGTATGAGCGCGAGGAGTCTTTTCGGTCGAAAACGTGACGTTAAAAAAAAAAAAAAAATTAGTCAAATTAAAAAAACTCACATCGCAGTCGATCGATCGAACCGATATATAAACCTCACCGCTTCGTTCGGAATCTAAAATATATAATAAATGTCTAAAAGCCCGCGAGATCGATGTACGTAGGTACGTGATTATTTTATTATCCTGCGCAACCGTTTATAAATATATATAAAGAGAGAGAGGTTTTAATCGAGCTTCGGGGTAGATATATACTGTCGCGTCGCAAACGTGACGAAAACTTTTTTTTATTTTTACGATAATTTTCGCTTGCGAATCGACTGAATTTAGGCCGTAAACACTAAAACGCGCCTACAAAGTTTCACGCGCAAAATGTGTTAGTCGCCTTACGAAACAATATAATAATAAGCCTATATACCTGCTTATTACTTTTGCTTTTACTATAAATTCAAACCGGCTTCTCCTCCGCGATGCGGTTGAATACTACTTTTTTCTCTCGTGCACTTTATATTACGCGTGAAAACCAGTTCGGGGTTTCATCTGTAAGAAAAGAAAAAGTCAATACGAATCGTCGAGAAATAATAAAAAAAAAAACGTTCCGACGTTCGTTTTTACCGTTTTCTCAACGGTTTGTTTCGAAAAGGTTTCTAGGAAAATTTCTAAACGCAATATGGGCGTCGCGCGGTTCACTAGCTGCTCTCGTCGATCCCGATGAATTTTCGTCCCGGTTTTCAATATGATAAAATCTATAAGCATCGTAGAAAGAGAAGGTTATCGATATTTTTGCGTAAGATCTATTAAGACACGGAAAGAAGGGGTGTAATTTGTTTTTATTACCGTCCAGGTAAACCGCGTTACCACATCGACCGCTAATTCGTTTCGACGAAATCCGTTTGGTATTTTCGATCTCTGCGCTGAATTACTTCTTTTTTCCACTTTTCAAAACGTCGAACTACGCGATTAATATACTAATCGTACGTAATGGCACTTGCCGACTACTCGTCGCACAACTCGATTCGCGATGTAATTCGATATGTCCGGACGAGCTCATGTGTCCTCCACACCCTTTTCCGACGGAAAAAATAAAATAAAAATACGCCGAATCTCCGTGTTTTTATTTTTTTTTTACTTTTTCAACACGTGCCGAGTGAAATATCACGACGGATTTAAGACTTTAAACCCGTGTAAATGTCCAAAGGTGTTTCACTCGATAATAATAATTATTATTATTACTATCAAAGTATTTCGCGGCGATTTACACGTTTTAGCACTTCATTATTTACGATCGTAAAAACGCGAAACGCCGAGACCTTTCCCTCTTCTTTCTTTTTCCTGGAAAACTCGAGATGTATATACTCATAAGTATACCGACACCGCGTTATTTATTTAATTCCAAACGGACCGATTAAATGTTCAAACGTGCGGAAAAAATAAAAACGTATACGTATACAAACGGATGTTAGGAAATTTTTTTTTCGCTTCCTTTGCGCGTCGTCGTTTATTTCTGGCCGAAAAACCTAGTTAAAAGAATAAAATATCACCTTTGGGACTGCTCGCGCGTGTTTCGCGATAATAAATAACTGACGCGCGAGAGTACCACTGCCGGACGTGTACGTAAAAGGTCTTAAACGCACGCGCATACATATTTATCGGACAGTGATGTTAAAAACAACTATACGGTATCGTCGTCGTCGTCGTCGATGCAAAAGGAGAGAGGAGAATCCGGTCGCGATTTTTCCACGGTCGATCGATAAACGCGAACAACGACGGGTCGATGATTAATATTTTATATCGCGTTACGTTTTTTTTTTTTTTTTTATGAAAATAATAACAGTAATTGTTATGTAAAATCGTTTTACGAGTCGTCGCGCGTGCGGTTTTCGTCACCCTAATTACGTCCAGTAGTCCTCTCGAGGACTTTAACGAGATTACAAAACGGACCTCCGTCTACACAAAAGGTCCCTCCGCGCGCTTTAATCATCACACCCGCCTAACTTATAATATTATACCATAACGCGTCATGCTAAATCGCATCCTTTCAAAGCCGGCCGACCGACGGCGAGATCGCCTTTTTATCGGGACGCGATTGTTTTTTGCATATCCGAATCTAAGTAGTTTTTTTCAACCCAAAAATATCGAATACGCTTCGATGACCGTACGGTTTTTACGAGCGAGCGATTATTATTTTCATTGTTTATCGAGCGCCGATCGTTTTGAACCGCGCGCGCGAACGACGCGTTAAGAGACGAGCGTTTTATGTTCGCACAAAAGCCGTGAAATAGTTATTCGGAAATACGGTTTTCTGCGTTTTGTTGATTTTATCGTTTCCACCGCCGCCGATATTATTAAAGTTTGAAACGGATACCTGACGTAAACGCCAAAGGTGACGCGAAAGCAGCGACAAAAACGAAAAATAAGAATGAAATCAAAGACGATCCGAGCAGAGGGTTTTGTAAATAATTATTTACTTTTCATTCGGCCGATCGGAAAAATGCATTTAAACGATAAAAACCGTCGCTGTCGCGGCGACGACGACCGACCTGACGTTACCCGTAACTCTGACGTTGATCGAGTGTTTAAATTCTCCTTTTGATTGAACGTATACGCAGGATACCTACCGCCGCCGCGCCGTACCGAAATTCGAAATTTTCGTCGATCGCCCAAATATATTAGATTTTAATAATTAAAAAGTCGACGGGGATTTCGGCCGAGAAGACAGAGAGAAAATGAACAAAAGACAAAATAAAAAAACGTACTCGGAAACCGAAAGAACGCGTACGATTTACCGACGCAGGACGCACGGCGCGAGAGCGAGTAAGTGTCCTGTAGATGAAAGGAATAGCTCGCGCGCTCGGGTAGAATGAATTAAGTTTTAATTTCATATTTGCGCTGTGGGACGTAAGCGGATTATTGTACGCGATGTACGACGACGGTGCGCGTTCGGAGCACGCGAATAGAGAAACGCCGACGACGACGGACGCGATCGTTAGGTGCAGAAAAATTCACGGTCGGTATGATATTTATGAAATAAATCTAGAGGTTCGACAAATCTATATCAGGTATATCGTAACAATTGTTGAGAGAAAAAAAACTGTCGCGAAAAGCGTACGCAAAGAAGGAATTTGACGTACTTACCGGCGAAATTGTCATTACTGCTGCAGTGGACTTGTTATCGCAGAGGCCGCCGAGTTGTATTCGATAGAAAACATCACGGATTCTTATTTATTTTTCCCTCTCTCTCTGCCGTTTCGAACCGATTTTTCACTAAAAATATATCACCTTTATCATTACGAGTTAACCGGTTTATGTAATCCCGTCAAAGGTTTTTAGCTATTATTATTATTACAAGTTCAATACGTTGTTGTACGCGAGCCAAACCGTGGCGTTTATATCGATAATAAATAAAAAAAATATCATACGCAACCTGTCGAGTGTAGCTGCAGTGAATCGAAAGCCCCGTCGTCGTCGTCGTCGTCGGGCTGACAGAGTTCTCGCGACCGTATTTATTTTTGTCCACGTCGTTTCGGACACGAAAAAAAATCGAGAGAGAGTACACAACATTTCCGTGTGCGTCACCGCGAACGCGCGTCGTAATCTATTAACCCGTGACTAGGGTCGACACGCACACCCCGCGGGGACGTTGCCGTGTGAATTCTCTCGTCAACGACGACGGGCCTGCATAATCTCGTATCGATCAGTGTTATCCCGAACGTTGTTCCTAGAAACCTGATGACTACCTGAAAAGATTGTCATTTTTTTCCCCCGGTTGTTTACGATTTTTCATATAAATTCACACTCAAACAAATAATAATTAAAATTACACAAATTACCAATCGGACGGGTGTTATTTATTTATTCTCACCATATTCATATTATCCGATCCTGTGAGATGTATATTTTTTGAAAACAGGCACAGACATATTGGCGCCACATCCCTAGGCATTAGAAATTAATCATCGTTATTATGACATTGACAAATATAAAACGATAAATAATCGTACGATAATTATAGGCAATAATATATGTTTAATTTATATTCCAAGCGGGTCATTTTTTTTTCCAACAGATTTATGTTTACGCAGCACACGTGGTAAATTTAGTTCGTTTTATTCTTTCTAAAAGAAAAATTGTTCGCTTATGTAGTAAAGTCCGAATCAATTATGAGCGCAACGTTAATACCATGAGAAATATGAATACAATTTTATTCTAGTAAGTAATTTTAAGTCGAACGAATAAAGAGTGCGCTCGACGATGATTTTAAATCGAAACCGGTCGTGACTTTTTTGCA
>OX402539.1:6647216-6846270 GCA_948098885.1 Drepanosiphum platanoidis
AAATCATTATTAAATGTATACATCATTAAAATTACCATAATATTACATTTAATAGTTGCCATACTTGCCTAGAATTATAACTGTAAACTCATGGAAATTAATTTCATTTCAGAAAGAATGGTTTGAAGGTTACCAACTGGCATCAGCTATGAATTTCAAGTTTCCTCAATTTAAAAGGTTGGCACTCAACACGGTTGTACCAAATGCCAGTCGCGATGGAATACATTTGATGGAACTGTTACTCAGTTGGAATCCGATTAGAAGACCCAGCGCGCAAAGCGCTTTGAGGTATTGTAAAATCACTGGAACTTAATTTACATAATATTATGTATCCTAATTTATTATACAATTTATTTATCAAAATATTGAATTATCAACTATACCTATCACTCGTCACGATATCTCATTAAAATAACTCATTTGATTAAAACGAAAATTGCAGGCAACCGTACTTCCAAGTAGGACAACAGCGTTTAAACCAGGACGTGGGAGAGGTGTCCTACGCCAAGATAGGCCAACAAAAAAGACAACCTGTACAACTGATGAAATCTCAAATATCGCTTCTCCAGTCCAACAACCACAAGCAACTCAAGTCAGTACCTACCGAATAACAAACAACAGTGTTGTGAAGTATTTAAATAATTTTTCAACTGTTTTTTTCCATTAAAATTATTCGAAATACCTTTTTTACGAGTATTATACCTATAAATATAATTTTTTCGATTTAATACCCCATACTCGGATAATATTCTCCTAAATTTCATCTCAGTTTATAAACTAATTACTTAGATTAATTTATTCACTGTGTGATTATCATAGTACTTGAGGTTAGTGGAAAAACGAAACAAAACAATTTTTATTTTTATTACATTTCTATCTAAAAAAAAGGTATTCGAATAAAATAAAAATTTCTTTTTTTTAAAATGATTATAGATATATTAGAGTACAAAAGTAACTATTTTTAAAAATATACTTTACAGCACTTATAAATAATATGATATTGTTATATATATAATATAATATGTATTTATTACCATTGATTTTATACTAAAAGTGTATTCCAAAATCAATAACTAAATATTGTCTTTATAGGTACGAAAACAAGTGGGAAACGATGGGTAACAAGCCTATAGGTAATAAAGACAAATCGTGGTACGATAACGACACGGACGTTATGGTGCTGAGCAAGAAGAAGTTGAGCGCCAAACAACATTATCTATCCGTAGCCAGATACGTTACGGGCAGGGCTTCCAACTTTCAAGCGTCCGAGAATGAGTAAACGAATAATATTTATATAAATATATAATATTTACATCGACGTTTTGTATACACGGGGTATGAATTATTTATAAAGGAAGTCGGTCTATTTGTACACATATTAACGCTCTCGTCGAATAGGCGGTACTCGAAAATGTCATAATAAGGGGTAATAATTAATTATAAGGTGTTTTATACATAGTATTATACACGCACTGCATTTACACGCATGGGTAATTTGTTTGTTGTGCATAAAATATAGAGAAGACAAGTTGCGATTTTCGAGTTTTATTTTATTCAACGCCACATAATCAGACGACGACCTATACCAACCCGAGTATGTCAGTAATAATATTACTAGTGGCTATAATTTATTATTGTTTGAAAATAATATAATCTCTAATAATCAATTGACAAACGATACCAAAATTTTTTATATAAACATTGTGGTAAATAGTGAAAACAAAAAGATGGATTTAAAATGTAACCAACTTTACGATTTTGGTTTATAATTTATTTTAGAAGGTACCTATTAGTTTTTCACTATTATCAGCAATTTTAGCACATCCCTGACAATGTAGTAGGCCTATAGTTGCGCCTTAAAGGTTAAAAGATATATTTACATATTATATATCACAATATCTTGTTGACTAATTTTTTTTTCTATTGTAATATATTTCTTTTTATATAAAACTATTACTATACAGGAATATGTCGAAAAGCATGAGGAATGATACATTTCCTTCGGTAAGCAAAGTGTCTTATGGCCAAAGCGATAAGCATAGAAATAGCAAACGACAAGCGGGTGGAAAAACCGACTGGACGTCAAAGTAAGTGGTTAATTTATTTTTAAATAACTCAATTGATTTTAGTCAATAATATTTTTGAAAAACGTTGTTTCAGGTACTTGCAAGAGTAAATCGCGTACTTAGTAAAATCAAAAGCTGTATTAAATCAAATTTTTTTAAAAAAAAAAAAAAAGAAAAGAAAAACAATCAAAATTATTTATTTTTCATAGCTACCTCTGCCATGTATAACCTATACACGAATAATAATTTTCTTATTGAAATAATATCACATAATTATATGTTTAGTTTTTCAATTAATATGATTTATGTAGGTATAACTTATATATTATATTTTATGCGTTAAAAATAGTATATTATATAAAATATTTAGATTTTTGTTTCTTTTTTTTTTTGTTTGTTCATAGACGTAGTAGAAAATACAACGATTTTGATATCGAAGATGAATTTATTTGTGCGCTATCCAAGTGTACACTGTAAGGTGAAACTCGTATTTCACAATCGCAAATATATTTTATTTAAAAAAAAATGGACGTGTTCATTATTTCAATGACATCCACTTACTTTCAAATGAAATTAAACGATTGTTATAATAATCATTATGTATAATTCATATTTTTTAGTGGACATTTATATTTGAAAAACATCTGATAATTAAAAGAAGTACAACAGCTTATATAGTAAGTACAGAAGGCCGATTTTAAAGTATAACAATAAAACTATTTATGTACATAATTTATCTACTCTTTCAGTGCAACCGAATAAGAAAAGCTTGTATTTAAAATAAATCAATAAATACAGTTTAATAAAAACCATTGAATAACGAAAAAAAAAACTCAAAACAATAACACATAACGTAATCTGTAACAAAGAAATTTTTGCAAAAATGTATTCACAAATCCATTTTAACATACAGGTGTAATTTGAATATTTTCGAACGAAAAAAACAAAACGTGTAAGTATTTTATTCTTTGGAACTACATTTTTATTGTCATTAAAGTTTTTAATAAATTATAATATAATATAAACGATTAGTTTTATAAAATTCATCGGCACACTGTGCACTTGGATTCTCACTTAAAAATATGTTTTGTACACAACAAATAAATAAAACGTTATAAACATAGTAATTCAGACATGTATAAACATTATCAAAAATAAAAAAAGTGCTAAACGGGGTTTTAATTCGTTTCAAGCAGTATAATACATTACTGCATTTCAATTTGATAAAATCAAATAAATTCGTGTTTACGTAACATTAACAATTTAAAAAAAATTCTAAAACTAACAGATCGTATTAATTAATTGCTATTTAGTACAACAAAAATGTATAAAACAAGAGGCAGTGCTAAATTATCTACTTGTTCGGTTTTTGCTTCGACGAGAGTTACGAAACCAGCTCCAAGCAGAGATGTTGTGAGATTCATATCGCACAATAAACCTGTAGAATAAAATAAAGAATAATAAATAGTACTTTTAAAATACGGTACTTTGATTTTAAAACAAAAACCGATCACATTATCATTTCAGATCGTTTATACAATATATAAATATTAATAACCATTAATGCATACCTATATGTTTGAGTGCGATAATACACAAGGCTTGAGAAACAAAACAGGCCGCAGATCCTTCGATGGTCTTTTTTGTACCTGCAAACAACACCGAAAAATCTCCAATTACAATTCTGTAAAAGCAACAATCAAATGGTAATCAAATTCGGATTTCTTAATTATTAGGACCACGATTTTAATCGGAGATAAAATTTTGAAAAATTAATCTGTGGACAGTCAAAAATTTCAAAAATGCCTCCACACGTCTACTGTAAGTAAATTTAAATTAAATTATTCTTCTAATAAACGTATTGGGTTAAAAACATAAGTCTATTTGTAAAAATTGTATAATTGAAATTCTAATGAATAATAATATTGTCTTATTTGTTTTTTCTAGCAACGTAAAGTGTACGATATTATTAAAGATAATTAACTAATAGAGTTGCCCAAAGGATATTTGCCATTTTGGATTCATATCTCATGTTATTTAACATTTTCCGATAAATCTCATTTCATTATGTTTTAGTTTACTACTAGTTCTGAACAACATTTTTACAAATGTTATTTTTATTAACATAAATCAATATTAATTGAACTAAATAAATAAGTAGTTGATAACAATAATTTAATTTTAAGCTAATTATAATAATAAATAATGATTTGATTAAAATTATCAAACAGTTTATCACAAGTAGGTGTCAAATAAAATCATTATTACAAATTGATTAATTTGTGACATCCAAATTTTCCAGAAAGTTTCATGACATAATTAGATTTAATATTATATAGTTTACCATTCCATTTGTGCCGTCCAAACCTAGAGCCAACCACGCTGGCGGCTGTGTCTCCTATGCCTATGGACAGCACACCTGCCAACAAAGGCAATAAGCTCTGGGGGTCGGGTTTCGGATGGATCCAAAGAGGTAGAGAACACCCAACCAACAAGTATATTGGAGTGAAAGCCACGGGTCCTTCGTCCTTTTCGTCCGAGTACACTTGGAAACCTTTCTGGAGTACTGCGCCGAGTGGTGGAATCTTTGCGATGCGTATAGTCTGTCAAACAACACAAAAATATCAATTATACCATATGAAATAGGGCATTACGTAAATTGATTTGATGTATAGTGTATATATTATATTTTTGCATGACTTAATGAACATGTCTAGTACTCGTGTCGAATATTAAAATACTAACTTCCAACAACACGAAAGCAGCAAAAGCCACTCCGCTGGCCAAGTACAACAAACAAGGATCTCGAACCAGACCTGGAGCGAACACGAGACAAGCCATCAGGTGGAAGTTCTTTCTGATTGACGTTGAAGCTTTGGAGTCTCTTAATATTTGTACGCATACAAAAATAAAGGCAAACACAGAACAACAGAGCCAGTACAGCAGCAGTATCGTCTGTAAAATCATTAGTTGTTACTAATTATCATTAATAATTATTGTGTTATAAATTGTAGTTATATGGTTTTCACAAGATCCGATTGGAAATAATTAACATCGCGTGCGTTCTTACTGTATGGCGGTCTCTCAAAACCCAATTCAGAATCTTCAGCACAGGACTACCATCTAAGACGATATGCAGTGGCATTATGATTGCACCAGACACGATTACACTGAACAAAGCATAGAACAGACCAGGTGAGGTGCGCAATGTTTTGATTTTGTACACGGCCAGGGCAAATACAGATATGCCAACGATTCCAAACTGTAATATTAATAAACACAAATTAATTATTATTAATCAATTAAATAATTTTCTTTTTATTCAATAAAAAATTGTGTTTTGTGTGAGCAGATCAAATGTTTGCAAGAAAGAAAATCGTGTTAAACATTTAACTGCACTACAACAAACCAACAAACTCAACTTTTAACACTAACCTGGAGTATTGTAGTGAACACGTCAAAGCACGTTTGTAGACGAAATGGTGCTAACATGTTTGTAACGGATGCGATGGCAAACAATAACACGGCCTGTGTGGTCACAGTGGCTTCTCCGTACGTGAAACTCAACGGGCAACAGGACACGACGAACTGCAAGAGCCGGTGGTAGGAAAGGGCGCAAAAGACGGCACATGTCAGGTTGTAACCGACACCTATAAAAGAGAAATACAATATAAATATCAGGTAAATGCACATATTATAGAAATGATGATTTTACAATTTAA
Organism: Drepanosiphum platanoidis; assembly: GCA_948098885.1. Taxonomy (NCBI): domain Eukaryota; kingdom Metazoa; phylum Arthropoda; class Insecta; order Hemiptera; family Aphididae; genus Drepanosiphum; species Drepanosiphum platanoidis. Next base: position 6,653,005 of record OX402539.1, read on the forward strand.
ATTTTCGAGAGTAATTTTATCCCCTAGTAACATTGTTGTTGTTGTTGTTGTTGTTGTAAAGTATTCGAATTCGAGCAAACACTTCTGAATACATATTTAAGATCAAATCATTTTTAAAAGTGTCAATCATATATTTTGTGAGAAAATACTTTTCGTTCAAACTTTGGAAGTATTACCATTAATTATTATAGAACAGTCTATTTTATCGTCAATGGTATTACTATAGCACAGATTTAAATCTTAAAATTTCTAATCGAAGGTAGATATTTCAATATTTGTTATTCCTTCTCCTTCCACGTAATTTCCGTCAATTCCTCCAGAGACTAATTATAATTAATTATAATAAAAACAATTAGACTTGCCCAAATCAGTATAGAGAGTTAATAGTTGTGCTACGACAACTGCGGTGACAATGTAACTCAGTGGCTTGGCTGGAAAACGGTCACAATGCAACACATTGGACACGGCGCTTATCGAGAGACCGCAGCTCACTATGGTTGAGATGATGTACGGTTCCGAATCAGTTTTACACGTGTAAAAACCACTGATTATTGCGCACGGCAACAAGAACATTAGCCACACTCCAGGCGCCGCATTCCGCCTAAAATAGTAATTAAAAATAATTAGTAAGTACGTGGGCTGAGACATTTGATGTGTTGTACCTACTTATTCGTCCTACCTAGTTAAAACATTTTATTTTTCTAGAATAATGATTAGGAATCCATTGTATTGAAAACAAATATTGAGCCATAGTTTTACCATTGATTATATAATATAGTCTATTATATAATACTTAAAAATGATACTTTACCTTTAATGATTCTATTTGATCAAAAACTCAACCCTATCACGGTAATTATTTGACAATTTAAACCGAAAAAAAAAAACTCCTTCCCCACAAAAACCTATAGATTCTTACATACTAATAAAATCTAATTACAATTAAGTACTGAAAAACTATACAAATTAATATTTTGAATAATTTGATATTAGCTGATAATTAGATCAGAGAAAAATAAAGATCACTATTATAAAACTAAACCAACGCGTTCATAGCTCGGAATATCAAATTAAAAAATTTAATCGGCCGCCACCCAAAAATACTAATTGTTTATAATAGATAAAGATTATAAGATTAAAAAAAAAAAAGAGCCATTTTTAAACATTTCCAGATCATTTTATTTTTTGTAAACACAAATGAAAAATATCATGAATTAATACTTTGATAATACAATGTAGAGATGTCAAGTAAATCGAAAAAATTAATATTAATAAAAATACAAATTATATAAATATAAAAATTATGTACAAACTCAGAATTTTTTATAATTTCATTAATCATTATTTACTTTGTGGCTACTATCATAACACAATACTGAGAATTACTAAATAATATTACAGTAACAGCAAGTATATTGTTGTTTACATAATAACGACAATTGAATATTAAATACTTAAATATGGTATACTACTGTTTCATATCATATTTTTTATACTTATATTCTATTTATTATTTGGATTCCCAAATCGATCCATTGTCTTCACTTGGGCAGTCAAATCAATCTGTACTTTTTTCCTTAAATAAAATATTGGACAATCTCGACTGGTACAAATGACTTCTTCGTGTAAACTCCCTTGGCAACGTTGGCATTCGGTCCACAACCGGCAGAATTTTTCTTGCAGGTCGCTCACTTTAATCCGTTCTTGATAATAGAGCTCACTCTTTTTAGGCATACAATATTGGCACAGAGCGTTTCTCTCTTCGTTCACCGGCAGCACACTTTTACATCCCAGGCACACTTCTCTTTTTTTCGTGAAGGCCGACAGCGCACTCACTTTAGATGTTACCATGGCCTTCTTACGCGTGTGATCGCCCTTCAATAAAACAGACTCTGCTTTATCGCCGAGGATCGGAGAGAATATTCTGACCAACGGTTTTGACAGCTGATTTTCCAAATAATAATTAAAATCAATGGGTACATTGTTCTCCAATACAAATATTGGATCTTCTGCACGTTGATACGCAGGCGTACCCTTTGTACCCGTGGTTAAAACATATGGTATTCGGTCACCCAATTTCGGCGCGTTCCCGGGATCTCTTTTTTTCATTTTTATTGCCAACTCTACATGAGCTTGTTTGGCGGTATAATCAGATTTGGTTAGTTCCTTAGTAATGACCAACTGTGATATATCAATTCGATTACACAATAAATCGCTAATAACTTCTTTTGCGTAGGCGACTGCTCCGTCGGGATCTCTATCGATCAGTAGTTTTTGTAAACATGTATTGATCATGTTGGCTACCAACGGTGAATTATCTCTGCGAACAGTCTCTAATCCCTTACAGTCCATCTTGTCATATTTGTCCGGACGTGTAAAATAAAGTCCTGCATATCGTTTTTTGTTAATTAATAAATATGGAAAATATACTTTTTCAAAATCTAACTTGATAGGATTTACAAATTTCGTTGTTACATACTCGGCTGCTTCGCGTCCTAATTCCATTGCTTCCTCAATCGTTTTTACTCCGAATTTTACCATTACCGAATCGGTATCTCCATAAATAACAACAGCATCGTGTTCATAACCATTTGCTATGCAATACTTTTGCTCGACTTCTTGCTTGGTACGTTCAATCATTGTTCTACCGTATGCAGTTACGCTAGTCGATATTTCTAAGCATGGTAATTTGCCAACTTGTGCTCCGGTAAAACCATACACCGAGTTTGCACTTATTTTCAATGCCAATTGCCTACCATCCAATACTTTTTTTTTGAACGGATCAGTCTCGGATTTCAAATCATTTTTGGCCTTCTTACGCGCGCCCAATAGATTTTCTAAAATTTCTGGCAATAGCCCTTTGCGTTTGGAACTACACAAAAAGTAACTGCCGGACGGAGTTTTCTTATAATCGTCTTCAGTCAAGTTTAAGAGATTAATTGTTTTTTGAGTCAACAGCGTAGTGTAACATAAATTGTGTGCCATCATAATACTTGGATACAAGGAATTGAAATTTAAAGTTGCGTTTGGATCAGCGTAATAACCTTTCATGGGCTCTATAACAGTGGCGCCTTCAAATTGTTCATCTTGTATACTGCTGTTCATTGTAGGCATAATATAATCTTTTTCTTGTGCGAGACGAAGTAACTGAGATACAACTTTGGCCTGTTGACCGCCTGTTACAAGACTTCCCAATGGAACGCCGGTTACCCTAGCCATTTCCATGTAGTTAATCAAGGACATTAATTTGTCTAAAAGTTTTAATGGAAGGAACGCATCTTTCAAACAATAAACTGCCAGACGACGTCTTGTTTGTGGTGTGCCATTTTGTAAGTCTGTTATAATACTATGGTGGACGTCTTCTTTTTGTTCTTGTAGAAAATGATAACTGACAGAGTTTAACGTATACGACCTTAACTTATAGTCTCGTACTAACACTAAATATAAATCAAAAGGAACTCTTCCGTCGATATTGATAATTTTATTTTCTCTTCGGCCCATTTGTTTGCTTTGAATTAATTGTTCTCTTATGACAGACTGTATGTCTTTGACACGTCCTAAGAAATTGAAATTTTTCGAATGTAAATGTTTAGAACGATTGAGCAAATAAGGTAAATCAAAATGGTTTATGTTATATCCAGTAATAATGTCAGGGTCACATTCGCGTACAAATGCAGCCCACTTTTCAAGCATAACGTTTTCTTTTTCACAACTTATCACATGACTGCCAACTATCGGTGCACATGTATTTAATGTAAATACATTTCTAATTAATCTCTTGTTTTCTATTTGTACCATGTTAGCTATTTGTATGACAGGATCTTTGTCTGGTTCAGGAAATATGCCTTTGCGACCGGCACATTCAATATCAAAACTGAGGATGCGGAAAGGAGCGACTTTACTCCATTCGCCCTCGGGGGCATGAGCTATCATGTTTTGCCAGCCGACGTCCACTTCGATTTGACATCTAGAATGCACTCTCAAATGAGAATTGGATCCACGTTTAGTATAAGTTCCAGCAGGAAGTTCTATCCAGCTACAACCGACGATTTTTAAATCGACCATAAAACGCATATCATAATCCACGTTGGTCTCAAACATTCTATAATGATGTCCAGAAAATGCAGGATACACCTGTTCTTTTTCCAGGAGTCTTTTTGCCGCAGGTACCAATTTTGGTAAGGCCATTGTGATTTTCAAGTATTTTTCATAATTTTCACCGTGATAGCCGTACAGATTCATTTTCTCAACAATTTCCACCATTAAAACGGGCTCCTGTACTCTGTTTTGATTTCCACGCATATCACTTGATACAACTGCACTCAAACGGTTTTTGAATTCTTTACAATGTTGAGGACCAAATCCTTCAGGAGCAGAGGTATAGAAATATGGTGAAAACCCATGTACATTGCAACACACAGAATTACCTTCCATAGTGATGCCAAACATTCGAGTTATCGGAACTAATCCAGTCTGTGCGCCACTCATTCCATTTATTGGTTCACCAATATAATTATCAATAGTGAGTTGTTGAAAAGCTAAACTATCAGTAGCCGGATCAATCTCTTGCATAGCAGGTCTAGCCCACATAGAACTAGAATTTTCTTGTTCCGGACCTTCACCCAGTACATCAGGCGATGATTCGAGTTCTTTATCCATTTCTTCCATAATGGCGAGGTCATTTTCAAACATAGATTGTTCGAAATCATCATCTTTAGCTTTAAATTTTTTACTAAAACTTCCCGATTTATCCGATGAATTTGTTCTTTTCTTATTAAACATCTTTCTTGAGGTTTATTATAGTCTGGAATAAAAACAAATTCAATAATGGGTTTTACTAATAATTGCAGATTGAATATGAAAACAGTTAATTAAATGTTTAGATTTCATCGAATCCAAATAATAATACGGTTTAGGAGTATAAATAGTATCTTAAATAAACTCAACTCTGTGTCTCTATAGTATTGTAATATTAGTAAAAAGTATAAATTAATTTTAAACACACTTTCAATCAAACCACAAAGTATATAGGTAGTTGTTAAAAATCTTAACTGATTTTTTTAATTCTTTTAAATATAATACGATTATTATTAAGTTAAATAGTATCCTAGTTTCAATTGAATGTATTCATACATTTTAAAATATACAATGTGCATTAGTAAATACACTTATCTAATAGCGACAATTAAAGTAACTATTGTTATATAACCTAATGTTATGTTTCGTTTTTTAAGCTCATGAAGACATGACAATGACTATAGGTTATCAATACAACAATTGGAGTAGCTATTTAATGTGATTACCCAACCCACCAAAGTATTATTCTATTGATATTGATTTTATAACACAAAAAAAAAAAAATGTTACCTACTTTCAGCTTATAAAATAGGTATAGTTATGAAAAATTAAATTTTATTTCCGTGGAAAAAAAAATTGTTACGCTATAAAGATATTATAAATCTTAACTAAATATTTTTTCATACGTATCCTATCTAGAATTCATCATTTTTCTTTTATTTTTATATACAAATTATTAATCGGACTGTATTTTAATTTTAAAACAAAAATATTAATTAAAATCTATCATAGTATGTCAGTAACAAGATATGTGTTGACTTGAAATATACAATAAAATCACTTTTATGATATTTTAATTTCAAATAATCTAAACAAAATAAATTTGAATTAGGTAATAAATAAATAAATAGTAATATAATTATAAATTATATTATTTAAATACTGGACAAACTGAATTTTTATAACATTTAAAAATAATGATTATTATTCTTAAAGATAAATCTTAACATAGATATAAGTACCTGGTATATAAGTATTTTACACCAAATTCTCTAAAGATCATTTTAGTAGTTTAAGGCAACGAATATATTGACTCTAAATTAACTATTTACTATAAAAATCCATAATAAAATCAAGTTTAAATAAAATATTTTAATATACACACCTGTACTGTAAATTATTAATTCTTGCAGCAATATCTATATTATCATTTATGAATTTGTACACGTCAGTTAGCATGGCATTTCCTAAATGGAACGTCGATGATCAATATAAAATTCTGAAAAAAAAAAATAAATAAATAAATACACATTGATAATACCTACTCATTTTATGATTATAATTAAAATACAAAAACAATACCTAAAAGAAATTTGGATCTTAAAAATAGTTAACACGACTCGACTGATATCTAGAGGAAATAATCATTCACCCGATAGTAATACATTAAAAAGCATTGGTTTGTAATTCACATTTCATTTATTCACCAACACATGTTTTAATATCCATCAAAACTCAATCATTGAAATAATTTCCACCTAATTACCAAGGTAGTTTAATCGAATGCCAGAAGGTTTAGTAACAATAGCATTCATAGAACGGTGTAAACAACACGATTCATACAAATAATTGATACAGACAGGAAAACAAGAAAACTATACTTATAAGTTATAGTTGCTACTTCTTTTACCACTACGGTTGATATTACAAAAACCTTAATGCATTTTAACCTGCGCAGAAATATAAAATAAGAGTAAAAATTCTGAAAATTGACTCGTGGTTTAGCCTCGCCCCCTCGCGTGAAGCCATATAGCCGGTTCATAGATATTTTAGTTGAAGTTATATTTTGGGATGGACTTTTGCAAATTGCCACACCGAGTTTCAACATGTTCAAGGCGACATATTATGAAACTCAGTGCAACATGGTTGTCTCTTAACACCTATAGCTATTACATACACCGGCTACAAAGAGGATTTGTCGCGAAGGAAATCGTTTACGTGCGACTTACAAGACTCGTAACGTCTAGCCCCTAACAAAGTTATACATTATTACAGCGCGCATCCGTGACATATTGCGTCGGCGGACACGTCGTCAGACACACTTGACGGGACATTAGCTAGGGCGGTTAGTACGTACCCTGAAGTCGTTTGCGCCGTCGTCGTACGAACACTCGGAAGCAGCGGTCGAGAACGATGGCGACGTGGACTGGCCGGTGACGGTGCGGTGAGACACGAGACGTTTTCCCGTACAGACAGACCTAATCGGATTGCCGAGCCAAAGGTATCGGATTGCAGCCAAAGGTGACGGACGGAGGGGAAGTAAATCAATTCGGTCGCCGGATATCAGAGGCAGCCGTCGTCGCAGACGCACCACAACGTTACACAACAATGACCTCGAAAGTAGCGGGAAAAATATTGATAACGGCCGTTGATAACGCGCGGATTGGAATAAATTCGCGCGACCAGAACCGCAGTCTGGGGCCCGGACCGCGACCGAAACGGGACGGTTTTTCTTTTTACTATCCATGAGCCTGCCGCCGACGTCGAAAGTTCTCGAACACCCTCCCTCCGGCCCGCCGCCGCCGCCGCCGACGACGCGCGCGCGTGGGGATGACTATCGAATTTCCCGCTGTCCGCCATTTCGCGTCGTCAGTTCCCCACCGCGGTTGTTCATTATTCAATTCGCTACGAGACGAAGCAGACGCGCCCGCTCGCCAGCAGCTCTCGGTAAGCATTATTTACGTCCATATTATAATTTTCACTGTTTACTTGTTTATAGTTATTACTTATTACGAGTCGACGAATATTATTATTTATGGTGGTCGACGGGTTTTCTCCACTCGCAGAACGAGTAGTTTTCTACCGTAGAATTTCGCGTTCGCACGGCGGCGGCCGTGGTTTTTTCGTTGTGGTTTTTTTTCCCCCCCCGATCGGTCGCGTCGTTTTTCGCAATGATCGCCACACGCGAATTAACCCATCTCGCTGTACTATACTCGGCGAATGATATTCGATTGTTTTTTCTCACTATAGTTCGCGTTGCTCACCTAATAATTATAGACTCTATAGTCTTATTGGTGTTCTAGAACATTCTATTCGTTTCTCGATTTCCCGTCTCGTTCGCGGTATATTCGCATTACGTTGTATGTTTTTTTTTTTTAAAACGAGTCTGTTTTACACTGTTGTCGTCATTATCGGTCAAGTAGACGTACATTTTTTTTTTTTTCGTCGTACTCTGAATGGTATTTTTAAACGATCCGCTTTAGATTTACCAATGGCCAATTAAAATATTATTCTATAGTTTTAAAGAACCGATTTATTTAAGTCGCATGTTTCATAGCTATTCTGAAGCATTTAATTTGGAATGACCTGTAAGGCTGTAACTATAATGATGCAGTCTCATCGGTGTTGTTGATTACCTCTTTCTTATAACTATACATAAGATAAGGAACAACAAAATGATTATTTCACATTGAATTTCACTTTGGTATTGTATAGGTTTCATATACTTTACTATTGTACTTAACATTTGAAAATATCACCCTGCCAGCCAAGGGTTTTAAATTGGCATTAAATAAAATCATTATATTACAATATCACATTTAATCAAATTTGTGGTTTCTATTCATTTTTCTATTTCAAATGTGTACTAATTATGTTGTAAATTAAACATCAATTGTTGTAATTGTGTTTTTGACTTTTTTAAATTATCTAAAAAAATTAATTTTTAATTCAATGTGAGCTTAGATAAGTCTTAAGACTTAAAAATGTTCATTATTCTATAACTAATATTTGGATAAATTCTTAGATAAAATATTTAATAGTTAATAAAACTTAAAATCATTTTGTTTCATTATTCTTAAATTTATGGGGAAAAATTTAATTAATTAAATTAAATATTTTATCATATACTTAATTATTACACTTTTTATGTTTAATAATTTTGTACCTATTGTCAAGTAAAAAAATGTACACTATTAATTTATTTTCATTAGCTATTAATTTTCTGATAAATGACTAATTTGAATTGCTGCTCTCCTTTTAGGTGACTGTTATATTAATTCATTAATTTTTTTCTCATGTTATTTACTCGTTATCTGCCATGTGACTGTCTGTAACCATAATATACTCATTTATATTATTATTTTCTGACATTGTAGTAGTGATCTTCAAATGTACGTATGGCATAGAGGACATCATAAATATTATTTTGATATAATAAACATTGTTTTTATTTTTATTTCTGGAAAAAAAGTATTATATTTTTTCTCTTTGATATTAAAATACATAAGGAATAACTTGCAAAAAACACTTTGTGTAGTGTTTACCGTAAAGAATGATGTATAGCATATGGCAGCTAACATGTTATTTAAGTTCAGCTATTATTAATGATTTAATAAAAACCCTTCACATTGATAATAAAGTAATAAATGTAAAAGCAATACATACCTCACTAATAAAAAATTTTTGTTTCAGAATTTGTTCCTACTATTCTATTTACTACTTCATAAATATAAACAAAGATGGCCAAGACACCAGCTATTGGTATTGATTTGGGTACTACCTACTCTTGTGTGGGTGTTTTCCAACATGGCAAAGTAGAAATCATTGCTAATGACCAGGGCAACCGTACTACTCCTAGTTATGTCGGTTTTACCGATACCGAACGTCTCATTGGTGACGCTGCTAAAAACCAGGTCGCCATGAACCCAAACAATACAATTTTTGGTAAATAATTTGCTAATATTCTCTTAAAAGTAAACAAATAATAGCTATTTTTTTTTTCTTTTAGATGCTAAACGATTGATTGGAAGACGTTTTGAGGATGCCACTGTTCAAGCTGATATGAAACATTGGCCTTTTGAAGTAGTCAGTGATGGTGGAAAACCTAAGATCAGAATTTCCTACAAAGGAGAAAACAAAATCTTCTCTCCTGAAGAGGTACTAACTTATAACTCTACATTAAAACAATAGCAAGGCTGCTACTCATAATGATTTCAAAATTTGAAATGTAATGTGTTAGTATAAAATTTCAATAATTAAGTTTTGAAACTTTTTAGGTATACTGGATGAGTTATGTATTTATTATGGGGATAGTAATGACTTTAATTTATTTTAAACATGATTCATTTATCGAAAATTATTAATTTAAATTTTAGAACCAAATAATTTTGGTTCATCTTTATTTATTTAATTTTATATCAGTTTTTAATTTAATTAGTAATTAAATATATTGGCTAAATTTAAATTGTTTGTAAGTATTATATTAATTGATAACCCAAATGGGTAAATTATCTGGAAGAGCTGAAAATGCTTCCAGAGTATTTTTTAGCAGCCTTGAGTGGTGTATTGTTAAATATATATAGACCATAATTGATTAATTGTTACATTATGATTTGTTTAGGTGTCCTCTATGGTATTGACAAAAATGAAGGAGACCGCTGAAGCGTACCTGGGAAAGACAGTTACAAATGCTGTAATCACAGTACCTGCCTATTTCAACGATTCCCAACGTCAAGCCACCAAGGACTCCGGTACCATTGCCGGATTGAACGTGATGCGTATTATCAATGAACCTACAGCCGCTGCTATTGCATACGGTTTGGACAAGAAAACATCTGGAGAACGCAACGTGCTCATCTTTGATTTGGGCGGTGGTACTTTTGATGTGTCCATCTTGACCATCGAAGACGGAATCTTTGAAGTGAAATCTACCGCCGGAGACACTCACTTGGGAGGTGAAGATTTCGACAACAGAATGGTGAATCACTTTGTTCAAGAGTTCAAACGCAAGTACAAAAAGGACGTGACCACCAACAAAAGAGCTTTGAGGCGTCTGAGGACTGCCTGCGAACGTGCAAAGCGTACTCTTTCCTCGTCCACACAAGCCAGCATTGAAATCGACTCCTTGTTTGAAGGAATTGACTTCTACACTTCCATCACCCGTGCTCGTTTCGAAGAATTGAACGCCGATCTTTTCCGTAGCACCATGGAGCCGGTCGAGAAATCTCTGAGAGACGCCAAGATCGACAAGTCTGCCATCAACGACATTGTGTTGGTCGGAGGTTCCACCCGTATCCCCAAGGTACAGAAATTGTTGCAAGATTTCTTCAACGGCAAAGAATTGAACAAATCCATCAACCCCGACGAAGCCGTCGCCTATGGTGCCGCAGTACAAGCTGCCATCTTGCACGGAGACAAATCTGAAGAAGTCCAAGACTTGTTGTTGCTCGACGTTACTCCATTGTCTTTGGGTATTGAAACTGCTGGCGGTGTGATGACCGCTCTCATCAAGCGTAACACAACTATCCCGACCAAACAGACCCAGACGTTCACCACCTACTCCGACAACCAACCCGGTGTATTGATCCAAGTGTACGAAGGAGAGCGTGCCATGACGAAAGACAACAATCTGTTGGGAAAATTCGAACTGACCGCCATTCCTCCTGCACCCCGTGGAGTCCCACAAATCGAAGTTACTTTCGATATTGATGCCAATGGTATTTTGAACGTAAGTGCTATTGAGAAATCGACCAACAAGGAAAACAAAATCACCATTACCAACGACAAAGGACGTTTGAGCAAGGAAGACATTGAACGCATGGTAAATGATGCTGAAAAATACAAGTCTGAAGATGAACAACAAAAGAATGTCATTGCTGCCAAGAACAGTCTGGAATCCTACTGCTTCAACATGAAGAGTACAATGGAAGACGATAAAATCAAGGACAAGATCCCAGAATCTGACAAGACTACTGTTTTGGAAAAAGTCAACGAGACCATCAAATGGTTGGATGCTAATCAGCTGGCTGACAAAGAAGAATATGAACACAAACAAAAAGAACTTGAGGGAGTTTGCAATCCGATCATCACCAAATTGTATTCCGGTGGTATGCCTGGAGGCATGCCAGGAGGTATGCCTGGTGGATTCCCAGGTGGTGATGCTGGTGCAGGATCCGCCGGTCCCGGTGCCGGCCCAACTATCGAAGAAGTCGATTAATTTAATAAATTTAAATTTGCACATTCCTTGATTTTTATGAAATTCTTGTCTGTATCTTATTAATCACATTTATAATTTTTTGTTACAAAATTCAGTTTTTTTTTTTTTTTTACAGATTGAATTTGTTATCTTTCTAGTGGTTTGAATGTTATTCTCAATTGCGAGTTGCATAGTTATGTTAATAATATAAATAAAGTCAATCCATTCAACGTTAGAAAATGTAATTTGTTTATCAAACTGTTCGGTACGCCTATAATTTGAGAAATAGTGATTATGAACATAACTCGTTGGGGAAAAAAGAAATACAGTTTTGTTCACCTACTGTCTGTTATGCGACCTACACAAACTATTTCGAAGCTTAAAAATGGAAAATAAAATATTTGCAGCTTAACAATTATTATTAAGAATTATTATTTAAGTGATTTTTTTTTTTTCTTTTAATTGAGCAAGTAAAAATATTTATTTGGCTGTTATCGATTTGAATTTTATAACAGTTCTTTTCAAACTTGTTTAATGAATCGACGTTATAATGTTAATTATTATTATTTTTTTAAGATTTTGAGTTAAATTTGACAAAGTTAAACATCACGATAAAAAATGTTCATCGGGGCGCTTTGATCTCAGTCCTGTGAATAATTCAATATTATGTTTATATTTATAGTAAATTATGGCCGCGGTAGTCAAAAACTGACTAAATATTATTATCTCAACTCATTCTGTTCAAAGTAGATTCAAAAACTAATATGTTCCAAGTCCCTATCCATTGCATCTGACTTGTAAACATAGTACTTTTTCAAATTTCTCTTTCTTTCCGATGTGGTATCTGTAAAGTCGATTTTCATTTTCTATAAATCTAAGTTTATATCCTAGCTGTCTCATAATCTGTCTGTTCTAAGTTGTAAGTCTGATATCGCTCTAAACTCTGGCCTACTGTAACCGTTTTCATAATTGGTACTAATGCTTAAATAATCAGGAAAATAACAAAAACCAATTGGGTAATTAATGGGGCTTAATAGGCTTAATAATGGGGCCGAGTACTTATTAATATAAAAATGTTAATTTTATAAATTATTATTAAAATGGGGCTCTGTTTTCATTTTCCTAAATGTGTTTGCCAAATGTAATTTAAATCGTGCAGTGAATTAAAATCGTTACTAGCCACATTAAATTTTCAAAACGATAATTTAATAATAATTCAGTGGGAGTTGAAGACTGGATTATCATGCATGTTGCTATTTTCTACATCACATACATGCGGCCAATTATTAGAACAAACATAAATTAAATGCAGTCGATTAGTTTACATAAATAATAATTATTACTCGATGGATAAAATAGTATAAAATTATGTGTTGTATACTTTGGGAGTTGGTGCTTGTTTTCTTAATTGATATGCATTTTCATGCATAATTTGAGTATAAATGTGATTTAATCGATTAAAAATTGGAAAATAACGTACATTTTAAAATGTTTTATGCCGATCGAATAGAATTACTACATTTTTATTGTTTACTATTTATTGTTTTTAACGATTAATTTGTCAGATGCAATAATGGGAAGCGCATCGGATTAGGTACCTAAACTTGTTTGATATTATTTTATCTCACTATAATTACACGATTGGATTTGTTACCGTTTTCTTTTCACAATTACTCTATATAAATACTACCTATATATTAACGTTGGTTTACAAATTAAGTTATAGTGTGTCAAATTAATTCTTACAATGCATATTTATTAATAATTATCGATGAAAATGCGATTTTCACTCAAAATCGTTCCATCGCATCGAGTAAAAAAAAAAACCCAGTCAGAGCTCACAAACTTTGGTCGAAAACCGAAAAGAAAAATTCGATACAAAAAACAAATAACCGACAAACATTTTGAACTCGAGGAAGCAATCGTAGTTTTGATCACACGTAGTATTTCGTTCGTTTTGTCGCTAATTCTTTCATCTCTGTGCCCGAAACGCGGCGATGAGTCACGTCGTTTTTGCGATCGACCGTTACGAAACGGACGCACGCGCGCGCGCAAATAATAACAAACGATATTTTTACGAACGGTCTCGCGACCATCCGCAACGTGGTAAAAGTGAAGAAATTTTCGTGTGAAAATCCACGGAACCTCGTACCAGGGGCGTAGCACGCCCGCCGTTCGGCCGCCGTCGCGGAGCCGCGATCGGCAACGCCGCCGAGTCGCGTACCAGGGGATCAGTACGCACGCGGCCAGTGCGCGAGACGGCGGCGGCGGCGGCGGCGGCGGTCGAACCCCGGAGGAACGCTCGGCAGCTGGGCCCCTGGTACCGCCGGATCAGTTTTTCGCCCAAACGCCATCCCGTCGCACGCCAGGAGATCCGAGCGCAGCATCCCCGGGCGGCCGTAATCTCTTTCGCGTTCGTCCCGGCGAATCCGGGACGAACCTACGCCGTCCCGGTGATAACCTCGAGACGCTGCCGGTGGGGGAAAAGTGATTTTCTTTCGTACAAATCGACGCGGATTTATTATTACGTAAGTGTATACGATTTAAGTGTCCCCTTATCTCCTTTATCTCTTTTGTTAATACTACTAATCGCGAACGATTTTTTTTTTCAGATCGTCGTCGTCGTTCCACGTCCGAGCTAATCGGTCAAATAATCAAGACGCGATTTCGACCGGAAGACGGAAGGTTTCCGGTAGGAAATCGCGTCTAGTCGCTGTCTGCGGGAGGTCGTTTTCCCAATTTCTCAATAGTTTTCCGGACCAACGAGACAACGCCCGACAGTTTTCGGTATCGTATGAGATCGTTTCGTTTTATTACAGTTTTCAATGAAATGAAAATGTCACACTTACAGTACCGAGTATTTACCCTTTTCCCGTCCGTCGTCGTATCGAAAAAAATCGAATTTTGTAATCGAATCGTTCGTTCCGGTTTTGGCCGAACGAAACGCGTTGTTATTTTATATTTTTTCATCATATTTCTGACGTTTTATTATCGTCCCAAACTATTGTCATTTCGACGGCAATCAAATCACATAATTATACTCAAACCCTTTCGTTTATTTGTCACATATTTTTGGTTTAATTCGCATAAAATTAATCTATAAAAGCGCATAGTTATTGTACGCGATTGCGCAAAGCCGTTTTACGCGTAGACAATTCGTGACTATCCGAGTAAATACGATTTTCGTCCCTAATAAATGAAATAAAAATGTACTCGGTAATATTTCAAAGTTCTTTGCACAACTAGGCGCCGAAACAAATGCGTTTTAAATGACGTTGTATTTTTATCGCCATAGGTAATGTTGTTGATATTATTATCGGAGTAGAAACACGTCTAATGAAATTCATGATATTTCCGCGAAAATATGCGAAATATTATTGCCATCGCGGTTTTGTTGATACTCGCGATTGGCGTACGGTCGAAATGTGTTCGATTCGACGAGCCGCGATCACATGCGATCGCAAAAAACATCAACGATATGAGAAACTTCGAGCGGCGTTATCTGCGGTCAAGAACGTTGCCGCACGACGAGCGACTGGAGTATTTGATCGGTTTACGTCGGAAAGTAAATAACATTTTCGCTAGATGTTTTTTAATCGTAATTCATTAAACAGTGTCGTCGTTTGTCGACGACGAAAATCTATGATTTATCACACGTTGATCGGCATGTTATTTCAGATTTTAGACGCGACACGTCGTCGGTGGGATGAAATCAACGGCGAGCGCCAGGCGACACTTGTGGAAAAGGAACGGCGCAGGACGAAAGAAAAGAATCGGCAAGTTTGCGACACGCGAAACGTACGTTTTGACTGGGAACCGATCACCTACGGTCTCGTTGTTTTTCTCGGGTCATTCGTCGTGATAATCTCAGCGTTGGCCTTGAACACTTTGAGAGACGCGGAGGCTGACGCGGGTTTTCATGAAAAATAAATTAAATCCGCGTGTTATAATAATAATAATAATAATAATACAAAGCAGATCTCGAGTGTATAATACTTAATCGGTCAGTCCGTTTTATACGTATATAATACGTCCAACGGGTATTTATTAAAAGTCGTTTTATTTATACGTTGATTAAAATATGGTGAGGTGTGATTGATTCTTGTTTCGCGAGAACGAGCGGTAGGCGAAACGATACGACGACGTACGCGCGCGTGTGTGTTATAATTATAAATAATTGAAAGCGATATTTTTAGCCAACGCCAAATTATCAAATAATTCAAGTATATAGTATAAGTGTCCAAAACTCGAGAATAGAATACGAAAACGCTTTACCACGACTTGAATCGATTATTTTTCGTATTTTACGAGCGTTTTTTTTTCCCCCGGAAGAGGGCAAACTCTGTAACGCATACAATTTAATACATAATATTACGATATACGCAGATTCAAAACGAAACACAAACGATATTATTGACTTTGAAAAAAAGAGGCGTACAAAGCACACGTATCGCGCGATATTCTTGAGTAACGAGTTGGCTCGTTGATAGCCCGGATTTTTTTACTTATTCGTAATATATCTTTTGTTTATATTATTATCGTAACATTTTTATAATCATATATTCGACAACATCAAATACATAATATATCGTATATGTATATGTCGCCGGATAAAAAGATGTAATCTTTAGAAAGTATCCGTTGCGAAAAAGCGTAGTTCGTCGACTGTAACGGATGAAATGGACGAAGCCATCGCGTTCAAAGTTCAAATAAACAAAAAGGATGCGGTTGTTATTGTCTGCGAAACGCCTACCAACCGGTATGTGTCAATGGGTACCTGCTAGGGTTCAAAGTCTAATTTTAGCGCGAGAGCACGGTAAAATGTTAAATATTAAAAACCTGAAAACGCACGCGTAGGCCATACAACCAACAGCCGACAACGTATATAAACTATATTATTACAAGGAACAAGCATCATATCGTTCATAATAATTTATATACTTTCATTCGAACCGCGAGGGCGTCAAAACGGCGAGATTAATCAAATGCAATAATAAAACCACACGACGAACGTAATAATTTCAAAACGATCGGCTCACCAATATGTGAGTTATTATCCGTTTTTCGGCTAAAATCGATGAAATTAAATTCTAGTCCTTCCCGTGAAACACCGCAGTATAAATTGGAAATGTCCCGTTACAGTCGCCCCGAACTCTTCGATAACATTGTGACGAGAGACTATTAGGCGACACGATTCTAAACGCCCGTGAAACATACGTTACATTTAATATGTACGTACAGGCAGTATGCGGATGATATTTTTGCGATTTCCAAACCTATTACGGGAGAATATACTTACTCGACTATTAAAACATGTCTCGAGGGCCCAATTTAAAAATGGAAAAGCGTATTATCTGTATATATGTATGTGTTTAATATAATATAGTGTCCGTTCGTTTTAAAAGCGTAATGAAATATGCTAATACTGAAATTTTACGTCAGCGGCCTTGCCTATATTAAGTGCCGCGGACGAGCTTTGAGCAGTTTAAGTCATTATCTCGATATTCACCCCTCGAGTTCCGAATAAATAGTACGCGACACTGGCGTTCTCTCTTTTATCTAAGCTAAATAAAAAATAATTATTACTATCGCACGGCAGGTAGTACTATACATATACATCAGTGAAAGCAGACCGTCGGAGATTATTTTCATACGGTTTCTATACACGCGCGCGCGCGCGCGCGCGAGAGTAATAATAATAAATTTAAGCAAAGTCGCAAATACGCACATTAATATATTGTATTAAAATAAGACATTAAATTCGCGTGCGTGTATTAAACGGAACTCGTATAGTCAATAGGCAACCTACCGCCGCCGCGGCGAATCAACGTTTAAGTGCCGATAAAAAAAAAGAACGCGAAAAAACGCAAAATTATTATAGTCGATTTTTTCGTGACGTTTCCTCCGACGACGGCGTGCGGTCGTCAAATCATCGTCCGTCGAGTCGTGTTTGTCCTTATGTAACGATAGTAATTTGGCGAACCGGACCTGGGCTGCGAAAGACCGCTCGTCCGGCATCGTCGCAAGACTCCATTCACACCTCGCGTTCGTCTTCTCCTCCCCGGCGGGCAAAGTTCCGTGTTCAAACGTCTGCCGATGATTCGACTAAAACAGTGTAATTACACGCATCGTAAAAAAAAAAAGAAGAACCATCACTATTACGGAACGATTTACGATGTCCGCGCAATGGAATACGATGGCCCCGTATAGTAGTCGCCGATCTCGCGCGCAAACGACTGTGGTGCGCGCGGAATCGGGGCCGAGAGAGTAAGACAATGGCGTGCACAGATATTCACACGGCGGCGGGAGAGATTAGGTTAGATTGAAAATAGACGTATTTATTGATATGAATATTTCGGCCGGACGACCTTCTATCGAAAGGGAGACCTCGGGGGATACCGAAATACGAATTTCGAAAAAAATTTCCAACGCTTTTCCTCGATACAACTTTTTATTAATTACAAAAATACATATATATATAAAACAATTCATTTCTGTTTAAACTCTGAGAGATTTTTTAACTCGATCGATGTGTACGCGTTTAAAACGAAATACAAACACGACGACGCGAGTTTATTTATTCAATCACTCGTTCGGGACGAAACAATTTTAGTAGTTGAAAAACTCGTACGACGATGGCACGAACCCCGTCCGTCCGGCTGCCGGAGTTATTTGAACTTTAAACGCGCGCGGAGTGAAACGAGAAACTTTTTTTCACATTTTTTTTTCTTTTCTTTTTTTAGGAGTCGTGTGGTTTTTTTTCAATCGTCTTCTCGTCATACTCATATAACGTTTCGCCGACGAAGCCGACGCCGCCGCCGCCGCCGTTGCAGCCACCAGATTAATTCGTAGTGACGGCCGCACGTTAAAATCACGTCCAGACTGAGTTGCGGCTTTGGCGGCACACACTACGTACGTATATATCTCACGACAAACCTCGTCGTTTCTTCCGGTCATTGCCGCCGTGGCGGCAGGCTAGCCTGATACACGTATACTCGTGGGTGCGTCTCCAGATGACAACCGACCGACTCTGTTTAATACGACCTGTCGTTCGCTTTGATGCGTCCCGGCGCCAATCTAGTGTGGGCACGTCCGACGGGTGGGTACGCGCGGCCGTTGCCTCGTCTACACGTGCGATACGCGCCGACATTAAAGTCTCCCACAGCCCGCGTACGCGATGCGATTCACTGGGTCTGCGGTATTCGTAAACGCCGTCGCCGCCGCAGATTTAAAACGTTCGCGTGGCATTTTTTTTTTTTTTACAGACCGACCGATTTTTATCTACACCGTATACCTACAATAATCGTGCGTAGCGTTTTCAAATCTCGCGTTTGAACACGAGATAGATAATATATATATATATATAATATATAGGACATAATTTAGCTGGTATATATTATTATAAAACGTTGTTACGCTCGATAAAGTCGTTTATTCGACGTCTACGATTTTATTTTCGTCTGAATTTCATAACCATACGATATCCTCGCGATAATTGTCGACGCACAACACACCTACCGCGTCACGAATATCCCGTACAAAAAGTAGTTCTCTTCGAAACACACGTCATGAAAGAAATTATTTGAAAGTCTAATTTTAGATATTTCAGACCATATAGTATATATTATACTAGCCGTCCTCGCACGGCTTTGCCTGTGCACAGTGTTCAACAGAAATATTTTTCAACAAGACCAAATTTTATACTCAAAGCTCCAGGCGATGATTTTTTTCTAATTTTACCCTTTCAAACCCCCTTAGGGGTTGAATTTTCGATAGCTTCCATAGCTTTAAACATTCCCCGAGACTTGGCAAGTCCATTAGTGCAATTCGTACTAAAATGCATCGAGTACTTTACGATATAAGCGCGTACGTACAAAAAAAAAGGGCTTCTATTTTATAATATTTTAATATCATGACGAATACGCCCCGTATAATGATGATTATCGTATATAGGTAGTAGATATATTGTCTACTATATTATTATTAAAATCGTGTACAACATAATATTTTACATATTCTTTATTATGCTGTGTAGAAAAATATTATTTAAATATTCTAATAATTTCCTGCACTAGTTATATTACATGTTATATACTTTACACCGCACGTAAGACATTAGTAATATTATTTATAATTACGCAATCATGCATAGGTTTTTACGTGTGTACCGTAAAGCGCAGAACCGATTTGATCCGTTAATATACCTCTTCTATGCTTGAATGCGAACGATAAAACACTATTATAATATAATATATGTACCTAATTAATAATATTCATCGTGAAATATTGATATTATCAACAGAGAAATAAAATTCAGATCTAACGTGGTTATTGTTCATTAGAGCGCGGACGACGATGGTCGCAACCAGATAGTTCGTGTACGTTTAAGCCAATAAGCGAAAGAAAATTATGACTTCATTTCTCCGGGTACGTGTTGTTAATTTTGAAAGTATGATTAAATTCGTGATTCCTTTTTTTTCTTTTTCTTTTTTTTCCTTACGTTTTGTAGAAAAAATATACTATTATCTAATAAGGAATTAACTACGACGCAACAACGGACCAAAATCGACGTGCAACAATACAATTATATGACATATATATATATAACGTCACTATAATTTAAAACAAACATTAAATCGTCGGTATACCTGCCTACATTGTTGCAAGTTAGTAAATGCTCTTTTTGTCCAAACTCGTTTTTAGATTTTTTTTTTTTTTTTGTTCTTTACACAAGTCACGACAATATTGGAGCATTCGTCGTAAGTCATCATGCTGTTTTACACGAGAATATTAAATCCGGGTTTGTATAATATTATTATTATTATAACAT
Source organism: Drepanosiphum platanoidis (assembly GCA_948098885.1). Lineage (NCBI taxonomy): Eukaryota > Metazoa > Arthropoda > Insecta > Hemiptera > Aphididae > Drepanosiphum > Drepanosiphum platanoidis. The sequence continues at coordinate 6,673,608 of OX402539.1, forward strand.
CCTACGTTCGACAAAATACAAAACGTACTTACGTATATTATAGTCGGCGAACGAAAACGTTTTGCATTTATACCGTTTAGTTTGTCACGTGTTTTTGCAACGACGACGTTTCGAACATAACAATGTTTCTACGTTTTATATGCGTAGACCTACGCCATTTTTTAGCGGTTGTAAAACGTAAATCGCGATACTATAAAAAAAAAAAAATATGTAATAATAATATAATGATATTCAACGCGGTGGGTTGAATTTCGTTTTGATCGCGGCGAGTGTCATTTCTGTTCGCACAACTTTTATACACCGTTTATAATAACACAACATTCGGTTGTGGGAGGAAAACGTAGTATTTTAATTGAAAAAGAAACAGAGACACACGCACACGCGGACGAATTTCTTTCCACGGTAATGATATTGTATTATTATAAAAATGTATAACGTCGTATATTATAATGCAATCACATCTGCGCGCCCGTAGGAGAATGTTCACGATTAAAATAAAGGTAATTAAAAAAAAAAAAAAAAACAACAAAATCCGTACGTTATTATAAAAATTTTGAAATGTTAATAAAAATCGAGTTTTTAAAAACGCCAAGGTCGGTAGACGTTATGGGACGACATAATGTGACGATTTTCACGTATTTAACACATTAATTAACATTAATTACGGACTTTTTATGAAAAAAAAAAAATAATAAACCCATTAATCTCGTACTTTTTTTTTTTCACAATCGAACGTAATCACTTTTTTACACATGCGTATAATATCGATAATGTTCATGCGCGTTCTATTTTTTATATTCTTTAGGACCACATTCGCTTATTTTTCGAATCACATTTAGAATCGACACGTATAACACGGCGAAGAAAAAAAAACCGAACGTTTCGTCACGATTAAAAAAAAAAATAAATAAAATAATAATAAGGATTTCGTTTTTAATCCGTAAAGCATATTGTTTGGGTTCCCGTACGCAATATGGCCTCATATATTATATACTCTCAAATCGAATCTAACGCTTAAACGTCGTCGTTTTTTTCGCCCAATATATTATGTTTCCAAACGTGTATGTAATATAATAATATCGCGATGATACCTATTTTTTTCTCACGTCACACCGACGACGACGACGACGACGACGTGACAACGAAGGTCGAAATGATTTCTTTTTTCGACGATAATTTCCGAAGAAATCCGACCGGCCGCGTGACAATGGACGGAGAGACAAACGCACGCACGCTGTATAAAATATTCGAACGCTCGCGACGACGGCGGTTCTCGACCTTTTTACCCGATTACAGATGATAGGGCTGAAAAAAGTCCTTTTTAAACGCTTTAGTTTTAAAATATGCGTAAATGAAAAGCTCAAGAATAATAATTATGAAAACGCGATAAACTTATAATTATTTTATTTTATTTCGATCGTCGTCGTATAGTAAACCGCGTTATTTTTTTTCTACAACAGCCTGTTTACCACACGTTTATACAATATTCAATATTAATAGATTAATTCTTATTTTTTTCTTCGCAGAGTGATTTTATTTCGCTTCCGCGTAAGCACTACCTACCCGTCGACAACCTCTGACTCGCGTTGAGAAAAAAAATAAAAAAAATAAAACGACCTCTACTTTACGGGCGTTGCCGCAATTCGATCGGTCGTGTATTATCGAGAACAAACAGCTACGTTAGAGCCTGAATTTAATCGTCTTCCATACACGCCATTACAAACGTACACATAATAACAGTGGTATAAAATCGTATTAAAACATTATTATTCATGAAATTCTATAATATACAAAATATCGGTAGGTATGTTGATTTTCAGTGTTTTGTGAACTCCCAGGCGCCGACTTCGTCGTGTACCTGAAATAAAATACAAATTTCAATACCAAAACTTATGGAGAATAAGATTTATATTAATTTCGTGCATTTTTAATACTATATATTATAGGTAAACAGTATATGAAAATCAAAAGTCGATAGTGGTAATTAGTCAGAGTAAAAGTGTGAATATAAAATAGAGGAAGTGAAAAATGTACGTATGGATACCTCCTACTTTATGGGTTTTTCAAAGGGAAAAAAATTCAAAAAACAATGTTGTGCGTGAGAATATTTCTGAGAGTCTACGAGGAAGTAAGAAAATTTCAGCGCGTTAAGTGACGTCTTCCGTTAAACGAATAAGTAAGAATTTTACTTTCAAATTTATGTTAAATTCTGGAATTCGTTGTTTTTCAACGGGTCGATTCGTAATCTCTATTATACAGAATCATATATTTACTGACTTTTTCGTTGTATTTTTAATATTTTAAGCGACTCGGATTTTTTCATCAAACTTTTGACACATCACTCGTACTATATCGAATTTCGAGGCGTTTCGAACAAACGAACCATCGACTCGCGAGTGAATACAAACATCGGACGCGTCGCGTTCATCGGGACATCGGGTAAAAGTATATTATTCAGAGGTATGTGTAACGTAATGAAAGCGATGACGATTTTTCCGTCGAGCGAGACCGCGAAGACGTTTCGGGTCAAGGACACCCCTATATTATTACAGGGGCGTCTGCCACCGGCGGCGACAGAGTCTCGCGGAGAGCGGACGGGGGAGAAGGATGGGTACCGATTATCGAAACCAGCGCGCCTTTCGCGGCGAAAAAGGAAAACCGTATCGCGCGGTAATTGCATTATTTCGGCCGCGTTTTATTGTAAGTTGTTATTATATGTTATGCCACAGTCCGCCGCCGTACTCGTATTTATAATAGGTGCCGTCGCGCGGTCCAGGGACGCCGCGATAATTTCGAGCGCGCAATGACGACGTGTAGAATAACGACGGACGGCGGCGAAAATTAGAAGCGATATATCCCTGCCGCGAACGACGAGCGATTCGTCGAGCACAACTGCGACGCATAATTATATTGTAATAACACATTATGTTATGTATAAGGTGTACCTGCTCTAAATCGATATCGTGGTTAATGAATTCGCATCGCTTTCGATTGAGAACCGCTTCCTATAAACACTTGGCGAACGCGCGCATATTTCTCACGGACGACGACGGTACCCGTGACTTTTTATCGTTTCGTCGACTTTCGACAAGCTCAAAACGATCGTTTTTGATATCGTCCCTGTGTGATCATTGAGATTCCTGTCCTCGCTGCACTGGACACAAGCACAGAGAAAGTTATCTGAGAATAAACGAGATACTAAAATACTCCCTCTCCGGCGGCCGACCACCGACCTTAACTTTAAAACGACTACAATATTAATTATTATTAGTCTAAGCGACTTATTATACGTCGTTATGGTATGACATTAGATTTGTATACGCATCGCATAAATATTCAAAACAACATAATGAGTTTGTGATTTTAATATTCAAATCGAGGGTTATTGTCACGGTCGTCTATAGAAATTATGATGGTATAAATGTCAACGCGATACGTCACGTTATCCAGGAAAAGATTATCTACAAGTGGAAAGAATATGGTCTTCGGTTTGTATAATATACGAGTAGTTATAGACAAGTCCTAAAAATATATAAATTTATATTATAAATGATTATATATTATATTTTGATCTTTGGGTCAAGTATTGCACGGGCAATTTTATAACAACTAATTTACATAAATTATGAAAACAGACGCGTGTGGTTTGAACGTACAAACAAAACTATTTTATATTTTTCATAGCCAAAATTAAAAAATAAAAACACTGCCGAAACACTTAAAGTATTATATTCGGTAAACACCAGAGTTGTTTTTACAACAACACGTCATTTCGATAATAATTCGACTGTCCGTAAAATATACTAATGTACGTAACTAAACAGAAAAGCAAATAATAGTGTTCGATTTGAACCGTTTTAAATTTTTCTCTCATTCGTTTTTCACTTTGTCAGTCGTGTGAACGCGCAAATTGACATTAATTGGTTATAATATTGTAATAGTAAATATTTTCACACCGAGAAAAATTCCAAAACATATTATTTACAAACCATAACATTACCAATCGAATAAAATATCTGGTGCAATTATACACACATAATCCCACGGAAATGTAACAACTGTAATAACTTTTATTCCGTTCAACGTGTTCAATAAGTTTTTATTATTGTTGTTTTGTCGCTGTTGTAGTAATATTACTGCGCAATTAATAATTGAATTATTAATTTTTTTTTCAAATTCCAGAACAGCCGGTTTTATAATAATTATATTTTTTTATAAAAATGTCGACATTAGCGGTAGGTTAATGAATTTTCTTCGTTACGTTACGCCCGATAACATTGATTATTATGAAAAATATTCGTACGTCGACAAATGTCAGAAATAGTTTGCAACCTAACGACGCGACAATAACCTCATAAAAAGTTGTTTTTTAACGCCCGACGTTTGTCGTACACCACACAAAACCTCAATATTCTAATTTAACTTTTTCAATCTCTGAATAGAATTTAAATTTTTCATTGCGTTGCAGATGTGTAACAATTATTTTGAAAAAGAAAAAATCTCAGAACTGAACCGAAGTCGTTGCGTTTGTCTCGGATCTTTGCGAGACGCCCCTGCCCTGTTCGCGCGTGACTGTAACACGACCACGATGCGCCGAATTCAACAGGTGTATTTTAATTTTTCGATTTTAATTATCGTCGATTATATTATTATTATCGCGTTGGAAAACGACAGCGGTGGACGTGGCGGCGGACCCGCAGCACAAGACGAGTCGTCGTGACCCTCGGACGAAGAAATAATATCCTCTCACCTGCGCCTGCACGGCTATTTACGCGTGTGCGACGATGTGTAATCTGCTGGCGCGGAGATGATTTCGGCAAATATTAATAATAATAACGTACCGGTAAGAAGAGAAAAAAAATATCATAACTATACTAATAACACGTCGCGCAGAAAACCGCGACGAGTTGTTAAATATCGAAAACGATTCGAAACGATTTTATAAACTATGACGTTATTATTATTAATATTGCGCCCGTCCGAAATATCGTAATTAGTTATTACTTATTAGTTATTATATATTTACGTATATATATATAATATATTATATGCGTCTGAGCGACGCGACGACGACGACGACGACGATTTTTACACGGTCGATTAGAGCGCGGTTCGGGCACGCTCGCGACCGAGACACCTTCGCGCGGTGGCGGCGGCGGCGGCATATTTATTACGCGGGTAACCTATTTCGACGCGCGTTTAAACTGCGGATTATTATTATTGTTGTTATTATTCAGTACTGCATCCAGTGTACGTACAGAAATATTATTGGTTCGTTGTCGCGCGCTGCTGCGTTTCGTAAAAAAATTACCATCGTGTAATAATAATCATATCCTAATAATAACTAGGTGAAGTCGAAATTAGGTAATATCTTTAACGAAAAATAATGCCCACGCCCCGTCGCCGCCGCCGCCGCCGCGCCGCTGTCACCAGACGACGGAACGACCGAACGGATAATTTGCACAATAATCGTAGTGCCCGTGTGAGAGTATATCACATTTTTTCATATGCATATTATAATAACGCGCGCACATGAGATACGCCCGAGTTTTTATTATATTGTGGCGATAATGATCTTCGACCCGTTTTAGTTATTGTGTTTATTTCTATACCTTCAAAAAGGCAATTTTCCAGCTGATTGATAAATACTGTTTTATAAGTACTTTGCAGATGTAATGTTAATTACAACTGTGACTTACATCAATTATCGTTGTACGAATGACACGATTTAGTTATGTTTGAATAAATATGAATATTGTAGAAAAAAACAGAGTTACATAAAAAAAAAAGGTCGTGACCCAATTCTGAAGCTCACCCGATCTAAAAATCGGTTCGCTAAATATATAATATACACGCAACGAGCTCATTATATTATATGCGAGCGATTGAACCGGAATCGCGGAAATTCTATACTCGATTTAATATTGACCTGCTAAACTAACCTTACATCCATCGTTGCTCCTTCTTTCTTTCCTACTGAACCTCCTCTTTCCTTCCTAACACTCTAAAAAATTCCAATCCTTAAGTACCTCCTAAGTACTGGGAGGCTCCTTAAGTCCTGTCCAATATCCCAAGCCAATGTCGATAGATAAATAGCAAATACGCCCATTGTAAAAAAACAATTTACAGAATATAGTGTATAAAAAAATAAACGTTAAAAAAATAAATAAAACTATTGAATTGTACTTATAATAACAATTCCAAATGATTGAAAAAGGTCGAAACCGGTAGAATTTACTCGCGTTCGTTATTATTATTATTATTTATTACATATGAAACATAATATAATAGGTACCTATTACAATTATTATTATTTATGGCCAACAAGTCGCGCGTTTATTATTTAGCGAGAAATTGAATTTTCACGGCGTGTACATGATATTTTGTTTTTTTTTTTGTCCTGTCGCACGTCATATTAGTAGATACCTCTACTGCGTATCTTCGATTTATAATATAATAGCACGTGAATAGATAACAATGAACCACGACGACGCGTATTCCCATTCTGACGTTTCGATTTTACACAAAGATAGAAATATCATCTCCGAGGAGATATCATCGCTCGCGCGCATACAATAGTGTTTTTTTTTTCTTTTCCATACATAATATACTGTTTTAATATTTATAGTTTTTCAAACCCAAAGGTCAAGCTCGGCATGAAACTATCGCGTACATGTACGTATGCATGTATGTACGCGCATACCCAAGTGCGAACGTGTGCGAAACACTCGCGTACAATGTGATGTATATAAATTGTGGCCGATGATGATTGGCGATTGCCGCGAATTTCAATCGGGTTGGCGTGTACAGAGTAGTATTATTATAATATAGTAGTACGCGTATAGGTACTGTATTTCCTCGGCGCGATTAAGCGAATTCACCCACATTATTTTGCCGTAGGAAATATAATATCGTCGTGGTTGTATACTGCGTGTGCGTGTTACGGCCGAGTACTATGTCTTACGATTTATCTCTCGTCCGTTTTATTGATTCATTGACCGTGTAACAATAAAATAACAAATATTATAATAGTGTTGTGCGCGAAGAAAACGGACAAGGAATCGGTACATATTTTTAAAATACGTATTATTCGCGAAAAACAGACGAAAAAACTAGAAATAAAACCTCAACCAGGAGAAGGATTTTCCGTTGAATTTTGCGTTTCCGATTGAAATATAATAAAATGCGACGCGCTCCAGTGTGAACGTTCCGCCGCCGTGGCCGTGTGGTCGCGTGGCCGCCGCGGTGATGGAACGACGACGACGTGGACGCGCGCTGCGGACAGAACTCTGGATACCGCGGTCGCGGTCGTCCGTCCGGAGGTCGTTTAAAAAAACGACCGTTAAAAAAACAAGTCACTTTCCATGACTCGTGAATAATTCTCATTGGCTGTTCGTTTTTCCAACCGTTTCGATCGACGCGGGGGGACGCTGGGATTACCCTTCCGCCGTTGCTTCAGTCTTCGTCGGTTCGCGTTTATGTGGTGGGCTCCTCCGAACGGGTCCGTGTTTCGAGATTTTTATGCCGACCGCCATAGTCTCGTTTCACGGTTTCTAAAATTCCTTTCGCGGCGATGGTAATAGTATTTATCGACGAATAATCGCACGTCTCACGGCGGTCGCGTGGGCGCAACCAAATTATTTCGTCGCTTAATTTACTACCGTACCATCGACATTCGGTGTTTTTCGTATTTTTCCTATCGTCTCGCCGCCGTCGCGTCCGGTGCGCGATCCATTACGCGAGTGTAATGGCCGCCGCCTTCGGATTTTCAACGATCCGTCGAGGCTCGGACGACGTCTAACCCAAGCCGGTAAAGGCTTCGAGTGTGCGTTTTTTGACGTCGTCGTCGTTTCGTGTCGCCGCCATCGCGTCCGGCGCGCGATCCATTACGCGAGTGTAATGGCCGCCGCCTTCGGATTTACAACGATCCGTCGAGGCTCGGACGACGTCTAACCCAAGCCGGTAAACGAGCCGGCTTCGAGTGTGCGTTTTTTTACGTCGTCGTCGTTTCGTATCGTATCCGCCGTGGTCAGTGCGATCGCCGCCGTTTGTACTATCGATATTCGGTGTTAAGCATATTTTCCGTCGCGTTCGTGGCACGCCGCCGCCGTTCGCCAAAACGGCTTGTGAATTTTACCGTCCGCCAAAAACAAACGAATTATGGTAATACCGTGGTTCGCGCGAGTAGTGAATAATCGTTCCGTAGTGTGTTTGCCCGCGTCGTGGTGTTTTTATTCGAGTGTACCAGCACGAAATACGTTGTGAAATGCCTGGGACCCGCCAAATGAAAACGGTCGTCAATGGAGTCGACGACGGCCCGAGGTTAGTGATAGATAATATATTATAATATTATATCGATGTAAAATATAAGTACGACCCACCGACGCGTTATACAAAACTTATTATTATTATATATTATTATTAAACCACAGTTACACAACGCGCGTTGGAACTGATAAATTGCGCGTTGTCGTCAATACGATTTATGTTCCGCCGCCGCCGCCGTGGCCGTGTGGATGCACGTCATGAAGTGGTGCCCAATTCGTTTACAATAAGTGGTTCAACTTTTCCAAACTTAGATTCGCCCCCCCCCCCCCGATAAAATACATTTTTCCTAGTTTGGTTTTTAAATATTGAAAAATGTTACAGCGCTTCATATTATAATATTACTTATGACTTATGAGTGTCACCACGTCACTCGATATTCAAATTTTGTTTTTTTTTTCGCGTGGCCGCAGTGACGTAATGACGCCGAGGTCATTGACCTTCACTGCGCCGCGGACAGAACTTCGGTACATAAACGGTACTACGTACCGCGGTCGCGACAGATTTTCATAAAATGGCCGTTAAAAAAAATCACTTACCATGATTCGTGGATCGTCATTGGCTGTTCGTTTTTTAAACTCGGTAAACAAAAAACCGTTACGAAAAAAATCCCTTTCCATGATTCGTGAATAATTCTCATTGGCCGTTCGTTTTTTTAACCGTTTCGGCCGACGCGGGGGGACGCTGGGATTATCCTTCAGTCTTCGTCGGTTCGCGTTTATGTGGTGGGCTCCTCCGAACGGGTCCGTGTTTCGAGATTTTTATGCCGACCGCCATAGTCTCGTTTCACGGTTTCTAAAATTCCTTTCGCGGCGATGGTAATAGTATTTATCGACGAATAATCGCACGTCTCACGGCGGTCGCGTGGGCGCAACCAAATTATTTCGTCGCTTAATTTACTACCGTACCATCGACATTCGGTGTTTTTCGTATTTTTCCTATCGTCTCGCCGCCGTCGCGTCCGGTGCGCGATCCATTACGCGAGTGTAATGGCCGTCGCCTTCGGATTTTCAACGATTCCGTCGAGGCTCGGACGACGACGTCTTATCCAAGCCGGCAAAGGCTTCGAGTGTGCGTTTTTTGACGTCGTCGTTTCGTATCGTATCCGCCGTGGCCGGTGCGATCGCCGCCATTTTGCCGTGTTACGAGTTGCGTGAAAACACGGCTCGGCTGTAAAAATATGACACTTTTTTATTCATTTCGTTTCAATTTGTGCGTGTAAAAAATTCGCGATCACTTATAACGGGCCAGCCACAATGAGGTGCATCACATTCGTTCATTATTGTATTGCGATGGCGCCACAAACAAGCCAATATTTGAGGTAGGTTAGGCTAAGTTTATTATTACAATAATAATATGATTCATTTGTATATATTCGAACAGCCAACTTATTTATGTTTCGGTCGTGCCAACGAGGCAACATATTATTATTATTATTATTATTATTTAAGTACATGATTATTGAAGAAATCATAAGTATATTACACTGAATAATTACAATTTTTTTTACCTATTATCGAGACATTAGTACCATGATATTTACCATATTGTATTATCTGTGTGTAACGTATACATCGTAGGCGAAAAAATAGTAACAGTTTTATTTTATTTTTTAAATTATAATACGCGCGTATACTCGGAGGCGCGAGTAATAGAATAATATAATAAAATGCCACGCGCGGCACGCGTTGCAGTGTGGACGTTCCGCCGTTGTCGCCGTGTGGCCGCGTGGCCGCAGTGACGTAATGACGACGAGGTCATTGACCGTCACTGCGCCGCGGACATAACTTTGGTACATAAACGGTACTACATACCGCGGTCGCGACAGATTTTCGTAAAATGGCCGTTAAAAAAAAATCACTTACCACGATTCGTGGATCGTCATTGGCTGTTCGTTTTTTTAACCGTTTCGGCCGACGCGGGGGGACGCTGGGATTACACTTCCGCCGTTGCTTCAGTCTTCGTCGGTTCGCGTTTATGTGGTGGGCTCCTCCGAACGGGTCCGTGTTTCGAGATTTTTATGCCGACCGCCATAGTCTCGTTTCACGGTTTCTAAAATTCCTTTCGCGGCGATGGTAATAGTATTTATCGACGAATAATCGCACGTCTCACGGCGGTCGCGTGGGCGCAACCAAATTATTTCGTCGCTTAATTTACTACCGTACCATCGACATTCGGTGTTTTTCGTATTTTTCCTATCGTATCGCCGCCGTCGCGTCCGGTGCGCGATCCATTACGCGAGTGTAATGGCCGTCGCCTTCGGAATTTCAAAGTGTCCGTCGAGGCTCGTGGACGACGACGTCTAATCCAAGCCGGTAAAGGCTTCGAGTGTGCGTTTTTTGACGTCGTAGTTTCGTATCGAATTCGCCGTGGTCGGTGCGATCGCCGCTGTTTGTACTATCGATATTCGGTGTTAAACATATTTTTCGGCTCGGTCGCGTTGTGAAATGTTTCGGACCCGCCGAATGAAAACGGTCGTCAATGGAGTCGACGACGGCCTGAGGTTAGTGATAGATAATATATTATAATATTATATCCATGTAATAAACAAGTACGACCCACCGACGCGTTATGCAAACTTATTATTATATACTATTTTATTAAACCGTCGTTAAACAACGCGCGTTGGAACTGATAAATTGCGCGTATAGTAGTAGTGAATTCGACGCTAGGTCTATATATTACCATGGCCGTGTGGCCGCGTGGCCGCCGTGACGGGACGATGACGACGACGCGGTCGCGTGGCCGCGTATGGAACTCCGGATACCGCGGTAACGGTTCTCGGTAAACAAAAAACCGTTACAAAAAAAATCACTTTCCATGTTTCGTGAATTATTCTCATTGGCCGTTCGTTTTTTTAACGGTTTCGGGGGACGCTGGGATTACCCTTTCGCCGTTGCTTCAGTCTTCGTCGGTTCGCGTTTATGTGGTGGGCTTCTCCGAACGGGTCCGTGTTTCGAGATTTTTATGCCGACCGCCATAGTCTCGTTTCACGGTTTCTAAAATTCCTTTCGCGGCGATGGTAATAGTATTTATCAACGAATAATCGCACGTCTCACGGCGGTCGCGTGGGCGCAACCAAATTATTTCGTCGCTTAATTTACTACCGTACCATCGACATTCGGTGTTTTTCGTGTTTTTCCTATCGTATCGCCGCCGTCGCGTCCGGTGCGCGATCCATTACGCGAGTGTAATGGCCGTCGCCTTCGGAGTTTCAAAGTGTCCGTCGAGGCTCGTGGACGACGACGTCTAATCCAAGCCGGTAAAGGCTTCGAGTGTGCGTTTTTTTACGTCGTCGTCGTTTCGTATCGTATTCGCCGTGGCCGATCGCCGCCATTTTTCTGTGCTACGTAAATGCGTGAAAACACGGCTCGGATGGTAAAAATATAACAATTTTTTTTTCGTTTCGTTTCGATTTGTGCGTGTAAAGAATTCGCGATTAACGAAAACGGGCCGGCCAGAATGGGTGCATCACGTTCGTTTATTATTGTATTGCGATGCCGTCACAGAAAAACGTTTATTCGAGGTAAAGTTTATTATTATATAGTAATATATAACGCCTGTCTATATACACCTAACTTTCAACTTCTAACTCGTCGGTTTCGTGAACCGAAAAGGTTGGACCGCCATTATTCAACTAGATTTCGTCGTTTGATCTCCGTGCCGTTCGAGTTCACCGCATTTTATTCCGAGCGTTCCGCGAATCGATCGATCGACGATCTTATCGGTCATACCGAAAATATTATCGAAACAATTATAGATATAGACCCGTCGTCGTCGGCGAGACGAGACTTCCGAGAACAGATTCCGCGTATCGTGACGACGCGGCAATCGGTCTTGCGAAAAACCGTTGAAACTCCGACGGTTTTAGGACATGGGTAAGCTCGCTGGCAGAAGTCGTTGCGCGCACACCCGCGGTTATACCGAGTACGCGTCCACGGTATGCGGTATGTCGCGCCGGTATCGACGCCTGTCCGTTGGGGAACGACTGTTCCGCGCGACGTCGGCCGGAAAATGCTGTTCCAGACCTAACCGCGACCGCCGCTTTTGTAGACGTTTTTCTTCCACGGCGGCATCGGTGCGTCACAAACTCACAACGGCCAGCCGTTGGAAATCACGTCGACCTCTATATTATAGTCGTTGCCGTACTGCGCCCGATACCCGTTCACTATATCCGTCGCCGTCGTGTTTTTATGTGAAAACAAATAAAAATTGTAATATTGTGTCGTTTCAGTGCGTTTGCCCGACGATTTATACGAGTGTGTGCGTGTTCAGTGCGCAATACGTTACGAAGCGTTTCGAATGAAAACAACGGTCAGCGTCGTCAATGGATTCGGCGGAGTGCCGCGATGGACGGCCCGAGGTTAGTTATAATATACGTAATACGATTATAAATTTATATTTACCACCGAGGCGTGATGCAGTGTTTGCAGATATATTTTACGGTTATTTTTCGGCGCTACGTTTCGTCGAACTTGGTACCCATACTGTTATACAACGCGCGTTAGTACACTGATAAATTGCGCGTTGCCGTCAATACGGTTTTCGGAAATGAGTTTCTTCTTGGCGCTGAATAATATTATTAACCGATAAAATCCATTACGCGCGTCGCGTTCGTCGCTAAATGGTTTTTATTATGTATTAATTATCCGATCGTTTCCCGTTCGCCGACTATCGCGCCCGCTGAATCGCAAAGTCGTTAATTTTAGTGTTCGTAATGCGGATTTAGCTTGAATAACATCCGCGGTGGTTTAAGGTACCTATTTGGAACCACATGTATCTCATGACCGGTGGCGGGATGTTGAAAAAACTAATTGGCGCCGAGCCTCGTAGCGCAATGATAGTCGCCACCCGTTTATCTCATTATCATCCCTGTAAATTTCGCCCGACAGATCCAAACGAATTCGACGTCGTCTCATATTAGTTTTTATACTGTTCTCGGACTGTTCCAAGAATGCTATGACAACAAAATATTTAAACAAATTCTGTTTGTGTTAAATTTTCAAGTTTTTAGTTTCTCCGTCAAAATATTTACTAATAATAATTTAATTTTTTTTTAGCCGTGCATCTTGCATTCATTATTTATGAGTTATTATTAATTTATATTTTATTTAGCATAGTACAAAATTATTCAATTATTCATAGCGTACAACGTACATTATTTATGTATGTATGTCTTCTTCTTTTCTTTTTTTTCTGAAAAATATGAATAATTCCGATTTCATACATAATGCTAATGATCCGACTGAAATTGCCTATTTAAATTTAAATTGCGTTTTTGAAGTTATAATCGGTTAACGACGTAAAAAGGCTGACACAAGACCCTATAGTGTATGCGATAGTGGTTGTCCTATTATGTTATTCGCATTATTCGTTTATGAATTTGAAAGCAGTGATAAATCGTCGTAGGTACTCGAAAAACGATTCCGAACGAAGGTCGGTGTAAAATATTATATTATATTGAATAATCTCTCGTCTTATGTAATTGCGGCTCAAATACATCACGTAATAAATGTTCATTGTTTGTGCCTATATTAAAACTACAAGTCTTCAAACGTACCTAAAACCGGATACTCGTTTCGCCAAAAAAATCGTCGCAAAAGTCACACTCGAAGATTTAAGTATAAAACAAACAATCGTCATTGTTCGCGAAAAGAAAACGACCTAGTGTAATCTTCCGATTTTTCGAACTATATAGGTAACTGTTTATGGCGAACGTCACGTTTAGTAGATTACTTATTTTATCGTCTAATATACGGATTATGAACCATTGGAATCTTCTACAATATCTCGTATTTCGATTCGGTTTAGCAATCCCGTATAATGTCTCAGTCAGTAGGAAAGGAAAGAAATCGTTTTGAAATCAATAAAATAAAAAGTACCTACTTCTCGCTCGGCTCATAATGTGTTTTTGCCTCTTGCAACCTAATAATTTAACAACACATTTATTATCTTAATAACCATTGTTCGGCGGACCACTCAACGCTCGTATACATTTTCCACACATACAACATTATCGTTCTAATATTTTAAATCATTTTCATATCAAAGGACGAACCAATTAAATACTACACTAGTGTAATACTTTGTCGATTGTTGTTTCGAATTATAATTTACGCAACCACACAATATATGTATTGTATAGCCCCCGAGTAGTGTACACGCACATTTCTTAACGTTATTGAATATTTCAACAATTATTATAAGAGTGTATCATATTATAATATTGTTAAAACATAAAAAAATCGTGTTTGTTTCCGTTTGTAATCAGATAACGAACGAGAGAAATAGAGTTATTACAGTTTACACTTGTTCCACGATAAATGATATTTATTCGACCACGTCCACACGTACACGGCAGTTAGTTTTGAAATCCGAAAGACATTCTATTTAGTTTTGTACATGTCTCTATGTGCGTTTCTACGCGCATATGTAATTATGTTAATTATATCGGCGGTATCTCATTGCTCATGAAAAAAAAAAAACGCACACACATATTTACAGACGATATTTGGAAAACTAGTAACACAGTAACACTGACAGTATTTAGCAACGTAAATAAACGATAAGACTTATGTAGTTACGTCATAAGCATAACATATTGAATTTAATGACATAAGTAGGACTTACACACCGTATTTGTTTTTATAATTACTCGAACTGGTTTAATATTTTGTTGACAGCATACGATTTACTAAAACGTTATAGTTGGGGGATACACCGCGCTATCAATGCAACACGGGTAAAATATTTATTTGAAAAAAACAATAAAATAATTTAATACGCTGCAGTTGGATTAAATAGAAAGTGTCAAATGTCGAATGTGGCGTTAATAACCGAGAAAATCCTCGACGTAATGTAAACATGTTTATTCTCTGAACTACGTCAAAATTTTGTACCTAATCTTATTACTTCTATAACCGCAGAAAGGAAATATTTATTCAGGCCGTTTTATTTTTACGTCTCAAACCTTTGTACTGTATATTTTTACGAAATTAAGTATAATATCTGTTACCTAAAGTCAGGACTTGATTTTTAACCAATTTTTTTGCCTTCGTTAGTTATAGTAGCCTACGCGTTATCACTTATTGAAACATTTGTTTCAACGTTTTCAAATGGAAAATATGAAAAGCGTTAATTTCGATGGTTAAAAAGAATGATTTATTCTTACTAGTTTTTCTTTTTATTTGTTTGTGTATATTTTTAATAATTTTTCAGAAAATTTTCCACCCCTTTTAACCCCCCTAGGGGTTGAATTTTCAAAAATCCTTTCTTATTGCACACCTAGAACATTAGAGAAATCACCGTTCCAAATTTAAAGTCCGCACATTGCGTAGATTTTGAGATGTAACGATCGGTGAGTGGGCGGTATTTGGATTTTATATATAAAATGAAACGATTATGTAATCATGAAAATAATAATGACTACGATGATATAATTATATAATAATAATAATAGTAATAACTAATAATAATAACCGGGTTTGCGTGAAATCGGTGAATGTTTACGTCATTTCAATACTGCGTAGGCCAATAAAAGTTGTACTGCTCGCGCAACCCGACCAATGACTGGCGTACTGCGCGCGCAACAGACTAATAAAAAACGAGTGACGCGAGAGAGTACAAAGCAGAGTGCGACGACGATCAGTTTAGTGTCGACAACGGTTCAGAGACTTTTTCTCGGTTTTTTAAACGTTTAATATTTCAGTTAATATTCTTCTCCGTAATAATGTTAATAATGTTGTCGATAGTTGTTTTTACTTATTTCGTCATTTTGTCAAAGACAAATCAAACTTTTAATCGTGATTTTTGATTATTTTTATCTTAATTATTTTTATCGAGTGGCTTTTGCATCCGTTATTTTATTTCACAAGCCAACAGAAAATGCACTGTGGCGTTCACTACGAACACAGAACCCCTCAGCACCGCAAATCGCCGTGAGGCCGTGAGTAGTACCGATTATATTTATTTACAGTCTATTGTAGGTTTATTATTAAGTCTCGAGTTTTTACAATTAGTAAAATTATTATAAAATAATATTAAATGTATTACGATTGTGTGTGTCAGCGCGTATCTGATGGTTTTTAAAAGTTCCGAGTTTTCACTAAACGATTTTCAATTGAAATAATCACGCGTTTGTGCGTACTTATCGTTATCTCGTCTTAATAAATGCATTCTATTTTATCTTACGGTTATAAGTAACTATCTTAGATTAAAAACGAATCACCTTTCAAGCATTATTTATTTATTTTAAAAAAAAAATTTTGATGCCTATAAATTTCGACCCGATACCATAAGTACTTGCTTAGAAGGGGTTTTTTGAATTTTATTTGGTTTGAGAATATCAGGAAATTATATACGAGTATATACATCAATTTAGCAATATAATAATATTCAGCGCTTTATGCTTTAACACCCCCCCCCCCACCCATCTTACCGTGAAAAACTGTTCCCCGGTGAAGCCGGGTAATTCAGCTAGTATATAATATATTATATGTATCATAGGCAGGCCGAATAAACACGTGTGTCTATTGAATTTACGGGCACAAACAATTTACGCGCTTATTATAACAGCTCGCGAGAGCGTTGCCTAACGACCGGCTAATGCAATCTTCAATATTTTCGTTATGTAAAACTTAAACGACCCTGTATTGTAGTCACGTTTTTTTTTTTAATTTCTAACTTTTGGATACCGTTTTCGAGGCTACCGCCGCCGTCGTCACCGCGCGTAAGGAATTCTTTTCGAAAATTAACAACGCTCTTTTTAACGGTTGAAAACCCGTACAAACAGTAACACAATGACTGTCGTTGAAAATATTGTTTTCGATCGAGCAACATCGTCGTCGTGTGTCGGGCACACGTAGCTCTACACCTATGTCGAGGTGCTCGTCGAACGTTAAAGAGCATTATAGATTGCATAACGGTTATTTCATTATGTTATATACGTTTCGAGTAGTCTGTACGAATATAAACGCTGAGCGTAAAAAAAAAAAAACAATTACCAATCGTACAGACGTACACTCGTTCGAAAAGTCGACGTAATCGTATATACATTAATTTTGTGATAATATTATAATACACGCTGTTATCGTCATTCGTTTAACGACCACGTTCGTGGCGTCTACGCAATTTAAAAACACGTCGTTTGTTCGATTAGAGTTTTGTTTTTTTTCTTACTATTCGATTCACTTTCGTTTGCGCTAAAAATATTCGGAAATGATATAATATTAAACGACACGCAGCACACGCGTTGTGATTACGACGCGTCCTTATTATTTTTCGATTCGTCGGCGACCGTTTACTGTTTTGCGGATAACATAAGCCAAGGGGGGCATTGCGACTTAAATTTGACTATGGGAAACGGGCAGTATTAATAATTATTATTACTTAGATATTTTGGAAATCATTAGAGAGTCATAGTTTTACAGTGTTTCGTATCCCGGACCCTAATCTCGATTAATATTTGAATTAAAAAACTTATTGCAGTCGATCACTTACGGTATTTCGCGTAGACCCGAAACGGTTTCAAATATGTTTTCCGAATTATTAAATCTCGACTCTTCGCTAGTCCCACATTGCAGTAGGTTCGGTCTGGATTTTAGATCTTATTATCTTATCTTTAGTCCGATTTACTGCAGCTGCGCAGCGTACAAGTATTATAGGTGCCTATATTTAGCCAAATTTAGCAGCCCTAATATTATAAGTTAACCGCACCCATGATCTACGCACACATCATCCTTACTCTGGGCAGCGAGGAGAAATCCTTGGATAAGGCCTGGTTTTTTTTTATCTTCTCGAATAATGGGGCCGATGATGAACTACTATTATGGTAAAATATAACGTCATATTATCGAAACGCTCGAAGTCAATTTAAACGTGTTTCTTTTTTACGCGAGCGGACAGACTATATGTGTGCACATTACACAAATAATACATATGTTTAATGGTATAATCATTATATATTTATGCCCATGGTCAATGCCGTCTACACTCATTTGTTCGTCGTGTTTGGGCTCAGATTATAAAACCGGCGGCGGCGGCCCGTATGGAAAAATCGCGGCGATAACCGACAAAGGAAATACTAGTGCAATCAACCGATATTATTGTTCGGCTAGGTATAGCCACAGTAGCCCGCAGGCTTGTATAGTACGACTTTGTGTAAGTCTAGTGTACAGGGTGTTCCGCGGAAATTTAACAAACGCAATAACTTGTATATTTCTATTCTCGATTTTAAAGATTTGTTTCAATAGCTTTTACACTTTATAAGAAATTCGAAATAGAAAACGTGAAATTTTCGCGTTCAATACTTTTAATTAGGTTACGTCGTCAACTTGTTGACGATTTTCATAAAATTTAAGTGTTATTTTTGTTCATCAATGTTATCAGTATAATATTTTATCATCACGTCATATTAATCAATAACCATTCATAACTAATGCAAAAAGAGTCAAAATTTTTGTTGACTCTTGAAAATCGTTGAAAACAAACGAGTTATCATTGTAAAAAAAACACTAATTTTTTCTTCAAAATTTCAATTTCAAAACATCTATTTTAAATTTTGAAAAAAAATAATGAGTAACATTTAATCTAAAGTATAATAAAGCGCAGGGATCTAGAAGTTATAAAAAAAAAATTACAATAATGGAATTGATTACGTTTGTCAGACTCCGCGAGACACCCTGTATTATTCGCGTCGCATAATAAACGATCAATGGTAACACGTTTTTTTTTTATGCCAGCCATCACGTTATAAGTAGTCGTCATATTTTATTCTATGACATATTGTCCGTGATAATATTATGATCAATAGAGAAATCTATAAGTATAGTTTTTTTTCTCATCAAACGTCTCCCGAAATCATTCTGATCTAGTTCTAATTAGGGACTTGCAGCGATACATCGTAGTGTACATTTTTGCGTTCGACTTAGACTTTTTCCACTCGAGACGGATCACGACTAAAACGATTATATTGTTAGATTTTATATATTTAATAACTAACGTTATTAATGTAAATTCGTCGTAAAAAATGTAATATACTAAATTGTCAGATCGGAAATTTTATTTAAAAAAAACATATCGACATAAATGATTGTGCAATCGATTCTATCTCGCAGTCTAAGAATTGATTAAATATTAAGCATTTAAATAAATATTTTATGGCACTGACCTTTTTGAATAATTGGTGAGCGGTTGACAATATATATTATTGTAAACATTTTCGAGATACACGATCCAGCAATAAATAATAGGATCGAGGGTCATTGTAGAACTCATACTAAAGTATAGTTTAAAACACGCAGTTAAAGTCTCTATAGTTATCACGAATAAAAACCTCATGTACACACGGTGTAACCTCTTTTTTTACCGTTTTATCGTCGACATAATATTTTGACTTCGATGCGATTTCTATACAACGACGTGCATGTACCGCGAAATATGTAATTCGGTGGTATTAAAATAAACAACGACAGCGTTGTTCTTGGGAAATAAATACTCGCAGATGTCACTGTGTACCCCAAACGGTAGGTTACAGTCACTTACCATTTGGGCGACTTTTTTCATAATGGATTTTGATAAACCGGTTATGTATTATGATGTGTGTACTTTCTGATATTTATTTTTTCTACACACACGTATATAATAAACAGTCGTTTATTGGGAGGATTAAACGTTTTGCCAATTCTTTAGGGTTACGAAACGTTATTTAATAATAATACCTCCTCGGTCGTATCGTAATAAACTAATAACAATATGTAAATATAGGTATAAGGAATCGATCAATTGCATTTCCCTTCTGATCTCGCTGTTGCATTTAATATATCAGTACCCACCTTCGAATATTCTGGCCTCCAAAATTCATACCGACATTTTACTCTCGGAGATTTATCAGTGTTTATAATGTTGTGCAACGTGCAACTAGTCCATTCCAATCGACACTCTATAGTCTATAGCGTTGTCAACAGGTATTCATTCGAACGCGCGCGCAACTATGTGAACATTTAAGGCTAACGATATAATTACCTCTACAGTGTTTTTGACGAATATTTCGTAAGCTCGTATTTCGTCGATGATAATATTATTGTTACTCTGCAGTACAGAGTAGATCCTGTTTGGAATGACGTGTATTGCGCATAAACAATCGTTTCGATGTATATATTTATATTGTTTTGCGGACGTACGTCTGTACGTGTTGCATTTGAACTTGAAATCTTTGTAATATTTAAAATCGAACGTAAACTGCTACGATAAATAATACTATAATAAATAATATCGTTTAGATAATTATCAATATGAAAAGTAACAGTCGATTGCGTGCGAAATTAATAAGCAAAACCATTGTGGTCTTAAATTACGTTAAAACGTAGTATTAACTAATAAAAGTGAATTAATAATGGCGCACGTAACACTGTCGCGAGTGTTATGGTAACCGCCGCGCGATGGGAATGAAAAAGAGAAATGTAGGTCGGGCCGGTCCAAACAGGTAGCGAAATTGGCAGCCGCCTAGGGTGTCGACATTAAAGGGCGGAAAACGAACTAGATTAGCTTCTGTTCGCATAAAACAATATAATAATCGGACACAAAAAAAATATACACTTATATTATTTATATACAATCATATATTTCGTGTAAATATGAACATAAATATGTCCATAAACAAGCGCGAATTAATAATAATATATAATAATGATAATGATAAGTATTCGCCTTGGGTGATAAAATTAAAAAATTCCGTAGATTGACCCTGAAAGGTAATTTTATTTCTTTGAAAACAAATAGGTTCAATTATGAACTATAATGCTGCGAGCTTGCCCGTGTTATTTATTATTTGGTATCAGATAGTAACGCGACGTGTAAAACGTTTTTGTTTTAAAGCGCATGTACTAGACATATATATACGTATATATATATATATATATATATATATATATAAGCTATTATTTTCGTTTAGTTCAATTCTATTTTGAAATGTGTCATGTTTTACATTCTACGGGTGAGATGGATTTTTCGGTTCCCATTAGTAGTCGATTACAGAAATAGGTGGTATTAAATGTTTTGCACGTTGTAACAATGTGATTTTACGTTTACTAGACTGCGCAAGAAGGTCCGTTTCTTAGACAAGACAAATTGATAATGTCGAATATTTTTTTAACAATCGCACAACGCGCGCACGCATAAGTAGACATAAAACTTTAACTGAAATCGATAACTCAAATAAAACGCGTTGGTTTGGATAGAGAGTACATTATTCATTTCGGGCGAAACCGTAGGCATTTCTTAAAACCGAAGAGTACCTATATGTTCAGCGCGCATTTAAACTGTCTCTTTACGTAAATATCATATTAAACACTCATTAAAAACCCTCAAGGTAATTGTAAGCATGAAGTCGACTGACCTACCTGACTTCTGCGTGGGATCATAATGTAACGTCGTATACTCGTGTTTAAGTACGTACGTACTGGTATAGTATACCAGTATGAACTTCATAGAATCCGTTCAAGTTCTTTTCCAACATTATATGCACATTTATAATATGCTTGTAAACAATTTATCGTGACTTTTTATTTATTGCATTTCGCTATTGAATATAGTTACTTATACGTATATATATATGCGATTTATAAGAACAGTGAATGTACGGAATATCTACGGTGATTATGTTACCGACTATTAAAAAAGTAAGGCGATAGTTACGTGAAGTAACTATATAAATACCCTTCGGGGGAGTTTTTATACGAAACCATAATACACGACACCACCTTTTTTTTTCTTTTCTTTTTTTTCCAGCAGACTTGATATAATATTAATCACTTGTAACACATTAATACCACCTGTACGTAAACAGCAACCGCGTTGTTTATAACGATTGTGTGTGAGGCTAGCGCGTTTGTTTAAAATGGGATGAGTCTATAATAATTATTTTAGCCATAATTTCGAATAGTATACTAAGTAGAAACTCTAAGAGTTTTAGGCGAAATATACGAAATAGACGCCCTTATTTTAGGCGTTGGTCATAACTGTGATTTGTTGAGTCAATAAAAAAACATAAATCATAGCGCCCCTACAACATTTTTTAATAACACAATCGTGATCGAAGTTGACTATAGGATTTACGTATTATATTTTAAAGTACACCTATGCTCTTAAAAATTAAAAAGTATTGTTGCCTAATTTTAAAAATGATATAATAAATCGTTCCGAGCTTGCTTGAATAATATTACGTACTCGAAAAAAAAAATCCACTCACTCGTCATAATAAATTTCGAATCTATAAATTGTTTACTTTATTATGTCACACGCTCAAGCACTGGGTTTTAAAATGGTTCGCACCACGCCGTCTGAACTGTGTTAACTGAACCGTACATCCATTTTTCGACGTGTTTATTTTCTTTTCTACATTTCTCTCATAATCGGGTAAATATGAGTTTTATTCGAAAAATAACATTTTATTCTCGTTAATCGGGTCAAAAAAAAAAAATGAGCGCGCTCTCACGAAGCGCGTTCGTTTTCAAACGGATTTTAATTTACCGCATAATATTTTAACTGATGAAAAAACTGACATATTTCATAGACAGATTTTGACTGTGCGTGAGCATCATCGCAGGAGAACAGGTTCTCGTAAAACTATTTCATGTATAGATACTGAAACCCACATGATCAATGGTAGGTATCTCGCACACCGATAGTTTTTAAAAAACCCAATGAAACCTATTAGATTTATTGTAGTTTAATGTTAACTTTATTGTGAAATAACGAACAGAGCGAATGGTGTTAATGTGTTATCATACCTAAATTCGTTAGGCGCCCTATGTATTATACACTTTTTCTCACACGATTCGATTTTCGTTGTATCTAATGAATTATTTACATTTATCACGACGATTATAATAATAATAATAATTATTATAATCGAATTGTGAAGCCAGTCCGTTTGCGTTGATGTGTTAACCATGTTTTACAACCATAACATTAGCATTTATTTGAATAAACGTTAGTAGTCTCTCAAATGAAATCGTACAATTGTGTTTTATAGCGCGACTGACGACTGCGGCGCATCGTACGTATACCTATTATTATAATTAATCGCTAACGAGTGCTTCTAAAACCAACATAATTTGCGCGCGTAGATTTTAGAAGAATGATTTGACATTTAGCCGAGGAGGCGCTAAACACCGTGTACGACGGTAAAACCTTTAAACGGCGACTTTTCGAAACACTCTATAGATCTAAAATCCCGCCCCCTTCTCGAAACAAACGAAAGTCCATGTCAATGGGCGTAGCGTAGTGACTCTAACCAACTAAATATATTACGAACATTAACATAAAATTATTATCTATTACGATCGTTGACTATAAAAGGTGTGCGTATATCATGTTTACGCGTATAGGTGTAAGTATGTATACATAATTCAGTATAAACAATTAATCGAACCGACAATTAAATAATTATACTTTTTAATAACGCGTGAAAGTCAAATTTTAATTTTAATCGTTAAACATTATTCCGAACAATAATTACGATACATTTTTTATATTATTATAATAATAAATTAAACATCTCTTTGTTGTGCATAGTACGTGGATATTTATTATTAGTTTTTACACAAGACTTCCTCGGTAGTAGTCCGCGCGTAATGACTCTGGACTTGTGTAATACAACATGTAATAATAATATTATATGCTTTATTACCCACAACGTAATGTGATTGAGTGTCGATAGTAATCTATAACTCAATCCAAACTCGATAATAATAATTACATACTTTTATCCACTAAGATTTCATTCCTATTTAATATATATATATATATATTAAACAAACATCAAACATAATAATATCATATTATATATATAATAAACTTACGATCGATAAGGAGTCGATCCTGAACACTTTGAAATATATAAAAATGCGGAAACTCTAAATCAATGTGCTCTACATCAATTCTTATACTTTATTGGTTGTATTAAGTAGATACTGGTGACCGGTGACTGAATTGTATTACCGATACATTTTATTACGACCGCATTGTGCACATAAATTAGACTGAATTTTTTATACTCCGGAGTTCGTACGAAACACATGGCGTGTTTCGAGTATAATATATTTTCATGTTACCGGAATGAATTTAGTAATTCAGTCATCGTAACAGTGTCGATCATCCGCACGTGTCGGGGAACGAAGGAAGTGCATCATTGCATATTATCGTTACATAAATAACCTCATTTTAGGTAATAATACGTTATACCTACTTTATACGTAAAATAAATATCCGTGTGAATATTTTTTTTCCCTATTAGCGTAGGTAATGGAATAATTTTAATTTCAAATTTCACCTCGAAACTACCTAAAGATCTGTAACGTAATTATTTTTTGTCATCGTTGTTTTTCGTATGAAAATAATCTCGTTTCGTCTTGACGAGTACCTTTTAATATTTCATAGATATGCACGAAATACGTATACCGGTAGTTGTTAATAAATAATTGTGTAAACGCCGTTTAAACACGATAATTTATAATTGCTCGTTACGAATTTAAAGCCGACTTGGTTAATGTATAAAATCGACGTTAAAAAAAAATCTCATAAAAGAAGTCGGTTTTAAATTGATTTTAAACATAAATTCTTCTCGAAAAGATTTAAAACGTTTTAAAATACGTTTCGCGAACGAAAAATATAATTTCGATATTATTTGGAACGTCGTCTCGTCCGCTGATTTTTAAATTAATACCAATTAACATAATATTGCCTAATTTTCGTATCATGCGTGTTATGTACATTATTTATTATACTCGACTCGACCACTTTAGACGCTTGGTTTACAAAATGTGTAGGAATCATTATATAACAGAATATAACTAAACTCCACGCACGTTGTCGGTAATATATTAGAATGAACGCACGCGCATACGACAATTGTAATTCCGTGTTTTTCTACATCCTGTTCTTTGGAACTTTTAATCCAGACGTATATCGATTATTAACGATTAATACATACGCGCGCGTGCACACGGTAGTCCGAGATTTAAAATATCGAAAGCGTAATAGGGATAATCACACGGATCGTACAGTTATCATTATTTATCCTCGGAGAACTCTGTCCGTTCCATCTGAAACTTGAAAGTGCTGTATCGTTAATCGTTTATTTCAAATGTCTAACGTGGGGTTATTTACTTACAATATTATTAAACGGAAAATAAAAGCGATTGTCGGACGTTAAATCGGGCGGTCGGGGGAAAATGGACGAGACGAACGCGCGCGTTATTTGTAAAAATGTATTAGCATTGAGCGTCTACTTAAAATTATTAAAACTATAAATCAAAACTACAAATATGACCGAACGAAATCGCGCGAATATCGCCTAACGCGTAGATAATAAACGGGCACTTATACCTGTACACTTGTACGGCAGATTAAATAAATTAAACTATTAGACAGGTTCTCTTTTACTTATAATATTATCAATGATAAAATATAAAAACGATAGTCAGATGATTAAAAACGGACGAGACGAACGTGTATGATTTGAAAAAAAAATATAGTACCAATTATTAGCGTTGAGTGTACCCGCTTAAAAATTATTAAATCAATAAATCAAAACTTCAAATATGACTAAACAAAATCGCGTAAATATCACCTAATATGTTTGACGATACATGGGGGCGGGCTTTACCTCGTCCCATAGGTATAATATGCGCTTGTACCACAGATTAAATAAATTATGTATTTAATCTGCGCTCGTACTAACGATGATGTATTATTTATATATTATTAGGCAACTGAACAACATGCGCAAGTTGTAATTGAACTTTATCCTTGGTATAAGTATAAAATCATGTAATTACTATGTAGAGTGTTCTACAGAGATCTGACAAATAGAATGATTTTTTTTATATTCAATCATTTTGAGTTTATTTTTTTTCAGTGTTCTTATAATTACACAATGTAAACGTACGCCACGGTAATTATATATATTAAATTATAGTTATTTCTTTTTCATTTAAAAAGGTTAACTGTTTAAAAAAAAAAAAAACCATTTTCGAATTCCGATAAATATCTAAAAAAAATTATATAATCTTTACCGGGAAACAAAAGTTTGCCGTTTAAACACGTTGTTCAACGAATGGTAACCGAATTCAAAATCGTAAACTTTTCTTTTATTTTTTTTTTTCAATTAGAAAAACATTACAAATTTTTTTTTTTTGATTTCGAGTTGCTAACAATAATTAAAATCGATTAAAAAATATGTATTTATTGTAGCGCAGATGTAAAACAATTATTAGAAAAAAAATAAAAAACTTGAAACCTATAGAATGGAATCTAAATAGTTAAATTGCATTTGTTGTCAGATCTCTGCGGGACACTTTGTTGTGTTTGGCTCTTTCCGTATTGAGTCTGTTTGGGTATATTATATGTCGTCTATTGTTCTCGGGCTATTCGCCGTGTACCTACCGCGCGTATAATATATACCTATTCCGAGGTAAAAAACTTTTCGATTCTCAATACGTAAACGTTATTTCGAGATGTTTTATCGAAAACGAGTAGGTATTATGTATTTGTAGACATTCGCCTAAACCGTATCATTATGTGTGCAGATTATTATAACGTTTACGCGGCCATAAAATTTGTATTATTACTCAATTGTTTCCGAATAAATTTCCACTGCTCACGAACACTGCTGCGGTCACGTCTTATACATAATAATATTAATACACCTCATATTCCTTTGCCTTCGGTGAATTTCGAGCGTTCGCGAATTACATGACGACGACGACGACGTCGGGTCATTTTGTTATCCGATAAATCGACGCTAAACAACGAGACCACCTGTTACAGTATAGAGTATTGACCAACGTCGTCGTCGTCGTCATCGTACGAGATTGTGAGCGGCACACGAAAGCAGGAAACGAAAAAGAATCGAATCCGCGCGCCAATCACATGATATCTCGTACGCCGTCTAGACTTGAGGTAGTTGAAAATCGAATTTGATGAATGGCGTCTGTAACGCGCCGTATAATACCTACCCGCACATAATACGCGCGTATAATACCTACCTGTACTCTCGGGGAAAATTATGCAACCGACGACGACGACGACGACGGACGCGCGCGTGTGTGTGTGTGTTGGGTGTACGGACAACGCCCACCAAAGACTTAATATTTTTCTGGTGGCAAAAAAGGCGTTGCACCGATCCGTGATCCGGTTCCTTGATGGCTATTATATATGTGTATAGTTTTTTTTTTGCCCGTTTTTTTTTTTTCACAATTCAAGGTTAACTGTGTTCGGGATACATTGTGATCTAAAGGTCATGCTCGTGCGAATGTGGCCGTACAGTAGAAAAATCTACTGTTAGTAATAATATAAACTGTACGTATATATTGTATTGTGCAGTATTAGCGTCCACGCGTAGAGGTGACCAAAGGTCAGTTATTTGAACTATTCTCCTTAAATTTCACATTCTAATTTCGATTCGGACACAATTATTATTATGATCGAGGACGTTGACGGCGCGCGTAGGTATACGTATACGAGTATATGGGCATTACGATTTCGTGCGTACGACTAATCGATATAGATAGGTTGTAATGGGTGTACCGACTGCTATTATTGTGAAGCACACTTAAACGAAACTATTTGCGTTTGTAAGGACGCGGACCGTGGAAAGTTATTTAAATCGTTCGCTCGCCGCCGCTGCAGCTCTCGCGCGCGGAAGATTTTTCAAAACGTACGTATAATGAATGACACGGATTGCGTCCGCCGTCATACGGGAATGACTGTCGTAACTAAAACAATAAATTCGCGCGGCAACCGTAATCAATCATACGCGATGCTAGAAACTAATTAATAATTCCGTTTGAATCGTTAAAGAAAAAAAAAAAAATTATCGACCAGTTAATTGTTTATTAACGCTAAAACGACAATTAATTAAGTCGACAGTGATCGCGCGAAATTCTACAGCCGCCATAAGAAAACTATAAGCATAAAAGTTAAATCCAACCCATTGTTGTAACGCGAAACGACAAGTCATTAGTCAGGAACTAAATTATATAACTCGCGAGTTCTTCTGGCGGTGTTTAATTATTTGTAAATATTACCATTGTTGTTTTTTGCGTACAGTCGAAATATAAAAATAATGTCATAAACAATAAAATTCGATTCGGTCAAAAAAGCGTTTCAGAAAATTTCGAAAATAATAAAAAAATTTTCAAATAAAACATTTTATTAAACCTATAATATTATATTTTACTGTGTTGGTACGAGAACAACAAACGATTGCGTACGTCTCTAAAGTCGTAACGATTTTTTTGAAAATATGACGTGTTAGGCTCGTAAAATCCCAATCAAAACGATATTAACACAATCGTATGTCTTGTATCGAAACAATATAATTTCCGTCTGACCCAACAATCGTGGTTCAAAATCGTTTTTGATCCGTATAGTCTCTCGGAAACCAAAATAAAATAATCAACGCGTTATAAAATTAATAATTTTTATAAACCTTATCGATTATAATTATAGTCGTCGTCATAAAAACACTAAACACATACGTAACGCGCGTTCAACCTTCGCGTCGCTCGTGCGACATAATATAACTCGTGATATATATTAAATTTATTATATTTTATTGTTGTATTATTGTGTGGTATACACGTGTTTTGTCGTATTCCGTCGTAAACAATTGTTTCTGCGTGGTGTTTCTTTTTTTACATTCGGTTTACTCCGAATAATCGAGTAACGCGCGCGAGTCTGATGAATGTACCGAATATTTTAACACGCATTGCAATTATTATTAAAATCTTTATGCGTGGAAAAGCACGGACGCGCATGTTAAATATTCAAATGATAACATATAATATTATACACATTGTTGTGTAAAAACGAATTCTCTACTGTTGAAGAAAGTTTTATAGTCCGGCGTGTATTTATGACTATTATTAAATTAATTTTACTTTGGGACGGACAATTATTATTATATTATTATTATGTACCCGTTCACGTCATCGTCGTACGTACATTTCCATCGTTTTAATGGCGTAATTAAAAGTATAATAATAATAATCATCACCTTTTTGCAAAGTACGAATGTAGTAAAACCAATATATTATTATGTTTATGGCCTATAACAATGTGCTTTATTTGAGAGCGTTTATTAAAATAATTATAGAGTGAAATACGTATTCCGTTGCCGGCTAAAGGAAACTTTTGAAAATATAACTGTTGTATCTAAATATCGCTGTTGGTGGCATCTGCGTTCGCCGCCGCTCTCGTCTTGAAATATTTTTACTGAGATAATATTATAATCTCTGATAAAATCGATTCTGCGAATATCGGATTGTTGTTACAATAGTTCTCGGCATCAAAACAAATAAATAACTCGCGGAATAGTCGTTATTATAATAATATTCATAAAAGTGAAAAAAAAATCTCTAAATCGACGCGAATTTCAGTGCGAAGGCTATCTTCGTTATAAATTGCGAGAAATCTATGGAAACTCTCAAAAATTATTACTTTTAAATGTTACTTTGTCTCGTAGTACGCGTTTACTGCGGGCATAGCCGCGCATAGGAAAAAAAAACGAGCAAAACGAGTTATTCCGATTTATGAATATAGTTTGCATGATGTGGCACTGCGTATAATATGTTATTTCATCAGTAAAATAAATTACGATCACTCACTTACGTATATATACGCGCGCGTTTGTGAGAAACGAATTTGTTTTTTTCCCTCTTCAAAACGTAATAATAAATATCAATAAAAAATGTTTATCAAAACTCGATTCGATTTCGATTATTTTTCCACGCTGAAATTAATTTTATCCGCACGCGTTTTTTGGACATAACTCGTCTAAAGCCGAACCTTGATACCTATATTACCCGCCCGCGAGTTCATTGTCGTCGACCATTAGTCTGCGGGTCTCGTGTGTTTTATTAGACTATAATAATAAATGCTATTTAAAGTGAACATTCAATGGGCTCGTCGATAATTCGCGCGTCCAATAGGAGTCCGAACGTAAAGAAATCTATAAAAGGATTCAACGCGTGTACACACGACGCCAGGTATTATTATTATTTAATCGAGCTCAATGAAAACTGAAAACTATTATTAGTTGAGTAACTTTTTACAATATACACTATATGCATCCTTGAAGACGCATTATCTATCTCGCTTTGTTGGATCTAATTACTAAAATTATACCGAAAATCTATCCATTTATAACGGCGGCGGCCGCGGACAATAACAATCGCCAAAATTTGACGGCCACCCAAGTCTCAGAGATACCGTTTTGTTGTGCGCGGCAGATTGGAAACCCCGATATATAGGCTCGTGTATTTATCCGTTGCTCAAT
Organism: Drepanosiphum platanoidis; assembly: GCA_948098885.1. Lineage (NCBI taxonomy): Eukaryota > Metazoa > Arthropoda > Insecta > Hemiptera > Aphididae > Drepanosiphum > Drepanosiphum platanoidis. The sequence goes on from OX402539.1 coordinate 6,704,272, forward strand.
GCCCCGGCGTATATTATACGGTACAGTTAATTGTCCATTATTCATAATATCTCCGTCGCGGCTTTCGCGATCGACTGTACAGATCCGACGTACGAAAAAACAGAAACAGCCCTACCTCGTAAAATATACCGTATAAGCGTACGCCTACGCGGCCGGAAGCTAAATTCGAACCTGTAATATTACGTATAATGTCCGACGAGACGATATTGTTTGCCGTCAAAGTCCTCTGCAGAATACGCGCGCGACGTCGTCGTTCCAGTTTCTCCTAAACCCGGGGTGCTGGTGGTGACCTGGGCTAATCAGATTATTATTTTTTGAAACCGGAACGCGTGAGTAAAACACGTGTTTCGACCGTTGCGATATTATTATATACTGATGTATAGGTATACGTATATATATATATATTCCTCGCGGCTCGAATTCAATATTACATAACGCTCAATAAATTAATAAAAAAAATAGGTCGCTTATTAGTTGCATTAATTACAAGCTTTGATGATAATACGAAAGAATAAAAAATATGTATTTCACAGTTAACGAACTAAAACGATTTCGCGAGAGAAATAGAATTGTGATGTATTTATTTATGACTCGAATATAGTGTATTGATGAAATCCTTCCCACGAAGCTAACGAAAATCCGACACCTTTTGTTTTGACGATACTTTTGGAACGTCCCGGAATCGCGTTTCGAAATTCCGGGACACTATCGCGATATGAAAATCTAGAATAAATAGTCTCTCGTAACCTGCAGCACTAGCTGATGTGCTGACCCGAAATTTTCGCGTGCCGAAGAGATATGCGAAAAAACAATTTTTTTTTTAATGCGCCGACTCGATGTAGAACTTGATACTGACGGCTGCGAATCTATCTTTTACCACAAATTATACCCCCGTTGGCGATTCGTCTGAACATGAGAAATTTCGAGTAACATTGCCAGCGGAGAGTAAAAACCAAAAGAAAACCACCGTTATATTAGAGCATTTAGCGACGCCGGCGAACGGCGGAAGACCTACAAATATTACGTTGGACTCGAGAGATTGACTTTGAGCCCAGCACGAAATAAGTCCTGAAACCCAACGAAACTCACGGGCGACACGGAGGAAAAGCTTTATTATGCCCGTCGAGTCATATAAATCGTGTGATGAAATCATCGAGTACGCGAAATCCGAGCACAGTACACGCGTTTCCTCATTACTGCTGAATATATAATACCTATCGCTCGTATTATTTATCGGAGATAAAACAAAAAAGAAGAGATGCGATAACGATCGATCGGTTTTTTTCAAACTGACAAATACGTATTATGCAACGCACGAATCGAAACCGTCACTCGGACACGACCAACAACTAACTATGAAAAAAACTAATTGAAATTTTACCAAATACGTGTCTAGATACATTTTCTACCGATTTTTTGCGAAAACCGAAAGGTCCTTGAGTCTCGTGAGAGAGACTTTTTTTTTTTACGTCGGTTCCAGGCGATTTGAGTCTTATAAGCGATCGGAACTCATATCTGTGTGTCTCGTAAACGGCCGGCGTCCACTGCATAATAATGATAGTAATAATAATAACGCGAGATCATTACTCGTTGCGCAATTGTGCAGTACGCGCACGACGCGGCACGTCGCGCGCGCGCGCGCGGTTCCGCCCTTAAACCGGGTCCTGCAGCAGGAACGATATTGTTGTAATAATATAACAGCACGATATATCGTACGATCTCGATCGCGGATCTATGTCGACGGTGGCGGCCGCTCGCGTATGACCTCCCTTCGCGCGATAACAATAAAAATTATAATATGCACGCGCGCGCGAGTAAATTATTATTATCAAAATATACCCACACGAATTATCATTATCGACATTATTACCCGCACGCGTTGGAAGGGAAAAAAGAAAAAGAAAAAAAAATCACCCACCCAATACCACCGTCGTCGCCGGACGAGAGAAATGAAAGGCGGTGCAGTTTGTCGCGCGCGAGCCACAAGTCTTTCGTTCTCGTTTCCACTAAAAAATAAATAAATAAATAAATAAATAAAAAATAAATAAATAAAAAAAACCCATTTGCACACGCGCCCGCGCTTGCAATCGGCGCTGCGGTCCGGCCGAATAAGAAAGTGACCCTCTCTTCTCTGCCGCTCTCCCTCTCTGTCTCTCTGTCTCTCGAGCGAGCGCGCGCTTGTCTCTCGCTCCCCCCGGACGGCGGCGGCGGCGGCGGCGGCGGCGACGACGTCTCTCTCCCAATACTAGTACACGTCTGCGTGTCCGACAACACAATCTTCACTCTTGTGTGAACAGTAGTTTAGGACGAGTCGACGACGTGAGTTTGTGATTAGAAAAAAAATATTAACAATAATCGTTCGGATTTTTTTTTACTTTATTTCATAGAACCATATTATAATCGTATTGGTTCGCACCAAAATATATAAATATTTATCGAAACACACGAGTGGTTTTTTCTGTAATTTTTTTTTTTTTTTGTCTCATCTCCGATCGGTTTTGTTAATTTTTTTTTTTTTTTGACGATCACACGTTCGCCCGAAAACTAAATGTCACACGCGCCCGTCGTTGCGTACGGTTTTTTCAACAAAACTCCGCCGGCCGCACCTGCAACAGTAGTGTAGTGGGTGGTTCGACGTGTAATAGTCGAAAAGAATAACATTTCAATATCCGTCCGACTGCGCGGTGGTAGTACGCGTCCTCAGCGAACTCGTCGCGTGCAAGTCCCCCAGACACCTCCCCAGCGCCCCGCGTCGACAGCGATGACGGCCGCCCGCTGCAACGTCGTCGCGCTGTTGTTACTGGCCTGCAGCGCACTTCTAGGTGAGTTTTTGATTATTTTGTTTTTTTTTCTAATTTTGTTTTCGACGTCGTCGCACTCGTTTTTCGGAAACGTTGGCGCGAAACGCGCGGCGCGATTCGAATCGACGACGACTACTATAATGTTATTAACTCGTCAATAATAATAATAATACTGGTCGATCTTGTTTCTACGGCCGCGGACGTAAAAATCGAAAGTAAACATAATAATAATAAATACGATACATAGAGGAAAAGATGTTGCAATGGAAAGTGAAACGACGACGTGTGATACAGACCGAGTGCGTGTACACGCCGGCAAATAATAACGGTGTTAACGCGGTGGTGTGGCGGAGAGTATAATAAAATATAATATAAAAATAGAGTAAAAACAACATTACAATATGATATTTTTTTTTTATTTTTTTTTCAAACGTAATGGGCCGTGGATAAAATACACCGACGATTGAGGTGGAGAGGGGTGGTGGGGAAAGAAAGACACTTCCGTCACGCGGTTTCGATTTATATATTTTTATAAACGTCTTATTTACGGAAAACGATCTATGAAAACGATTCGCAATCGTCATGTTTTTTAAGTGATTTTCGTTTACGATTCAAACGTAACACCACGGATAACGCATAATATAAACACGGTATTATTATTATTATTACTACTACTACTATTGTACGCGCGGGCTAATTACGCGGCGGCGGCGGCGTCGCATTATAGTATATCCATGTGTACAAAGAAAATTAGCCGTTTTCGGCTCGCCGCGATAATAATATATCATCGCCGTGCGGTCGTGTTTATTATATTGTGATCGTATTGCGATTTCACGATTTACAAAAACCCAAAATGAATCGCGTACGCGAGTGAAAGAAACGGCCATTGTTCGCGCGAGATATATCTGTCTTTATGTTTGTGTGTATGTATATATGTTTTCCCGCGCGCCATATAATCCAATGCCCCGTGGAAAGTTGTGTGCATTAAATATTATTATTCTATACCGGAGCCATTGTGTGCGATGGAATCGAAATTTGTGGTTTTTACTTTACCGCGAGATTCACTCGCGCCGCGTCAAAAGAAAAAACAAAAGACGTCGTCCGGCCGGCCGGCAACGATGTGACGACGGACGCGCGGGGGGCCGCGGTGCGAATAAATTCGTCGCGAGCATAAAAAAAAAAGTGAAAATTCGCGATTGTGCCGCGAAATTATCGTCATTTTCCTACACGCTGTGTCGACGATCCGTCAACACGGTGCCAAGGGTAATGGGTCCGTCGTCGTCGCCAATAAAAAGACGTATTTCATTATAATATAACAGCAGACGTGTTCGACAGCCTCTCGTCATCGCGCGCGCGCGCACGCGCTTTATTTAACTATAACGAGATCACTACTCGCGCGAGGAATTATCGTGCCGTTACGTACGTAAACGGAACGGTTTTAATATAATAATTATGTGATCTATATATTATTATACGTCATATTATCATTATCAGTCATATTATTACGAGTCGTGCCGCTCGCGCGCCAAGGCTGCCGTCAGTCGTACATGTTGTATTATATTTTCTAACGGCGATATATCAAAAAACGCCGTCTACGTTGCGCGAATGTCAACCAGTTTTAAAACTTTTAATTACTCTGAACACACACTCCGCGAACGGCGAAAACCCCTTTTTTCATTTTCGTAATAGCCGCTGTTTCGATTTTTTAATCAACTCGGCCGACAGTGACGGTCTCTTCTCTCTCTCTCTCTCTCTCTCTCTCTCTCTTTCTCGCGCACACACACACACACACACACGCACTCTCACTCTCGTCGCGTTGCACAAACGAACGTGCAACGTTTATACTCGAACGCAGAAATAATACACACACACACGGTCGGCTTGCATGTTTATAATATATCGTATGCGTTTTGCATAACGTCTCGTTTGCTTCTTCTTCACCCTTTAGCGTTTCTCGAATTCGTACACTCAGTCGATTTAGGAAAGACGTAAACGAGTATTACGATAATAGTGAAAATGTCACCTCGGAAGAACCGGTTGGACATTCCAATAAAGGTTGAAACCCGACGGCCGACCTTGAAGCATCACGTTGACGTTAGCGTGCGGAAAAACAAGCGTTGCATACACACCGATCTCGCACTTATATCGTAGACTCGACGTGTGTGTTGTGTAGGCAACGCTTGAAAAACTCCATTATAACCTAATATCGAATTCGATCGCGATGTTATTATAATATCTAAAAATATAACGCTCTCTCGTGTTCGTATTATTATTATCGGTCACCTATGACGCGATTCTTGAATAAATTCCGTTCGCGTTTTATCGAGTTTCGAAGATCGCGTTTAAATAACTACGGAATATACCTGAAATCGTTTGGAGGCACGTCGGACCTTGGACGATTTCGAAATAAAGCACCAAATTAAATTATGCGTAGAGTGATATCGTAGTAAATTATGTAAATATTTTCGATTTTTAACGAGAAATACTCCAGTATGATAAAATGTGAGAAAAGTAAAACAATATGTATATAATATAAAACCGTACACTAATAATAATGGAAAAGAAAAAAAGAAGTCGATTTAAAAATAACTTTCAACGTACGAGTACGTAGTGTATTATACGCGCGCGAGCGCGGTGTGTGCATTTCTTTTAAAAAATATTGAATTATTTTCCTCGTGTATTTTTTTCCTTCTTCTTTAAAACCGATAATAAACGTCTAGAAACTCTGAAATCCACATTCCGCTAGATCGCAAGTGTCTACGTCCGCTGTTGACCACCAGAATATTCGACTTGCGACGACCGCAAGAATGTCAGTGTAACTATTCGTTCTCGGAACATTCGCCCGTGCACGATTATATTATTACTATGTCCGTTCGAGGAATGCGTTGCATTTTTTTTTTTTTTCGTATACACCGCGTATGGTATAATAAAGTAAATCGACATCGTCTTGTAACGCGTTATTCGTTTACGTGCGGCGGTAAAAGCACTGCTGCTGTATATCGCGCAGTTCCTAATTTCGAATGGAAACTAGTCGAATAATAATTATTATAATCGCCCGAACTATACGTATCATATTTTAGAAATCATAAAAAATTTTTCGTCGACGCGACCGATTCGCGAAGAAACATAAATATATTTCTTTCGAGAAACTACCCGGATAGAAAAATACTGCCTCGGCGTGTGTGTGCGATAATTCCATAAGAGTTAGAATAATATGTAATCCGCCAGTTGATGATTCGTCCTGGAATTCTCGCACATCTCACCGCGCCAATCGTTCGTAGTTAATTAGGTTGTTACCAAACCATATAAAAAAATAAATAAAAATAATTTTGTTGTTCAATACGTCATACTACTTAACGTACGTCGTTGGGGTATTCAATTTTTCCCAGTAACCTGATTTTACTTTTTAACGCGTAAAAAAAAAACTACTTTCATACCTAAAAATTAAATAATTAATGCCGTGTGTTTCGTTTAAACGTATTATATACGAGACTTGTGTTTTTAACGCGCGTATTTACGTTTCTAATTAGCGACTTTGAGGAATATTATCGAGTTACGCAATCGGTCGAACGAATCTGTATCACACACACACACACACACACACACAACAGCGTGAGACGTGTGTGTCATGAACCACGCGCACGTAATGAAATCAAACAGATTCTGAAAACTGATTTTCAGGTTGAGAAACCGATTTTTATCTGATCGTTCGAAATCCCGACGTTTCGCGACTTCCAGTCTATATATAATAACTAGTCTCTAAAAAACCTCTGCGATCTCGCTTATTATAGTATAGCGTCCTGCTCGCGCGACGACTGATTATTTTTATACACATATACCCCGGGACTGCGGTTCTCGTCGGCCGTGGAGAATAAAAAAAGCAACGCGCAGACCCCTGCGACGATTTCGCCCGTTCGAGTCCGAATACGACGCGATATGATATCATATCTCGTAGTGTATAATACCTCCGTAGTACCTACACATTGTAATTGATTAGGAAATGAAAATAATACATGCGCTCCGGGTGTACGCTTCGCGTAACCGGTTACATGTGTACGTGGTGCGCGCGTTATACAACTCGTGTCCGTATAGCCCATATTTTTAACACAATTATAACGTGCGGCTATTATAGTGCGTGGGCGTAATTAGATCTCGAGAAAAATAACCGTTGCGGCCGTTTCTTCACACAGGCAACGCGATAGTCGCCGTGTGGTTATTGGCCATGAAAACGTTTCGTGTACGAAGGTGAAAGCGGCGGCGGCGCGTGTGTGTGTGCGAAAAATCACCGACTGAATTACATTATTATATGACCGTTGTCGGGTGGTACTATATTATAAAAACCAGCGCGCGCGCGCGCTCGCGTTTGTCTAGGAATTTCTTTCTAGGGGAAAAATATAACGTACAGTAAAAAAAATATTCCGATAAGAGTTGGGAACACATTGTGCAACGCCGCCGCGGATCGGACCGCGGCAGAGTGGAAAGGAAAAAATAAAAATAAATAAAACGCGACCGGGCAAGATCGCCCGGAGGTGATCACGATCGCACAGGACTTTGCTCTAATTCCCGGGGCTGGGGCGTGGTCAAGGGTCCCGCCGAAACATATGACTGCACAATTTTTTTTTTTTTTTGCTTCTTTTTCTTTCTTTTTTTTTCTACACTCCGGCGTTTATCGATCGTTCCCATTTGGAAAGTCTTAATGAATAGACCGTACACAGCTGATAAGCAATGCCACGCGCGTACACGATATTATAACGTCGTGTTGCGCAACGGACCAACCCCGTGTACGTGTATACTCGTATCCGCGGAACGGCGTTATAATATTCATAATAATATCTATCCGAAGTCAAATCGTATGCTTAATTGCACGCGCGCGACAGATAACCATAACGTAACAATAATAAAATAATAGCTAAACGTATATTATACTGTAACTCGGAACGGCCGACTGTCATTTGTTAGCTAATTGACAGTCAACGCGGAGGCGTAGGTACATACATGTAACGCGGCGATCGTAATTTGCGATCACGTTTCGAGAAGAGAAAAAAACAAACGACGTGCGGGTGTCCGAAAAATAAATATTTATAATATATACATTATACGTCATACGCGTATTAATACATGTATAGAGCTTTCTATCTTGCAACGCGCGTGATTATACGGTTTCGCGTGACGTCATTGTAAACGGCGCTGTGCCAATCGTATTTGATATAAAATATATATATATATATGTATGATATTACGCGCGTATTATTCAAAAAAAAAATGATTAATGTCCCGTCGTCGTCGTCGTCCGCGAGCAAAAAGGTCAACAGTTTTATAACGTCATTATGCCATCTCGCGCGTCCCCCAAATAACAACGTTCGGGCGGTGGCGCTGCGGGTCGCAGCTACGGTCGTCTCTATTTTTCATTTTATTTATTTTTCCTATCGTTTTCTTATCGACGCGCCGCGTCAGATTCGTTTTGTGCGCTTGCAATAATATCATCCGGCGTGTTGTCGAACGAATCAATCAGAGCCGAGAGACTCGCGCGCGCCGGGTGGCCCGATACGATATGGGTAGGCGGCGATGCCTGCACGCGCATTTTCGATTCAAATGTTTCGCCGACGTACGAGGTCGCCGGATTATTGTGTTTCTCGATATGTCGGACGATATCGTTCCACGTCGTTTTATCCACTCCATCGTCCACAGACTGACCGACATTATCGTCGTGCGCCGTTCTTTTGTAATATTATTTGTAATACGTATTCTGTGTTTTCGATTTTAACTGTCGATATCGCTCTCGGCCGCCGGGTCGATCGGCTTTTCGAATTTGGAAGACTGCGTGCGGTTCTGCCGCGTGAAATCGTTTTACACCTACGAAAACACTTATAATACCTACACGGGTTCAACCGGCAAGGTCAAGAGTGTGATGTCGACTGAAATAATAATAATTGTGCCGCGCGCGTTTTTCACAATATCATAATGTAATACACACAATATATTTATATATATATATTAAAAACACGAGTTGGTTGATAATAAAACGATAAAAACAAACGCTCGGCAAACCCTTGTCGCGCGCCCACGCGCACACGGCGGGGGCGAGCGAACGACGAATTCGAAGAGGCGGATGTTATTATGTCGTGTACTCGCCGGAGACGTGTAAAAATTAAGATTCGCCGTAATATTTTTGCGTGGTCTCGGTACGGAACTCGAGAGGAAATTCACAAACTCGCGTATAATTACGGCTGTTAACGCGAGCGTGTATAACAGCGCGTATTTATTGTATTATATACGGTCTTTGAAACGATTCCCACTCGCGAATTCGAATCCGAGAAGAAACCGTACGCGATGATACATTCGACAGAGTAATAATTGTTACAAAACACAGGAAATCGCGTGTACCCACCTTTATAATATAAATATTTTATACAAACCCATACGAACGGTATAATAAATGTGCTGCTGCTGCTGCTGCTGCGGAGAGCACTGCACTCGAGAATTCGATTATTTACACGCGCGGTCGTAAAACATTATAATATAATATAACCTTATGTAAACACACGCGGCTGAAAATCATAATATTCGGCTGGCAACGAAATCTGGCCGCAAACCAAACGCGCGATAAAATAATATTATTATACGCGCGCAGTACGGTCGGCGAATAAAATCATATTACATATTATTATTATTGTACGCGCACACAATGGCGCAGAGACGCCGCGCCGCGCGTTCTGTTCGAGTAAATAAAATTTATTCGCGAGAAATTCGACGTCGAAAAAACACGTTTCCATACTCGAGATTGTATAACGCGTCTGTGCCCGCGCCCGCGCGTGGAATATTGAAAAATCCGCCGGCCAATATGGAACGCGCCGAAATGTAACGCGCCGGCTACATAACAACTACACGACCACGTTCCAACGGGCGCGTACCAATTATTACATGTTGATTAATTTTTCGGACGAAACAGTTCCTCGGTTCGAATTTATTTTCAAAAAGACCGTGTCGACGCGGAGACACACGGTCAAACATCAGGGGGAGGGCTCCGAATTCGTCAAATCAAATTAACAATCGTATCGACAATAGATTCACGTGACCATTTATCATAAATATTACCTCCGTTGTGCAATAAAGTAATTTTAAACACAAAGTTTTTACACCAGAAATCGGAGGAGGACCATACGTAAAATCGAAGCTTTCCTCGCGCGTGAAATAACAACATTCCATCGGCTCTGCGACGAATACCTCTACTCTAGTTTCACGGTTTTCGGACAAAACTCGAAGCACAAATCGCGCATCTGCTGCGGTCGCGCACGCTGCGATATATAGGTACTGTTTGGAATTCAAATAACTCGTATTTATATGTATACATGTATTTTGTGCGTATATAATACGACGACCGGGTTAAGATCAACGACCTCGAGTGGGCGTCATAACACGGTATTTCATACAAACACGCGCGCGCTCACAATCTGCGCATATAAGTATATAAGGACTACCATATACATATTACAAAGGTCGCGTGCGCGTATCGGGTAGATACACGTATTATTATTATTATTATTATTGTATCGTGTCCTGTGGAAACACGGGCCGCGATCTAATCGACGGTGTTGCCGTGCCCGTACGGTATAGGACGGGAAATGTGACGAGCATTAAATATCGTGACAGACTGCGGTGTCGGGTCGAACGTTTTTCACGCGCTTTCGGCGTTCTAAACCAGTTACTTTTTATACGTTCGGGTAAAAATCACAAACAGAAAAAAAAAAATAAAAAAATAGGTCCTACGAAATTAAAATCATCGTGTTTTCGGTATTTTTTCGTAAGATTCGATTTCGTTGAATAATTTTTCATGTCGTCTACTACACCGCCGCAAGTCTATAAACCACCCCCTTTCGTATAACATATTATAATATAGCCCTCTGGCGACCACGCGTTTCGGGGGGAGGGGGGAGATGGTCGCTCGATCGACCGAACTTTGTAACGTTTGTACTCACTTCTTTGTTCACGATATAGTTTCCGTGTAGGGTTTTAAAATAATTAAGGGCGTCCCGAAACGAACGCGCGAGCACCGTACGAAATCACTGTGGCTCGATCGCTTGTATCTCGCGCGTGTCAACACGACGTGTGTGCGATTCGCTTACATCCACAGAGTACGCGATATATATATACCGAAAATAATACACGGCTGTACCGAAGTAACGAACTGGTGTGTATTTAACATTTATATACATATAATATATTATTATATATGTGCGCACGAGTACTGCTGACCGGAATACACACGCACAGACACTTGTCACGTACCAACGAGTAACGTACGTAACGCGCGCGCTCGCAGACGATATGTATTATATTATGTAAATGAGTGATTTTGATTTTTGACCGTACGGTAAAATATGACATAATGCACCGCAGCCGCCGCCGCGAGCAACATACCTATACCTATATATATTCTTATATACGTATAATTTATATAAATTGATATAATAATATTATAACGTTGACCGAGCCGCCGCGCGGCGTTTTCCCGTTTTCCCGTGCGTTAGCGCATTTCGCTAGACCGTCGACTGTGTGAAAAACGTGTGTGTTTTTTTTTGAGGAAAAAAATTTTCCTTCGTTTTACTTCCTTGCGCGCGCGCGCGCGCGCAAATAATAATATAATCGTCGTTAATGCGCGCGGATAGACAATCGACGACGTCGTAATTATTTAGTCGTGAAAATAGGACGAGACCGATCTTTATAGCCGGCTGCTCTATTATACTCGGCCAGTAATATCACGCGCGCGTGTCCGTCGAACTATATTACGAGTATACTCGTAATCTTCCTTCGGCTCTCGCGTTATGTATATTATAATAGGAAAAGGAATAATATTGTTAATCGATACTGCGCGATATACGTACATGGCGCGCGCGCACGAGCGTCGTAATAAGAAGTGGTAGTTTTTTTTTCTGTCGTTTCCTAAACGCGTTTTTAAGATCTCGTACGAGAGAACTGCTTACGCGTATAAAATAAAATAAAATAATAATGATACGTTGTCCAGGTGTGTTTCGTAGGTTCACCACGGCGTCGAACGATATATTATGCCACGACCGATATACACTTAATTAAAACAAAATATGTAGCTATACGCGTGTATATTTTTATTTTTATTTTTTTTCATTGCCAACCACATTATTCAATCGTTTATACGATACGACCGGGATTAAATATATAACTTATCGGTCCCCGCGTAATACGCGCGCGCCGATGAAAATACAATATTTCAAAACGCGCAGTTATTAATTATATAGGAAATATAGACTCGACGTTATGATAACTATGTACGCACCTCGGGAATTTTCAACACTCCGAACGACAAATATGTATGTAGTTTGTTGTTGTTCGTACGAGAAAAAACAAAAACTCGATTTTATGAAAAAATAAAATAAAACCTCTCTACTTCCAGTCACCTACGTGTCTGGATAGTTTCTGAAAAGTCACATCGAGTAAACCAATAAACCTATGAATATCACATCAGTTAAATCATAAATATTATTTTAACAGTATCTCACGCGATCGAACCGTGAAAAATCACAGCGTAATAGTCGTATTATAATATCGGTCGATAAACAGAATACGTTTTTTTCTATCTTTTCTTTTTAAGTGGTTTCGTATGCGAGTTTTTTTTTTTTGAGTAATAAAGGGCGTTTTAATGTAAGAGCTATTTATTTGTGTAATAACGCTAGAAGAATAATGCGTATAATACACGTTGCATATATATATAAAGCTATAAAGTATTTTTATAAGGACCATTACACTTTCCCTCCGTTTTCCTTCATTTAACATTTGTTGACCACTCATGAATGTGTTGTTTTTTGTTTTGTTTTTTATTTTTTTAATAAATCGTTTTTATTGCACTAGAAAACGTGCGTTGAAAAATTGATTACTTTTTAATCGATTCGACTGAAGATATTATTCTATTTCAAAAGTTACATTATACACTTTATAATCGACTTAACTGCTGCGGTCACACCCATATTACGTACGTTTGACTTTCATTATTTTAATTCATAGTTTTGCCTTATCATGTACTATACTATAGTAAAATACCTGCACTATTTAACTAACAGTCGAAATATTATTATTATATTTGTCTGTTCTCGACTAAAATGATTGATGAACAAAAGTGCGCGCATACATACATACATACATACATAGCTCTACTATTATCGGACACAAATTATTTATTCGTCTCGTCATTAAAATATCAATTAAATTTCCTTTTGTGCTATTATAGCGATATCTTTGAATATCGTTTCGACACAATGAATTTATTATTATTAATATATTCTACTATTTAGAAATGAGTCCCGGCGACTCTAGAATAGACTATATATTTATTATTATTTAAATAATTATAATGACTTTAAAAAATTTATAATATATATATCAACATTGGCTATGTGTAGTAACTAATAATTATTTTGGAATAACGTTTTTAATTACGCGTCCATTCATATGCACATGGGCAGCATACACTCACTATACATATTTACATAACGCGCGCATTCGTTTCGAGTGCAGGCGGTGACGATAATTCAAACGAGTGATTTATCTTAGAAAATAATAATACTCGATTCGTGATTCGTCCGACGAATTGGGTGTTTTTTAAACACATAAAACGCGCGTTATTCGATAACACATTACATATTATCGGTTCGTGAAAAATTAATATAACGCTCGACGCATACTCGTATGTATATAATATGTACGCGGCGCGGCGGCGCGGCTAAATAACGGACAATGAAGTCACTCGTCCGTCGGTGGGCGCGGGGCATAGTAATTGGTGGGAAATTAAAGTGTTTTACGTTTACGTAACCGTCATAACCGTACGAGGAAATACCGTGTAATATAAGTACTCGCGAATAAATTACAGCGTGGGCGTCAACGTACGCCGTCGTGGCGATGATCGAAATTAATTCGCTTTTGCATTTAATTTATGGATATAATAATAATAATAATAATAATATCGGAAACGCGAGACGTCGTCGTTGACCTGAAAAAATAAACACCTAATCCGCGGGCGGCGGCCGAGTTTGTCGGTCGGTCGTGTTTTTTATGTTCTCGAAACCTATGACCACACTATGAGTGGGACTTAAAACCTCAAAAATCTACATCGAGTCTCGCCTATTCGGTAAAAAAGAAAAAAAATCTCTGACACATTACATATTACGATTGAAGTTATTCAACGGTATAGAGTCTATACGATATTGTCGGGGTTTTTTGAAATCAATATTATTTTAGCTCCCCCCCCCCCCCCGAAAAAAATAGCGCGTGAATATTCCAGCTCTTCGCCGCGATAATAATAACGGATTTCCGCGTATAATATATACAACTCGTCGTTCTCATTACGATATTTATTATAATATCGTTATTACTATTATCTAGGCCACATCGAAATGTGCCTCGCAGATGTCTGCCGTACGATACGACGCCCCATACGTGTACGACGCGATGCGAATGCGTTTTGTTTATACGGCGTCGTCGGTTCGCGCGGCGGACAATGAGCGCGAGCGCACACGCGCGCTCAATACGAATCGATATTTCATACAATACGAACATCGGATATCATTACAATAAATATTATTATTACTGTATTATACGGTCATTGTTGGGCGAGACCGCATTTTCGTCGAAGCGCGATCGCGCGCGCGCGCGCTCGCAATAATTAAAAGCCGATTTATCCGCGCGCGTTTTCACACGGTCTAATTCGCCACCGCGCGGCGGCTCGTCGTCGTCATCGTCATTGTGCGGCTGTGCTCACGTGCAGCGGACACGCGGTTATTTATAACGAAGACGACGAATAAACTGCCGCAACAACGACGCCAATAATAATAATACGCAAGAGTACAACAATACATAATAGGCCGGAACGCGCGCGCGCGCGTGTGTCGGGTCGAGCGATGATACATTTGAGTTACGTGCGGACAGCAGCCGTCAGAACGGGCGGAGATTAAAGAAAGAAAAAAAAATCACAGACGAACGGGGGTACTCGCGCGGAAGAATCGGAAGACGAATGTAGAAAAATAATAAAAAAAAAAAAAACTCTATTAAACGACAAATTGAATGGTACAATTATACCTATACAATGCGGAGACGCGTCGAAATCGCTCATCGTCGTTATTACGATTATATTATGTGTGTTGCCGTGTCATTCGAAAACGATATTGTTACGTGCGCGCGGGGAGACCTACCGCATTTATACTGAATTATGTGTGCGCGTATTGATACATTGTATTCGCGCCGCCAATTCGAAACAGGAATCTCCGACGCGCGGTGTCATCGCGTGCGTGAAAAAATATCATCCAATATAATAATAATGTTATTCGCGTACACTACAATGATCGCGGAACGTTAATTAGTTTTGGAATCGCCCGACGACGATTGCCAAGGACGCGCGCGCGAAATATCATTCCCCCCGAGTCGCATTGTCCGCGATAATAATTATATTATTATTATTATTATAATAGTGTTCCTGATCGTATAGTCTGGAAAACGCCGGTGTCCTTTTCGCGTACAAATCGAGAAAATCCAACGATTCGGCGTGATCATCACACACGAGTTGGACGGAATAAAACACTACCCGAATCGCGGCCGAAAACGGTGGGAAAAACACCGCGTCGCGATGGCTCGATTTAGACGTCGAACGGCTAGCTGATTATCCCTTCGCGCGTTATTAACAATATAATACCGCTCGCGTAGGCATTATTATACAGCGTATATCATTATCGCCGCGTTACGTCTGCCGTCGTCGTGCAACTAATACTCTCGTGGTTGTTATTAACTATTTAAAACACGCGTTACAAAATTCAAAAACGTATTGCGAGGACCTGTTTGAAATTTCCTTAGTTTGTTGCGCCCGAGCGGTCGTTACAAAATCGAAAATACAATGTTTACAACGATCATCATCATATGTCGGCGGCAGTCGAGCGACGGCGCACAGAAAAATGTATAAATACACACCAGACCATTGCAGTTCACTCGGATTTAATCGTCGCATTTTTATGCAACGCGGTAATATAATGTCCGACCGATTTCGAATATTATAATACTTCTGTAACGTTTTTCAAGCAAGTCGATTTCAAATAAGCGAATGTACGAACACGACGACATCACGGTCCGTTAATCGAAAAACTCAAAATATTAAATAATCGTTTACTTTAGCGGTACTATTGCCGACTGCAGTTCCCGAATGCGGACGATCTGCCGACAAACCTTACTACAACAATTCATTATGCAAAATACGTCCTTACGTTTTCACTACAAATTGTTTTTAAACGTGCATTGTTAAGAGAAATCTCATTTGAATAATGTACTTATAACATCTGTGCTGTAGAACTATCTTTCGAATCAAAATTAAATATCCAACGACCGCGCGTGCGGGGCGGCACATACCTACGTACATATATATATACGCCGCGTATTCCATAAATTTCGTTTCGTTTAATGACGAACATAATTTATTAAGATACAGATCAGTCTGTTAAATAATACGATTTTTACCGTATATACCTACTGCTGACGACGGCTGCAGCGGCAGCGTACTCATTTTAAATAACATACTCGAATAATATACGACCGTTACCGACGTGGCTTTTTTTTTTTGGGGAAAGTTAACATTTCACAACGTCGTGCTTATTATAATTTTTTCCTCCTCCGAACGCGTGCGCAGAAGACAATAAACGTTTTAAAATCAAAACTAGAAGACGACCATATTGAACCGGCACGCGACTACGTCGACGAACGTAGGACCTCCTCGTCTGCAGATCGAAGAACAAACGTTCGCAACAACAACAACAACAATTAGTTTTCACCCGTCGAAATCCGATCGAGACCGCGATAAATATTATTCAAAACGGCGACCCCGAGACGATGACGACGACGACGTTGCCCTTATAGGAGGTCCGTGTGCAAAAGACCGAACCGTTTGTTGCGCAACGTAACGCGTCGCAGAACATGGCGCACAGATCTACGGCCGTATAATAATAATAATATGTATATTACGAGAGGAACAATAAGCGCCGTGGCGCGTTCATAACACATACGAGTACACGCGCGTCATATCATATTATCATTATACGAGTGTTTTTCATTTCAAAGTGGAACGATGTAACTGTTTCGATTAATTGAATCAAACAGAGCGAACGCGTATTATATACCCTTAAAAAAAACCCGAAATCATGACGCGTCGACAATTCGTACTCGCGTTAACCCGGAGGACGTCTGTCTCTTATAAACAATCGAATGAGATTTCGAGTGGTTCGCGATTAACAATAATAATAACGGCTCCGTCCGAAACGAGGCGCTCGTTTTATATAACCGATGAGAAACCCGATAGTAGTACGACGTCGTCGTCGTCGGCACTGTGGACAGACGTCGCGCGCGCCGCGCTTTCACCACGTGACTTCTTTGCACAAAACCGTGTCGTCGTGAATCGAAACCGTCGAGCCGGGCTTTTTAATTCCACACGACCAATTAGTATTTCATCCCACGATTCGTTTGTTGTTTTTTTCGTTCTATTCTGCCGACCTTGCCGTACGCAGCGCGCGCCTGCGAGTATTCGAAACTGTTGCGCGAAATTTGTGTCGGCGCGTACGATTTTTCTATTTACAATACGCGCTCGCCAATCGCTCGATCCGCAATAATCGAGGAATGTGGGATCATCGTCGTCGACGAGTTGAAATTCAGCACACTCGAATCGCGCCCCAAAATTTAGATAGGCTGCGTCATAATAATAGTAGGAAAAAGTCATTTTTTTTTACCTCTTACTCTTTGAATACAAGCGATTATGTACTTGTGAAATGTTTAACAAAAAGTCTTGTTCTTAACTTTTTCCTAATATTAGTACCCGCCCAAGTACGTATATAAAAACGATTTATATTTAATGGAAAAGAAAAAACCACCACGAACAACAGCATCGATTGATTTAATCAATTACACGTTAGTTTTTAATCGTTTAATAAGTTTTCAAAGTAATCAGTAACGACGATTACATTTGTTGTAATCGTTAATATCATCACCACCGTGAATTTATTTATATGATTTAATTTTTTATTATCGTTAGTTTTGCCATCGCGTGTCCTATATTAATGTTAAACGAATTCGTTAGTTTATTTACATTTTTTTACAATACCTTATTACCCCGATAATAATATAATAAAGATGACCGAATATTTTCGTTCTATAATAAAATAAATGTTTACTTATCAGAAAAATAATCGGGAACAAACGTAACTATAGGTAACGATTTGAATATTACAATATTTATAAAGAATAAATTAAAAACGATTTATAAACTAGATGTAAAATAAAATTAAGAAATTTTAATAACGAAGATTAATCACGATTACAAATTAATACATTTCATAAATAGTAATCAATACTATGATTGAATTATTATTTTAATCATTCGGTTTTTTTTTTTTGGTGATTTTCGATTACATTCTTTTTATTAGTGATTAATGATTATAACATTTAACTGTAATCGTTAATATTAGATTAGAATTTGCCCGACGCTGCTTTATACATTATAAACGATATTTATTTCACTTCAATGCGCGTCGTTTACGCTATGTAAATTATCTAAATTTCTACTCGCATTAAAATTGCTACTCGCAACAGTTCAGCAACTGTTAATTTTTAATTGGAAATTATCCTGTGCGCCGATTCGTGTATCGCCCGTACACGACGCACTACAAGCTCGTATTTATTCAGCCGGCACGACGATCGTCTCGTGCCGTTTTTCGTTTCTTCGGAGACGTCACACGTTATTCTAAACGATCGGCCACACCCGCCCACACATCGAAAGACCTTCGCGAAATACGTACGTTTTTCACGAAAAGAAATTACACACACACACACACCCGCGCGGGCGGGCGCCTACCTAAATATCGTCGTTCGTCTCTTGAAATTTCACAACGATCGCGTCTGAACCCCCCTCGAGTGAAACGAAATAGTACCAAGTCGGGTAAATATTGACACACCGCGGCCGTTTACCGTTTAGACATATTTCGTGATAGTCGGAGATAGTGTAACGTATGGTTTATGACCGCTTGTTTTCTTCACGCGCGGTTGCAAAACACTCCTTACGGTCTTCGTGCTTTGACTCGTATTTTATAATAAAGTGTAATTTGTTTTGGAAATAACGTCGTACACAAACAATATCTCGTACGTACGAGTACGTAATTGCGCTCGGTTCCCAAGGACTTTGATTTTCAATAGCTCCGAGCACTACAAAATGCACACTGCGTTTAGTCGACGCTAAACGTCGACGCCGGTGTACGATTTCGATCGTGATTTTATATGTTAATGTAAATACAATTTACTAATTGCCGCCCAACAAATTGGCGTTAAATACGACACGATAGTGTTTTTGGCCCCGCGAACGCGTACGATCTCGATTCGCGCGCTTTATTATTAACATTAATATAAAAAGGACTCGAGAGAAAATCGTTTTTTGAAAAATTTATAATTTGATTTCCGAGTATTTTTTTAGTTTGAACGTGTAGATTACGATTATTGTGTTTTAGACTATTTATTTGTTTTCACGAACAGTTTATGATTATAAAACGACTTGGATAGACGCGATCGACTTGCATTTCTACTCGATGTTTCGTATTGGAAAACTCGCGTTTTTGAACAATTCTTCCGTATTGTACCGGCCGCGTAATATCTCTTCGATTAGTGGATAAAATTAACGTCGCGTTAAATCGAGCCGAAAAAAAAATATAATAAAATAAAAAAAACTCAACTTGATAGTATGGAAAAATAAAAATAAAATGTTTTATAATAGTCGAACGATTTCACCGACCGGAATGAAACCGAAAGAAGGTTAGATTTTTCAGAAAATAAACGTCGTGAAACACGTAAATTGAAAACAAAGCTACGCGCGTATTTTAATCGTTCTGTTAATCGTCGTTCGGACATTTGAATTTGAGGTACCGTGCGCAATAACACCGTAGTCGTTCCCAGAAATTCCGAGTATATATATTCTCAAGGGGGAGGCCGAACAATAGCCAATGTGGTGTGTGGTGGTCACCTTCGAATCGGACAACTTTTCACACGATCGTTTAAATAAAATAATAGACAATAATAGCCTGACCAAATATTTATTTCGAACGGATAATCATGCGGCGGGCGTTCACGACCGACGAACAAACTGTACGATTATATATTATACTGTCGGTACACATAAATAACAGCCTACGGGGCACAAACAGAAGTCATGTATACATTATAATATATTTACGAGTATAATATAGGTGTGCGTAAACACTTGCATTTACACACTTTCTAGGCGTACTACGGTGACTCTGCTCAATGATGACGAAACCATATACGCGTATTATACATTTAGTAGTCTATTTTAAAACGTTCGGAAATCAAACGGTTTTTTTCCGTCTCGTCGATATAGTTATAACAACAATACCGTCGAAAAATAGTCGTCCGAACCGTTGTGGACGAATACGTTGTGTTTCGGGCAGTCCTTTTTTACCCAAAGTAGGTCGCCTCGCCCAGAAAAATACAGCTTAAACCGCCGCCGCCGCCTCTAAATATAATATTATAATGCCATAATAGTTTGATATCACAATTAGATAATAGAATTTTGAAGATTAAATAAGAGAAAATAACCTAACCCAACCGGTATTTCGCGGCGGGCCACTCTTCGTCCCTGTCGCCGAATTGTTTCGAGACTTTTTAAAAGCGAATTAATCTTTGTTTCGCGCGCAGAGTGTCTCTTTATCCGCGCGCATTAATAACGACCGCTATTAAAACAATATATCACACGATTTCGTGGCGTTTATTATTATTATTATATTACATTATTAATATTATAAAAATTGTTGCGACATTTTAACGTTATCCTCGGATCGGTTTGCCGTCTGCCGCCGCCGAACGACCGCAACGACCGCCGCCGACGCCGCGCCGCCGCGTAAGACACGACACGCAGGCGTTGGCTGCGGCGACATTCGCGTAATCGGAAGTACGTAATGCCCTAATCGAGTCCGGTCCCCCCGCGAACGAAAAACTTCTAAAACGCCCAGTCTGTGGGTCGAGACGAATACACCGTTTAGAATCCGATATGATTTATGCGCGAACAGTTATCACGGGCGGAGGGGTGGGTCTCCGATTGATCGACTCGAGCTTGTTGAAACGGACACATTTGCATAAACATAACCCCGACGTTGTATAATTTCGTTCCGTGTTTGCACCTATTGTGCAACGCCGCGGCGATAAAATTATGACGTACGTTAAAATGACGGACGGTAATAATTTCTCGCGGTGGCGAAAAATCGTTCCGATCTCACATAATTTTGATTGTAAAAATGACATTACCGTTTACTATTAAACGATATAAATCGATGGGTATGAGCCGATCTCTGCCCGCTTTCCGTCGGGGCCTGTGACGCTCGTACGTTTTGGCAGGAAAATCGGTAGCTCTCCTTGAGCGCCGCGCGCGCCCTCAAAATCAGCTCGCAGAAACGGCGCCGCCGCCGCCGCTGCAGACACGAACCGTAGAGACAATAAAAATGCACGCGTCGAATAATAATAAACGCGTTATATTATTACTATACTACTGCTATTATTATTATGTCGAGTGTACGCGTGTTTAGCGCGAGCGAGAGCACGTCGTTACGATAGTGCAACACGCGCCGGCACGTACCCGCCGCCCTCGACCCGGTTCACCTTGTCCGGATACCTATAACACCACTTAGTATCTATATACCTATAATATACCTATCATAATAATATTACACACCAGCTGTACGATGTATATTACCGTCCTCCCTTCTCTGCGATTTTTTTTCGCGATACAGGATGTCTCTTTTTCTTTTAGTCGTTTTTTCGATTGCGAGTTACACGCGCGCACGTAAAATATTCATTTAAATCGTTAGAAAATCGACGTGGACGGTACACGCCTATTATTGGTTTAAAAAAAAAAAACCACCTTGTATAATATTATATACACGAGCGGCGGCGGCGGCGGCGGCGTGATGACGAGACGTCGAAAACATTTTCTCTCGCTTTATCATAACAATAATTATAATAACAACGATATCATTATTATTGCCGTTTCCGACCCAGATACGTGATCAATTAGTCGGTATTTCGCGATCGCGCAACAATACTGTAATAATTTACAAGCGCGCTCAACCCCTTCGCGCGAATAACCCTGATCCGCGACCGACCGACGACGACGCGCTAACGTTTCGCACACGTTATTCTCATTATTATTATTATTATTATTATTATTGTTTCACCGGTGCGATATCGGTTTAAGGTAAGCGCGCGACAATGGGTTAATCGTCGAGGTCGCACACGACTCGCCGCCCGCCGCCACCAATCCGACCGACATAATAATTTAATAATAATAATACGTGTCGCCACACATTGTTTTTTTCGCGCTCGCGTTCCCGTGGTTTCCCGCAATGACAAACGCGCGTGCCTTATATTCATTTTACGATATAATTAACGCCCACGGCGGCGGCGACGACGGTCACTGTTCAGCGCGTGTTAATATATATACGTATATAATATATATATTCGTAAAAGTGTCCTACATTATATTATGTGTTAAAACTAGGCTAAACACGGTAAAACATATAATATATTATATTCGCTCGCACGCGCGCGCCAGCAAACATTACGTGCATATTATTTATATATAGAGTGAACACGATTTAATTATTATCGATGACCGTCAGGTCGCGCGAGTGGACGGCCGCCGTAATCTGCAGACTCCGGTGCAAGGTCTCGAGACCGCGACAGTTCATAATATTTGTATTCACGTCGTATTTGTCACTTGACGTGTGCCCCACACCAATGTGCACGCAGTGTTATTATAGACAATGCGTTTGTGAAATCGATTGTTCTCCGCCGAATACGCATCGCGATGATGTATATCTTTTGCGCGCCGGCCGCGGCGAGTCCTTTCAAACATAAATAGTATACATGCGGCGCATGTGAAACGTTTGAATGTTCGAATCGAAACGCATTTTCGAGGAAAAACTCACTCTCCTATTTCCTAAGTTTTGCGTATTCTCGTAGAGACTTTTAAAATTCAAACGATGCTTGTGCCACCGACTCGGCCGCTGTGCTACGATATTCTTTTGTATACCATAATATTCTTGCGCGTGCGATTTATGTAAGTTTTCTATGTATTTTACATCGACTGTCACATTATACTGCTGCGTTGAAATTCGATATAGATATAGATTCCGCGGCCACACAATACCATTACATCAGCTATTCAGTTAAACGCGTTGACAATCGTATACAATACGTCATGTTAATAGCGATGCTGCTGCTGCTGCGTATAATAGCACGATATTTCGCTACATTCGCATTAGTTTCGCGGTTATATATATATACACACACAATTCGGGACACGTTTAATCGAGCAGAAAAATAATATTTGTGATTAAAAACCAATAATAATCCGCGTTGCAAAACGTTTTAGCATAATCATAATAAGAGTATATATCATATGCACCGGCTATAACTCATACCGGGAGGTCGCCTGCAACCAGTCGATCGCAATAAAAATCTATTTTATCTATTCATTTTACGCTATTATTGCCGACAGTTAAAATTTCGAATGTTTGAACTCACTGATTGTGTTTGAAAAGATTGTCGTAGTGTCGCCCGACTTTTACCGTGTCATAAATTATAATTATAATATAGAACTTCATAATATTATCGATCGTTATAAAAGTAGTTATAATAATAATAATATTATAACTTTATTGACGATCGAAAATTAATACGTATACATATATATATGGCTATTTTAATTTTACCTATATATACGCGTACGTTTACCTTGACCAAAGTATAGACTTTAAAATATAAATGTTTACCTTTATACCATATATAACTATTTGCAATATTAATTTTTCTCACCTCTTTCGGTCATTATAATATACTCGCCGCATAGTAGGTTAGGTGGCGCGCGATTAAATCTCCACGTATAAAGAACGATAAAAATTCAAAATACATATTCCTGACGATTACACAAAAGTCGCGTGTACGTTTATAAACGCAGTGATTGTAAACGTGTATAGGTAAACCAGCTATTTTTACTCGCCCGCAGTACCTATATACTACTATACGCATATAAGACTGTATTTTGTATTATTATTGGGTGAGACTGCGAGTACTGCTCTGACTGACGTAAAGTGTCTCTTGTCAGCTGCGCATTATAATATCACACGGGTACGAGCGGCTCGTTTCCTCCGGCAAACGCCGATTTGACCCATATAGGCGTATATATAGTTTATACAACTGGTCTCGGCGCACAGTCCGACATGTTGTACAACTTTCCTTCCGACCTTGGTGTAATTCACTTATCGAGCAATCAATCATTAGACTCTCATAATATAACCACCACCCACATCACTCTCGTACGTATTTAATACGTAATCGTATAAACACCACGTCGCGTTTATATATATACGTACGTATATGTAATATTATATATATTATTATTACCGTTAATTAATAAATCGCGTATTATTTTCCGTACAAATTACGTTTCACGCTTATAGACAGCGATATATATACGTATATATATTATTATATTATCGCACATTTTTATTGTTATGGTCCAGCGTTATATTAATTTCGAGACGGCGCGTGTAAATATCATTACGATACGGAGGAGAGAGAGAAAGAGACTTTAACGCGCGTACATACGTATTACACGATATACCGTATATTGTAATACGTTTACAAACCCTTTCTCGTTTCGTCGTGTTTTCTTTCATTCATCGCCCAGTTATTATTTAGACTGTGCGCGAATAGAAATATATTTTCATATATATATAGTATAATATATAATTACTACACGTTTTTCGATCGACCGTAATAGTGTTCGTTAGACTATAGCTGCTACACGAGGTATATGATAATTATTATATTTTTGTAATCATTATTACTCTGTTACGCATAATAGTGGAGTATGACTGATATTATACCGCCGTCGTCGTCGTCGTCGTCGATCGATAATTAGATAGGCTCGCGCGGAAACAACCCGCGCACTCCCCGGTAATCGAGGTATACGAAGAGATATACTGCGCGTACATCATCGTCGCGGTGATGATGATGATGACGATGACGACGCGGCAAATGTCAATCGAAACGAGAGTGAAATGAGTAACGACTACTAATGATACGGCTTCGCATATTTTCACCGGAGAAACACTATAAATATTAAACGCCATTAAATATATATTATACGATAGAGGTGCGTATTATACTTTCGAGCGAAGACGAAACTATACGTATATCGTACAGGAAATCGTAACGCGCGAAGGCTTTGGCTAGACTGCGGAGTCTATAATGAATTCGACTAGATTTAACTGCATCGTATATTATTATTATGTATAGTGTGTGTTAAAAATACACTGCGCGCGTTATGTAACGCGCGCACGAGAGGCGATCGTTCCGAGCGCACGCGAATCTGGTTTTCGCGAGTTGTTAAATTATTGTTATTACCCGGCCGCGCGGCGAGAGACGGTTAGCTCGCAGACTCGGTGACAAAACAAATAAACAATATATATATATATAATATAGGCGGTACTCGAAAACCAGTGATCAAACGCGCGGATTGCTGCTGCGGGACCGTTCAAACGCCTGTTGTATATATAATATAATTAGGACACCGTAACACGGTTTGGTGAACACACACGCTCTCGTGTGTCCTAATCCCCAGCGCGCGCTATACGAATCGAGTTTTCGTGTACAAAATAAAAAACATTTTGCGCGCGTTATATGTCTGTAAAAATATTTACCGCTTCTGCAGTTATTATATATAGGTATACGCGTATACGTATGTTTTGTGTACGATTTCTGCGAAGAAAGAAATCGAAAATATGAATATAATATCCGGCGCGCGCGCATAATAATAATATATAATGTAAACACAACTGCGGCGGAGCGGTGTTGCGCGAATGACTACCACCTATATATATATATACTATTATATACGGATAATACGCGACAGGTTACACGCTCCAAAAGCGCAAATTCCATTTCTCGCGTGAGTTTCGATCGTTTTTATCGTAAATCGACGGATAATAATAATACAATATATGATATTATATTAATCGCCGCGTGAAATCGAGCGATCGGTTCGCGCGTGTCCCCCGCACGCGCTCGTGCCAAGGTCGCGCGTCATTGCGGTTCGGTACCGCGCCGCAACACGTATATTATTATAATCACATTCTAAACACGCGGCCAATACGGTTTTGCTCTGCGTATATATAACGGCCGAATAATTAATTTCACTTTCTATACGCGCGCGACGCGCGTATATTCTTTCGATGCGGATCGACGGCTGTTATTATAACTGCCGTTTTCGTTGCTTGCAGTTACGATAACTATATACTATATTATATATTATACGCCGGTCGAAAACGGTAAAACGATACGATCGGGATGGACGGAATAATTTATCATTAATATCACGCGCGGAAACGGCGGAAGTATACGTTTTTTAAACACTCGGAGTAGCTTTCATACGTCTATATAGATTATGGGGGTAATATATTAAATCGTGCTCGTATAGGTATACGTATATACACGCGCGTTACGAAAACAAATTATTATTCGTACGTGCCCGAGCGCATCGCGTTATAAGTATTATGTATTAATCGATTTGCGAACTCGCACGTAGAGTAGCGTGTAAAAAGTAAAGAAATATAAAAAGGTATATAAAATTACGTGTGAAAATACAAATTTAAAAGACGAAAAATTACGTCTCGCGTGCATCTTCGCGCCGCCGCCGCCGCCGCTGCAGGACAAAACACGTTTCGACGGTTTGTTTTTTCTTTTTTTAGAAAATTTCTCATATCACAAACCTGTTGTGGAATAATTTTTTTTAACCTTAAGTATTCTCGTGTTATAATCGCGGTTAGTATAATATTATTTTATCGTAAAAAAGAATTCTTATTTTTACGCGTTCCGATTTCCCCTCGCCTCGTAATATTATCGAGACTTTAAACGGGTAATACGTTTTTTTTTTTATTAATTTTTCGTCCGTCTATAGGTGTTTGGTTGCGAATTACGATTTGATCGATGTCGAATTAAGATAATGATCGTCGGCGTCGTCGTCGTCGTTAGCATATAACACGTCGCGGTGTTTCTTCCGCGTGTATTATATTTCAAACAAATTAATAATTTGACCAACGTGTGTTATTATATTTTAAAATGTGTTTTTTTTTTTTAACGCGTGTCCATACGCGAATTTAATACATATTGGATTAAATGTTGACCCGGGCGCGAAAGCTATTATAGACACCAATCATCATCGGGCTTGTAACTAATTATGCAACTAAACCTCGGTAGAAAAATTAATTACTTATTTTTAATAATAATCGCACAATATATTTCACTATCGCGCGGCAAGGTGACATAATTGAGCACGGAATTTAACACGAGACGTTATTAAAAATTACAACTGATTTGAAATTGATTTTTTACTCGTCTCGCATCTTAGGTATTATACGTGTGTACATTGTATTCTCTTCCATAGTAGCTGAATGTTCACGAGTAATTAAAGTCAAAAGTATAATTTCAGAACATAATTAGTATTTCTAATCGCGTTCTACTGCGATTTATTTATATTTCAATATAATTTAACTTGAAGGAACGTGTAATTAGTGAACGCAGAATATATTCAGTAATTATGATATTTAATATAGCTTCGGAAAAACGATTTGAATAGGTCGACGCGTTTAAACGATTTGTCCGCATGTCGTTACAATATATAATATAATATAATATAATATTATATCGCGTTGATCTCGTCGTGACAGATTTTGACGTGCCAAATGACATCACGCCGTACGCGCGCGCGTTTATTATTATAATCCGCGGTATGGGGGTGGGGGAGGAGGAGACGGTTACGTGAGTCTAATGGGATACTCGGTTTCGTCGTGGCGCATAATAATAATAATAATATTCATACATAATAATATCTCGTTCTATACTTCTGTGTGTTATTATATACGCGGGATCGTTTTGAATTTGACGTTTACAAACGGAACGGCAAAGTGTTGAAAAACGTAACGGCGCGTTGCAGAATTCGATCGTCGTCCTGTATAATACATATATATTATGTTCTGCGCGCGACCACTATATACGTATAGGCGAGGTAGGTACACCTAGTGCGCGAGACAATAGAGGCGGTGTGTGTATACAACTACACTGCTGCAGTCACGACGATCCGAACTACAGATAGATGTAATGAAAAGAAAGCAAAAAGAGAAATAGAAATAATATAATAATAATGAAAAAAAAAAAAAAAAAAATCCGTAATGTAATATAATATATCGTACGCTCGGCGTGTAGTATATAATATATATATATATCGTATGAAAAGCGAGTCTGACGAAAAGTAGATCGACCCACACACAACGACGCCGCGGACAGTCCGTTGCGCAATGTTTATTACGATTATTTTATTATGTGTACCGCGCGTATTATTGTAACGGCTCGGCGGCGCACGCTGCTGTCGTCGTCGTCGTCGGGAATGCGTTTTCTTCCATCCCTCCGTCGTCGTCGTCGTCCGTAATCCATTCTTTAATTTTTCAAACTGTTTGTTTTTTTCGAAAACGGCCGTTTAGTAATTTTACTTCGACGCTGTGGAGTTGTCTTGCACAGTTACCGCATTATTGTTAGATCTCCAACACCCCGTGGTGTCTTCCGACCACCAGGAACGCCGATGCGAGTCCCGGCAGGCCGACGATATTAAAGTCGCGTTAGCTCCTCTTAACGATCCAGAAGATTAACCCGGAACATCCCGTACACCGTAACAGCGTATTAGTCGTAGATCCCCCGGTTTACTCTCGTCGTTATCGCGTCGTTTTTACAAGACCGTAGGAATAGAATCTCAACTAGTCCGCGTCTTTGGTTTTGAAAAAATAAATGTGTTGTCTACGAACTCGTCTTCGCCGAGCGGTACGTCGTTTTTTTTATGGACTACACCGCGTACGTATTATCTAGTAATTTATATACTCGCTTTTGTCGAGACCGCTTTTCGGATGTAAGTACTTAAGAAAACACGTATTATTATAATAATCGAAAAAAATATTCGAAATATGCGCGTTAAATATATTTTATTACATCGCATAACCCGTATTTCGATTACTTATTTCAACGTGAAAAAGGTTAAAACGAACGAGCTCTTTTCATCGGCCCGCGTGTTTCATTTTCAATACTTTACGGTCGTTTTCGCTTTTTTAATACGAAAAATATCAAATAGTAAACGATGATCGGTACCAAAACGCGGGGCGCATAGAGTGCAGTTTGTGTCAACAGAAAACCATAAGTACCATCGCGTGCCAATGATACTCGACAAAATACTACTAAATAATTTATGACGAGGAGAAAAAAGCACTCGATAAATATAAATAACCAACGTTATATTATTATACTCGTTGAAAATAATCGCCAAAACGCATTATATAGTAGTCCTTTCTTGTTCCGTGTTCACGTCTATAAAACCAGATTTATTTGGCAGGTGTCGTTATTATTATTATAACACGCCCGAAGTAATTTACAACGGATTTGGCGCAATAAAACCCTCCGATACGTTTTTTGTACATCGCGCGTTCTGTATTAGCCAACACACGCTGTTTGATGAAAAATAATAAATATAAATTATTATTTCAAAATAACGACCATCGCCGCCGCCGCCGCCGCCGCCGCCGCCACACCTCGCGTTATTATTTCCATTATTGAGTAATTTTTCTCGGGCTATCGAGTTTTTATTTAAAACGTTATACTTTCTCGCGGATTTTGAAATGAATTTCGTTCGATCCGTCTTTAAAGTCGAATTAGTTGGAGAAATAAAAGTCTTTACGAATCACGAGCTAGTCGAATAACGATAATACCGACCGCCGTTCTTTGACATTAATCCGATTAGAAAACGCTTGAAAACTTCGACTAACCGTACTTTCAACGCGACCGTACCTTAAAGAAATAAAAAAAAACCGTCAACCGTCAGATTTGCACGCTCGCACGCGCCAACAAATAACGTATCGGCTCGACAACACTATATTATATTAATTTCTCGCGATCGCGTTTTAAATAAAATACATGTATTATATTTTCGTCGCGTTATTCGATAAGATCCGCGCGCGTTCGATTCTCCGTCTCCGTTTTGTCGTTGGAAAAAAAGCGCTACGTATCGTATGAATCACGATGTGTGCAACTCCCCATGTTACGCGGCACGTAAACGCAATTTCACAACCCAGTGGACGCTAGCCAACTCAAATAAATATAATTCAGTGAAAGTAAAAATGTATAGCATGTTGTTGTTATTATTACTATTCATTATAATACGGCCGTAGAATGGGCTGCTGCTGCTGCCGGTGCTCTGGTGCTGCTGCTATCGGGTTTCGGGTATCGTCGGGCCGCGTGTTGTCGGCTTTAATTTTAGGGACGAAGGATGCGTCCTCGAGAAACAATATCAATAATAACGATCTCTCTCTCTCTCTCCGCCGTATACGCGCGTATTGAAGATCGTCCGTTGTGTTTACGACGGAAAATTATAATGAAAACATATCGGTACAATAGCGTTGCGAAATATGACATTAAATGCAAATCCCGCGAGCCAGCCTTGGGCGTTTTTGTGTATTTTTTTTAATTTTTTTTTTTATCTAATTCCATGTTGTCGATTTACATCTTACGATAATAACCGCGACGTTTTAACGAACAATCAAATAACGATATTAATGAAAAATTATAAAAAAAAATATATATAATTTCCTAATCTCGTCTCACATCCGTCCGTCTTTTATTTCGAAAATAAACCCGGTGTGTTAATAATAATAACATAATATGACGGTCGGCGGCAACGTCTAATCGTCGAGTGTTAACGCATTAATTCTGCTTCTTCTTCTTCTTCTTCTTCTTCTTCTTGATCAATTTCATTCTCGCGGGAACGAAACTAATTACAAACCGACCTAAAATTACTGAGATAAAAAAATTGTACAAAAAACGTACACGTTTCCGAGGAGTAAAATAATTATTTTTATGTCGAAATCGAAATAAATAGGTAAATAAATATCGGTGTGCCGACATATGTACGAGTGTTGCTCGAGCTGACCCGTCCGACGATTGATGTAGCGTTTAGAATCGGAGAAAGTGAAACCCGCGGGAGCGAGAAGACACTAAGCGATGACGTTCTATTCTAGAAATATTCAAATCGTTAAAAAAATGTTTAATTATCCGAAAACGAGCGATAAAATTCCACGAATAAAACACACCCGTCCGTCAAAACAAATCGTTTTTGTAAAATAAAAAAAAAACGTTTAATATATTATAAGTTCCTAATAATATGTATATATTTTCTTTTCTTATACGTCATACTCTCGTCCGTCTCGGAGTTTATCGAACAGCGGGGCTTAGACCAATTAATGCTCTCAGGGGGACGGGGGACTATTGACAATAATATTCTAGTTTTTCTGGTTTCGTTTCTCAAACAACCAAACACGTGTAGTATAATAATATTATACAGTTTAGATTATAATAATATAATTGGAATCGTAGCGTTTAATTTCACAAGGTCGCGGGCGTACGTATACCGTCTAACTCCGTCGACTAATAATAATAACTAAAAGATTAATGTTATATTTTCAAGTATTCGTTTAGAATCGTCGTAACCCCGCGCGTCGACGAAATGTTTAGTTACCTACCGATTAGGCGTCGTAACGCTAAATGACTTTCATCGCGTATAGGCGTCGGGCAAAGTTCTACACACGACATAGAAAAATATTGAAACACATTGTTTCAGCGCCGCTTTGACCTTCGAAACTAATTAATACTATATACTAACATATACTCGGATTCGCCCTTTCGACGCCGCCGTTCGCGCGCGTGCTTATAAATAACGATATCGAATTCGTTTGATAATGATAATAATGGAACGGCGTGCGCAGAAAAATTGACCCGCGTTTCGTGAGCCTCGTAAAAATCACACACAACCTTTTCCACCGTTTAAGGAATTTATCGAGGACAAACTATCTCCGCGGCGCGGCGCGCGTTTTCGTGAACGACTCTAGCAGAATCGCGTCGGACGGACAAACGGTCGGGAAAATATAATAACGCGAACTTTAAATAAATTAATAATACCCAGATGCCCCGGACGATCTTAAACGCACAATACGATTAAAAAAAAAAACAAAAAAAAACGAATACATAATAATAATAATAATAACAACAGCAGCAGCATAACGTCGTCGTCGGTGTGTTTTTCTTAGCGATATTAATGACCGCAGTTTGTGAATATCGTGTGACGTAAGATAATCCAGGCCGACCACACCCCGCTCGCATGCGACCTCGCCTTCGAGTTTTGACATTACTTCTCTGGACCAGTTTTTTTTTTTTTTTTTTTCGTACTGGCGGCGGCGGCGTATAGTACTTTTATAGTTTTATAACATAATGTATCTCGTACGGCACACGCCGAACGTTATAATATTATGCGCACACGCACACAACAATGATAACGCGCGTATATTATACGCCACACACGCTCGCGCGTAATATTGTGATGTGTAAACGGCGTTATATATTATGTTTTTTTATACTGTCGACTCCCACAGGCGACACACAACGCGCGTATAAAATATTATAATATGCTAAACACCGTGCGAGGCTCGACCGGGACAATTGCCATTTCGGGATAGTTTTGTAACGGATTCAATCGCGTTATGCGCGCCGCCCGCCCGCCGCCGACCACGTTAATATTATAATGTTACGCGCTATAGTGTGTTACAGTAGACATGCAAAGGTTCCGAACCCGAGCCGAGAGCGAAAAAGTAATAAACATTGCGAATTGAACCTGGCCGTCTACAACTGATGACCACATGTATAATTAGCGCGACCCGTCGAAAGTGACCGTTTTTTTTTCGATTTTGCGATCTCTGGATTACGTTGGTTTCAATCTTTGTAGGATACGGCTCGAACTGAAAGTTCTGTTCTCACACGTGACGTATGAAAGCTATCGCTGGCAAATGTTTAATTTAAATATGTTTTCCGTACGCGAAATTTCACACTGTTTTTAAAGTAAATCGTACAGAGATCATTTTTTTTTTTTTATCGCGCGGACTTGTGCACTTTCGAAAAACCGTAGCGTTTTCCAGAAAGGACACCGCAATAAACGGCGATTAATCGCGGGAAAAACAAAACCGTTTTCATTCTATATCGAAATCGATTTATCGTAAATCAATAGAAACGCGCGAGTTCCGCACACGTCACATTTAGCCATGTTGTTTGTGATCGCGAAAATACGAGACTCAGAATGCGAAATCCCGTTCAGCGGAGTACCGTTATGCTTGATCGAATCGCAAAACGCGCGCAAACGTTTGTGTTATTGGACTATAGTGCATTCGAACGCAATAATTTGCGTGGGGTTCGCTATCGTCGAGCGAACAACCACTATCGTCGAGTCGCAGAACAAACACTACAAACGCGTATATTATGAATTTATTGTTTGCTCGCGGTAACTATTTATTTTTACTTTGGTAAATAACGAAAACCAACGGGTCAACAACACGCCTAGACGACACGGCCGTGTTCTCTAAAAGATATATATGTAGATCGTAATTTTCTCCGACTCGTTTGGATGGCGAATAACGCGGAATAAGCACAGAATGCCGTTTACGAAGCGTTTCCCGAGGCGACCGAATCGTTACGAACAGTGGTGTTTGACAGAATTATCGGTCGAGACTCTAAACCGCAAGTTATTATTGCCAACTGTCGATTATGTTCAGACAGGCGACTGTGAAATTTAAACGATGCTTTTAGTACGACACGGTGTTTATAACCATACTTTGACCTTGTCGCGGAGTATATGTGTATATTACAGTGGCGTAACTTCAAAATTTCGGCCCGGGAGCGAAATTTTCAACGGGCCCCCCATCGTCCCAGGTATATTAAGAAGATCCGGGGGAGTGTATTCACCTTACTAAAATTAACTATATCATGTAGGATACTGTTTTGTGCAAATGATCGCCATATTTTTACTTAACAATATAATATCACAATCATCAGTATTGTTAATATTTTGACAAATATCGGTAACGTTATTTTTTTCGGAGTTTTCATGTGGTATTTCAAAAACCGATGTAGTTATAGTAGGATTTTCCGAAGTAGTTTCAACTGTCTTTTTTAAAAAACTGTCTAATTTGGGCAGTTTAGCATCTTTAAATTTTTGTTCTATTATTTTTTTGCGCTTTTGTGCTCCACTCATAGGTTTTAAAAATTTTTATTTCTTTGGGCCCCTATACGAACGGGCCCGGGTGCGACCGCACCCTCTGATCCCTCTTAGTTACGCCACCGGTGTATAAACGATGTTGAATCGATCGCGCGGTGCCTGAGAACGTCTGAGAAAAATGTGTTTAAATATTTCCGATTAGAAAAAACTCTACTCCACTTTGAGTTTGCGTCCGTTATTGTCGTCTTTTATAATTATAATCAAATGGTTGGTTTACGAACGAAACGCAAATAACACGTGTTTTAATCGATGAAATGTTTTTTTTTTTGTCCAGGTTCGTGCCAAGAACAGAAGCAACATGTCGAAGCATTCAAGTGCCCCGAGGAATTCGGATACTATCCGCACCCGAACGACTGTTCCCAGTACTACGTCTGTGTCTTCGGAGGCGCGCTTTTGGAATCGTGCACCGGAGGTCTAATGTACAGGTACGGATAATCGTTTTCGACAATCGAACGCGGCACCACGCGGCAAATTATTGCGCGCGTACGTTACGGGTCCCGGAATCCGGAAAATTACGACAATTTTGCAACGCCCGCCCGCGTTGCGGCAGGCGCGAACGTTTGTCTGTTTCAAATGTGATATTCAAACCACTTTCACACATCGGACAGACGCGATGACGAAATATACGTGTGTGTGTGTGTATAAACGCGAGTACGATTCGTTTATTAACCAAACTCGATACGTACGTTCCGGATCGCGTGTGTGTGTGCACGTGTGTAAAGTTCTTTTCAATTAAACAACGACGTATGTTGGCCTCGGCAGTAGGGTGGTATGCCTATCGTATATTATAATATAGGACACACAACGACGACGACGACGCGGTTGCGCCGCGCATTTTACACGAACGTTATGACGAGATTATTATTATATTATGATGTCGTCGCTGCTCTCGTTTTTTTTTTTTTTTTTTTATACGCGATCGGATCGCCGTTTTCAATTAAAAATAAATAAAATTTAACGATCCATAAGAATTCCAAAAGTTATTAGACCACTGTAACGTCGTCTCGTTACATATTATATTAATATTATGTATTATATGTGTGTACAGTGCGCACGCCTATAGGATATTGCGTTAAAAATTACATCATAATAATATTTTGATTGTATTATTTTCATCATTCCGCAGGCCCGCTTCTTTAGAAAAATCACGTCATCGGCAGTCGCGTTTTATTTTACCTCGTTCGTACGGTTTATTTTATTTATTTTTTGTCTATTGCGTTTCACGCCGCCGCCGCCGCAACGGACGAAATGTAATGCGTTCTTTAAATTTATTTATTTCGTCGTCGTTCGTTTGTACACACGCGCGCGCGCGCGTATATTTAACTTTTCTCAAAAACAATTCGTTCTGAACTATTAAGTATTCTCACCGCCGCCGTTGATTTCAGTGGTCAAAAAATTAAGTTCTACGGTTTTTCGATTCGTTTTCGTTGTATCGTATTAAAACGCGATTGATTTTTTAAACTAATTTATTTAGAGAGCTCGTATTGAAATTCATACGTCGTCGTGTACATAATTCCACCGCGATTTGAAACGGAAAACGCGTCGTGTTTTATTGTTTTATATACCTGTCAACGCGGGTCAACGCGAGACAAAGATATTGGCGCAAAAGTAGTCCGGTCAGCCCACCCCTTTAATGGATACTTTAATTATCAATGAAATCAAAGCGTATTTCGCCAAAAGTCGTGTTTCTTTCGATATACAAACATACGACGTACGTTGTACGATCGTAACGATTTTGAATTATTATCAAACGTTTTCGTTGCTTCGGGTATACGTATATAATAACTGTAATCCGGCGATATTTGTGTAACGCCCACGTAATAGCGCCGACCATTAGTGAAATAAAACATCATAATACCATATTATCATCATCGGGTCAGATATTGAAAATCGTGTCTCGTCTCCCGCGCATAATGAATACTTTTCGTAAAGCAAATCCAAATAAATCCGTAAATCATAGTCGTTTTACACACACACACAGAGTTTACATAGATTTAATGTTGTTTTTTCTTCCCCTCCCAGTCACGAGCTACAGACATGCGATTGGCCTCGTAACGTTGGATGTGGAGTCGAGACTACGGCCAGCCAATCCGACAACCAAGAAAACGCACTGGCGTTGGCCCGGTCGTCCGACCGTCAGAGGCATCCGTCGGCGCAACCGCAGCGAGCCACGCCGGCCCTGTACAGCCAACAGCAACAGGTTCAAGAGGTCCAGCAAGTCAACGAACAACTCGTGAAGCAACAGCAGCTGTACGAAGAAGACGACTTCAGGGCAATCGAGGACGACAGTGACAGACAGCAAAGAGTGTACAGAGGTCAACCCTCGACGCTGGGTCAAGTGGCCAGGGACAGAGACGGCATTTCCAAGCACAGAAACATTATACCGGTAACGCGTTTGAATCACATTACAACTATAATATAATATTATTATTGCGGTTGTTTCGCGTGCGTGCGTGCATAGTCCGCCGGTAGTCCGCGACGTACGTATAAAATTAAACGAATTTTTTCCATGTTGCAGCAATTCGCCGGCGTGGAGAAGAATAAACAATTTCAAATCCCAAATCAAAATTACAGGTTAGTATTTCGTAACCGGATAGTTTACGCGCACTCGCGACGGTCGTACGTACGCGTAGAGAGACTTTTTGTAACGACGGAACTTTTAATACCGAACAACGTTTA
This sequence comes from Drepanosiphum platanoidis, assembly GCA_948098885.1. NCBI lineage: Eukaryota > Metazoa > Arthropoda > Insecta > Hemiptera > Aphididae > Drepanosiphum > Drepanosiphum platanoidis. The sequence goes on from OX402539.1 coordinate 6,741,055, forward strand.
TTTTTATTTATTATTTTTTTTTTTTTTCTGTACATAATATATATATATATTACATGTTGCAACAGAAACGACACGAGCAAAAACAATGGTAAACGACGTTTTAAAAGACAGACCCGACAGAGGTAACGACTATTTAGAACACACTATTACTATATGTAGAACAAACTTATTGTGCACTGTTTTAATACCTTCGATATTGCGTCAAGTGCTCGTAATATTGAATATCGGTAGTAATGGTGACGGGAACGACTGTGTGTAATTTGTATGATGACGCCGTTGTTTTTATTGGACATTATTAGCTACGGCAGATTGACGAGACCCGGACCGACCGGGATGACCATGTCGACGACCAATTACGCGTTGCGCAAGTTACCCAAAGACTACCGGATCCCCAGGCCCTCGTCGTACGTGCCCATAACGAACACCGACAACTCGAGACAGCACAAACGATGTCTGTACGAATCGAAAATATATCCCGGGCTCATGATACCGTGTCCCACGTCGCGATACCGGATGCCTCCGTATCGCCAAGAACACCAGGAAGACGAAGAACAGGCGTACGATCAAGTGGACGAGGAGGCGCCGCCGCCCAGGGTAAACGAACAGGTGGAAGACAAGGGCGAGTACGACTATCCGGAAAACCAAAATCAAGACGAATACGAGGAAGAAGGCCCGCCGCAGTCCCAGAACGCCGACGAAGAATTCGAACAGTTGTTGGCCCGAGTGAGGTGTAAGGGAAAACACTGTAATCGAGACGGCGACGACGACGACGACGACAACAACAACAACAACAACAACAACAACAATAAATACGAAAACAAAGAAAACGAAAGCCAAGAACACGAAAATCAAGAATACGAAAACGAAAACGAAGAAGAGGAAAACCAAGAAGAATCGCCGGATTCCAAAGAAGAAGAACATACTCTACCGAAACCGAAACCCAAACCGAAACCCATTCCGAAACCGAAAGGGATAAATCCAAAACTCAAACCTCTGGCGGTCGTTCACAACTATCAACCGGCGAATTTCACGATGATCAGGAATCGAGACAAAGACGGCAACCCCGTGGACAGTACGAATAAAGAACAAGTCCAAGTGGAAGAAGAAGAAGAAGCAGAAGAAGAAGGGGGAAACAGTCAAGAAAGCAGACTGGAGGACGTGGAAGAATACAATAACGAGGGCGATGATCTGCAAGACGACGAATATTACTACGACGACGAAGAGGAATACGACCAGGCGCCGAAAAAACCGAAATTACCTCAGAAATTGGAGAACATCGACGATATGAAGTTCAATGTCGAAGGAGACGAACCGTCGGAGAGTATAATATCCAAAAACACCATAGTGAAAAACGTGTCGAAAACCGACGACCTGCGCAAACCGGAACCGCCGCCGACCAAGGCGAATCCGACGCCGCCGCCGCCGCCGCAAAGGCCGAAACCGTACGACTCGGCCGCGGAGGCGTACACCCGCGTCAAAGACAAAAACAAACCTCAGGACGACCAGCAAATCATGCAAATGGCCGTTCACGAAACGACCGTTGCTTTTAATTTAGTCGACGAAAAAAAAAACAAACGCATAATGCCAACTAAGACTGACTCGACAACGGTATCGGCCAATATGAAATATAGGCCGAGACCGACTGTCCGACCAAACGCTTTTAAAAGGTGAGACATTTACTACGACTTAACGCTTTTTTAGGCGTCCTTTAACGAAAACACACACACACATCTCGCGCGAGTAGGAAAAAAATATAAACAACAACGAAACGACGTTTCACACGAGATTTACTAATAAAGGACGCCTAAATCATCTGACACACACACACACACACACACATAACTTTACTTCGACTTTTATTTCTACCGACTATCGTAATCGTAATTTTTTCGACAACATTTCGACCTGCGGTATTGAAAATAGCGCGCGCGCACAAAAACTAATTGAAACGTAAATTGTATAGACCCCAGCAGATCTCCGTTCCGTCGTACGCTGTTGAACAGACGGTACAACCGGTAACCACTGCCAGAACCACGACGTCCACCGGCAACCGTAATGGAACGCAGTACGACCCGGCTTTCTATAGCATTTACGACGACGATTCCGAAATCTACAAAGACGTGGGTAAGTCGGTCGAGACGCACTCTTCTCGGATTGTTTACGATTACGTATTGTGTTTCTTGAAAAAAAAAAAAACTCTTAAATAAAATTTGTATTTTCAGACTATGGTCAATTCACTCTATCGTCAGTAAATAACAACAACAACAACAACAACAACAACAATAGACTTAAGCCTCAGACTCAACAGCATGTTCAGACTCAATCTCAACCTCAACATCAACCGCAACCTCAACAAGATACGTTTAGAATCGCCGCGCCGCCGTTGCAACAACCGACGCCGAGATACCAAGCTAATACATATGTGCCAGAATATAATCTTAAAGTGAGTGTGTGTTTCAAAGTCGATAAATTACTTTTTTTTCTACTAAATTATATAAACAAATATACGTATTTAGGTATAATATATTCGCTAAACTCGTCGGTAACGATTTAAATAAATAATCTAAACAACGCTTTCCGTGTAATTCTTATCGATTATATGGTTTGAATTGTAATTTAAAAACCTCGGTATTTGACGCCAATTTTTACGTGTTCGTTTAAAAATTCCATTACAATAGATCGTTATTTAAACCTTTCCGCGGTGCCCTTTTTTTGAACAAATTTAGCCGCGGTGGTGCCCTTCTCTGTGAATAACACGAAAGACAATAAAAAAAAATGCTCATTGATAGCCAATTTTATTGATTTTATTAAACCTCATACAATCTAAACATTCTGAGCCAAGTACACAACTGACTTAATTATAAATTAATGCATTTTTAAACTTCAAAAAAAAAAATAAAATACGTTTTAAACTATTTGTCATGGGCCGTAGAACGCGGCGCACAGTTTGGGAACCGCTGGTTATTTATACAATAGCGTTGCGAACGTACGATTTATAAGTCATGAACTTCACGAGTTTACAAAAAAAAAAAAAACAGTCACGACGAATTTTTAATCCGGCGCGTTACTACTACTGTATTTTCTTTGTGCAAGATGCGATATTCGAGACTGCACCGTACATATTTGGTAGTGCGTTTCGAGTGTTCGTAATATGATGTTGTTTATGGTAGTAAAACGAGATCGTACATATTATAATAAACGTGTAACTATATAATTTCTTTTCGAGTCGAATCGGAACGATTGTTTCTAAACGATAAATAAAACAAGAGCAAAAAACAATAATAATTGTTCCGCTATAATGACATGACGCGCGCGCGCAAAAAAAAAATGATAAACAGCGATAAATTTGTTAGGTAATCGATTTGTGACGTACAAATGTATGATGATCCGATGGTTTCGTAAACAGATGTAATTCAAACGCCGCCGCCCGCGAGCGTTATGTAAAGATAAACGTTATGCTAAAAATTATTTTATTAAAAAAAAATATTAATAACCGCAAACGAATCGGGGGGAAAAAACGATCGTATACCCGCGGTATAGGCTTAAAAATCTCGTGTCGAATGTTTCAAAATAATCTCGTTCCTATAACGTTTGCGTTACGACCGATTGGATTGTTGTTCACAGATCACTGAAGAAGAAGCTCAACGGGACCAGCAGACCAAAGCGACCTACAGGTGAGCGATGATTTTTTTTTTTTTCTCACTCTCATTCATTCGATTCATTTCGCTTATCGTTAGATAATTATATTTTCGGTTAGATAAGCGTGGCTATAAACGAGCGAGAATCATTTTTTACAATAATATTATTATCATTATTATACACAAACCACCGTATCACAGAACTGCGACGACATCTCGTGTAAATAAGGCCGCGCGGACGAGACTTACCGCCATCGTTAGAATGGTATACATACCGTGTAGATTATGCAAAGCCAACGTAATAATAATGTAAAAATATTGTACATAATATTAAGGATAACGTTACTTGTTGATTGTTTGGAGTGGGGTTTTCAAAAACGAAATAATACCTGTGATCAGGACTCCGACGTTCGGACTCGTTTTAACAAAATTCATTCGATATCCTTCCGCTGCCTTATTTACACCACAATATAACAACATCATCATACACGATTACCATACAGACCTTATACCGACTTATTAAGTAACACTAATTGTATTTTGTACATAAACGACTATTGATATTATATTGTACATACATATATATATAATTTTAATCAGGTCAACGATCGTCGGTGTGAGTCCCTTCGTACCGGACCGCTCGACGTTAAAGTTCCCCGCGCAGTCCTCTGCCCCTCCAAAGTTTACGTTGCCCGTATCGACGACGTTCGCGCCGTCGACGCGGCCCACGAGCACCCCGTCGACGATCCTCGATTTCCCGTCGACTCCTTCGTTGTTCCTGCGGCCTCCGTCGCCCCAGGGCAACTATTTCTGGACCACCGCGTCCGCGGCCAGCACCCAAAAGCCCAGACCCACGCCTCCGGATTTCCGAATAATCGTAGACCCGTTCAGCACGACCCAATACGACGTGACCACGCATCGCGGCACGGTCAAAAGCACGCCGTTCAAAGCCAGGACCACGACTACCCAGGCTCCTACCACGACCACGATCACCACGACCACCCCCATCCCCACCACCACCACCACTACCACGACGACCACGACGGCCAGACCGAGAACGACCACCACCACCACGTCTACGTCGACCACTACCGTCAGGTCGGTGGACTTTTATCAAGAATACGACGACGTGGACGCGGAAGACGCGGAGAGGACGGGCTACATCGACGACAATTCCGTAGAGAAAACTAGCACGACCACGACGTCCACGTCGACCACGTCGGCGGCGGCGGGCCCCGCGAGGTCGTCAGATTTTAGACACTCGGGCGATAATAACAATTATAATAATCGTCCGACGAGAGTCAAGAGCGGTCCGAGTATACAGCCAGTGACGGTGCCAGCGGTGCCCGCGAGCAAAACAGTAACCGAATGCCGAGAGTGCAACGAAAAACCGTCAAGGTATGGAGGACGAAATATTTGAGGGTCAATACGTATCAGATTTTATCAGAAATGGCGCATATCTAATATATCTTCGCTACTATATAAGCCCACTGTCGGACGCCGGAAAGGTGTTTGCAAAGCTTCAAACCAAATACCACACACGTATATTATCAGCGCGAATAAAAAAAAAAAACATAATTTTCAAAAATACGGTTACGAACCGCCGCCGCGCCGCCGCGTCCTCGGTTTCACGACGACGGCCCGCGAACTGGCCAACTTTTTCGTCGCCAAACCCATTTCCGTTGTCGTGACGCGGTCGTATTATTATTTTTTTTCGATTTTCGACTAGATTCGTCCTGTGAGTCCTTTAAAAAAATCGTCGGTTTACACGTTATTGTACATATAATAATATAATATAATAACATAATTGTTTAGTTTAATATTTGAAATCGATACGTTTGTGTGTGTGTGTACGAACATGTGTATTTTGCCCGGACAATCGTTCGAAAAATATTAATAACCCGAATATTCCGATTGCAACACCGTCGTCGTCTGCGCGCGACGACTTTGGCGTTGGATAATATCGAAACGAGAATATCGTCGAAATTAAAAACGGGTTTTCTCAAACAGCGCCGTCATAAACGTCTTAATAACGACCGCCTGTATATAAAAAAAACATCGGTCGGTAAATTATTATCATCGAGAACGATTGCGAAAATTTTTATTTACGGCGATATCTCTTACTCTCTTACTTTTTCGAAATCGCCGTGTCGAAAAACTTACAAAAAAAATCAAATTCAATTAAAACGCGCGCGCGCGCTTATTACAACGTTTATATAATGTGCGCGATAAAGAGCTCGTCCCCCGTTTTTTTTTTGGTTTATTTATCGAGTAGGTAAATTTACTATTTACCACCACTGCTTTCGCACGCATTGCGGTCGATCGATTCCGATAATCCGATGAAAACGCTCTTTAACACGATTAGCCGTGTAAAAATTACACTATCTTAATCTCAATCCGTTTATTAAAAATCAAATTTAACAAATCCACTGGGACACCACCGTGTTCGTCCTTCGCCGTGCCTATACACGTCGTCGTCGTTCGTAGATTATTCGAAAGTTATGATAAATCGTTAAAAGAACAATTGCGACCGAAGGCCGCCGCCGGCGCGTGTGATATAAATTAAATTTCTTGAAATAAAAATAAAAAACATTACAATATCGAGTCGTAAAACGAAAAAAATTACTTATTTTATCATATAATAAACGTTAAACGATCGATATTGATCGTAATTTTTTCTGTTTTTTTTTTTTTTTTTCATTTCGCCGGAGACTTTCGCGATTTCCACGTCGGAAATTTCGATCGCAGAAAAATAAATCCAATGTATCGGTTTACGCGGAGAAATTCATAAAAATATTTGTTTTGAAACAATAAAAAAAAAACGCGCGTGTGAAAATCGAAATAAACGACCGCCGAATGTTTATTTATATTCTTGTTTTCGAATAATAATAAATTATAATATATATATACGAGTATAAGACACTTGATTAATTGAAATTTAATTTTACCGTCGTCGTACACACATAAAACTAACACTTATTCGAATCTTAACGTGTGAACTGATTTAATTCACTGATAATATACTACCATCACACTATATCGTTTCGACTGAAAATGTATAGAATGAAAAAAAAAACACAAAACTTGCATGACAGTGACAAGTCATTTTAACGGTGGCGGCAACGTAATAAAATAATACACTTTTCGCTTGTCTGAACTCCTTATCCTTGTGGTTTTTTGTTGCGCACTCGGTGTTTTCACCGTAATTAAAAAAAAAAAAAAAAAAAACGAGACGACGGACGTACTCTCCGTGTCCGTTTAAACGCTTTTTGGTTGAATGTGTGCGTGTAAATAAATTTGCATTAACGAGCTTCGACGCATTAAAACTCTGTAAAAACCGTTCACTACCAAATTTACGACTATAATATAACACCGCGCGGGGCAGTATGGCCATCAAAATGTTGTTGTTGTTGATGTTTTTTTTCACATCCGATCCTCAAAGACCTTTAATAGTATTTAAATTCATTGTATATATTATAATATATATTTATTATATTGTATAAATTTGTGTATGTATTCGATAGAGGCAGAGTGAGGGGAGGCGCGACGTATACGACGGCGAGCAGTAACGATATCGATAGAGGAACTCCTCTGGCCGGGTATTTAAAAATCTCTCTCTCTCGTGTTGATTTACAATGCGCTTCGAAAATGCCGAGCGAATGTTAACGGTTTTTTTTCTTCTTACACAGGCGAACCAGACCGACGTTGAAACCGTCCACGTCCATAGTGAGCAAAGCTACGGAATTCGTCGACGTGTACAAGTACTCGCCGAAACGGTAAGCGTCACATAGCCCACAGTTTCCCCTCAACACTAAAATAATAATAATATATTATAATCAGGGCTCGAGACTTGTAGCATTTGCATATTTATTTTTTGTAGTTTATAAAAAGATAGCAGAGTAAGCGATAAATCCATTTCAGACAAAAATGAACTCAATACCAAAAGTTTTTAGTGCATATTTTTGCACATATTCTCAGAGGTTTTGCTATTTTTCGACTATTTTGCTATTTTAAAATTGTATAAATAAATTATATGTATTTTAAAATACATATTATTTCGGCCACTCTAAGTGATCGACAGTTTTGGGACGTTAAAAAACTCATTGTCGATTGAAAAAAATATTCCTAAAATATCCCAATGCCAGGACCTAACCATCGGTCGATGTAGAGCGCTCATTTTCCGTGTACAAAACAATATCAAGCAATAACAGAAGATCTTTCAAGTTTGAAAATATTCGGAAACGCATAACAATACAGTGCAATAATTATGAATGTACAAACTGTAAGTTACTTTTTAACGATTTATTGATTTGAAATATAATTATATTTAACAGATCGACAAAATTCGACACAATATACAAATTAATGAGAACGGGAAAGAGTTTTTATAGTCATTATTTGTAGAAAATTATATAAAAATTTTTCTTTAAATTTTAATAATTTTTAAAGCATATTTTCATATTTTTAGTGCTATAAGTCTCGAGCCCTGATTATAATAATATAATAAATTATTATGAGATATTATAACGTAAACGAGCGTTTTAAGTGTTTACCTCCCGTTATAACGAGACCGCGTGGACGTTTCGTTTCAGGCCCGATCCGATCTATCCGACGCCGCAACCCGACAAGACCGCGGCGAAATGCCGCAAGGACGTGTGCCAGTTGCCGGACTGCAGTTGCGGAGGCAAAGAAATACCCGGTAAGTACATTTTTTCGCGACGTCTCGTGTTGATGACATCTCATCGCGTTAAAAATCAAAATCAAAACGCTCACCGTGTACGAATGTGTGTCGCGCGCAGGCGATTTGGCCCCGGAGGAAACGCCGCAGATCGTGCTGTTGACGTTTGACGATTCGGTGAACGACCTGAACAAGGGCCTGTACGCCGATCTGTTCGAAAAGGGCCGGGTGAACCCCAACGGTTGCCCGATCAGCGCCACGTTTTACGTGTCGCACGAATGGACGGACTACAGCCAAGTGCAAAACCTGTACTCTGCCGGTCACGAGATCGCCTCGCACTCGGTGTCGCACAGTTTCGGCGAGCAGTTCTCCCAGAAGAAATGGACCAAGGAAATCGTCGGACAGCGGGAAATACTGGCCGCGTACGGCGGCGTCAGACAAGAGGACATACGTGGAATGAGAGCGCCGTTCTTGGCCGTACGTATTGAAAATCTTATATATAAAAATGAATCGCAAAATGTGTTGTAAGCGCCATAACTCAACAACCCCCGAACCGATTTCGCTAATTCTTTTTTTATAATATTCCTCGAAGTACGAGGATGGTTTTTACGGGGAGAATTATTAAGCAATTATTAACCTTAAGGGGGTTAAAAGGGGTAAAAATGGAAAAAATCCTGAGTCACTGGAGCTTTGTGGTATTAAATTTTGTCAATAGTTTCGTTTTATATAGTGGAGACCCATTAAAAATGAAAAAACTGATAAAATAAAAAGTTATACTGCACACGGGCGAAGCCGGGTTATTCAGCTAGTAAATAAATATATTACGACGTATGTAAATTGAACATGTCGCCGTCGAAACCGTTTCAGGTCGGAGGCAACAAAATGTTCAAGATGCTGTACGACAGCAACTTCACGTACGATTCGTCCATGCCGATTTACGAGAACAAACCTCCGAGCTGGCCGTACACGCTCGATTACAAATTGTTCCACGACTGTATGATACCGCCGTGTCCGACCAGATCGTATCCGGGTAAAACGAATACCATACCATATTGAACCCATAATATAATGGTTTTGCGATTTGCGCGTTGTGTTGACCGATCTGTCAATTTCAGGTGTCTGGGAAGTTCCCATGGTCATGTGGCAAGACTTGAACGGAGGCAGGTGTTCGATGGGAGACGCTTGCAGCAATCCGCCCGACGCCGAGGGCGTGACCAAAATGTTGATGAAGAACTTTGACAGGCATTTCACCAGCAACAGGTACGGTTTTCTTAGCCGAACGTTTTTGTGTATTTAAATCTGTAGTGGCGCAACAACGTCGAAAATTCCACCCCCGTTGGTGTCGGATATTTTATGAAAAGTAGGTGTTAAAAAACAAAACGATGAGATTAATTTCAAATAAAACCGATAGATAGTATATCGATATAGCGAAAACCGGTAGACGTAACGAGTAACGTTCGGGACCAATTTTAAATCGATTTGAAATCGTGTGTTCAAACAACGTGTATAATAAACAGTTGGATTTGCTTTTTTCCGACAAAACTGTAGCGCGTCTACTACTGCAAAAACCTCTTGGAAATCGAGTTGTTTTGAGCAATATTATTGAAATTCAAATCGATCGGTGGTCAATTATTCCGCGATAGGTCTGTGGGCTATGTATTACGTTTCGATTTCCAAGAGACATAATATATATGTATGAAAATCGATTTTATACAAACGGCCGATTGCCGAGTAGTATTTTGCAATCGGAATCGCACTTCTTTTTGACGCTGGAAAAGTGTTTATTTCGCGCGCGATATTATTTCAATTCATTCCCGTCCATTATTGTGTGTCGTGTACGTAAAAATAATTAAAATCCGATCGCAGTGTACGCGTTTGTTAATTCGTATATTGCCGAAAATAAATCGATCCCATTGTCGTCGGCCGGTCTCTCCGAAAGTGTAATTCTCTCTTCGTCATTATATATATTACATAATAATCGTACAATACGCTCGGGCGTGTTATTATTATCTCTCATACGTCTCGGCTTATGATTTATTAAAAACCGTCGGGCCTCGGACTCTGACGAATCACGTTCGAATTGTACCTATAGATTCGAGAAATAAATTATTATCGGACGAATTACGACGGGCGTCCTATATAATTGATACCGTGAATCGATTTCAAATTTTCGATAATACAGTCGACTCCGCTTTATTGGGACACACATCGGTTGCGTGTTATTTTGTCCCAATAAAGCGGTCGTCCCAATAATCCGAAATGAAAAAAAAAACAACCATACAAATTTATTGAAAAACTGATTTTTTTATGTTTTTATTATTACATATTAGTTATTACAATAACACAATATTATGGAAATTTTTTAATTATACAAAAAGAAAAACATAGTATTATATAACCTAAATATTTATAAAAGAACTCAAGCTTGATATTGTTTTTCAAAGATATTATATTAGGATGGGCAGTACAGTTGTCTAAGACTAGGAATATAGCGTTTTTTTGTTTTGTCCAACTCCGTATCCCAACGTTGCAACCATTCGATAAAAATGGCCGAACTCAAATGGTAATTTTCGTAAAGAAATTTGTTGAAAACAACGTGGTTTTTTACTTTTTCCGATCACCAAGAGCTTTTTTTTGTCAGTCCCACTTACGTTCACACAACACAGTACAGTTATTCTCGATAAAAATGTCCCAATCATCCGGATTCGTGGCCCAGATAAGCGTTGAACGTTTACCCTACAAGTATACATTTGTTTTCGTATAATTAAAGAATCGTCCCTATTAAGCGGTTGTCCTTATTAACCGGTGTCTCTATTGAGCGTATTCGACTGTACTTGGATATAATAACGCTAAATATTTTATCATTCCGAAATGTCTTGTGCTTGTCCCTCGCCAGAGTGTAAGGGGACAATGTTTTTTTCGTAAGCATCGAACGATATCGATTCGTTTTTCAGGTCTCCGTTTGGACTGTTTTATCACGCGGCCTGGTTCACGCAGCCCCACCACAAAGAAGGTTTCATCCAGTTTTTGGACAACATCGTAAACATGCCCGAAGTTTGGATCGTCACCAATTGGCAAGCCATCCAATGGGTGAGAGATCCGACATCGATTTCGAGATTACAGTCGTTCACGCCGTTCCACTGCGACTTGTCGGTAAGTAATACGAGAATATACGAAATATTACATTTCGTCCGTCGCGATGCGAACAAGTAATATAAGTAACTCGACAGAACTCGGTTCGGCTTTTTTTATTGTATATTTTTTTGGAAAAAATAATCATTAAAATAATAAAAAATATAATCTTTTATCGACGAAATATTATTATAATAACGTCCGGTAAAGTGTTTGAATACTTTTTCAACGATGAATTTATAATTTTTCGTTCGACTCGTGTCGAAAATGACACATCTTTTCCATCTCGCAAAAACGTTTCAAAAGTATTCGAAAACACAATTCGAATATATACGTACGTATTATCGAGTAGTATTTCAACAGATCGAAAACCCACGTGAAATCGAGTTAAAACCATACTGACGTTTAAAATATTCCATAAAATTTCCGCCTCGTTTTTCCCCAGAGCTCTGTCTTTGGCTAATAGTATAATGGATAATGTTGATTTTTTTGCTATGTCGCGTTTTGTCTTCAGATTGTTTAAACATTTTTAATATTATTTTATTCTTGTTAATTTTTTTCTTTTTCTTTATTCATTATATCAGTTATCTGTTGTTAAATTTATACCATTATTGTTAATTAATCATTTTTACTGTACTTATATTTTTTTTCTAACTGCCAAAGGGTAATACCCGTTTATTATACAAATAAAATAATAAAAAATAAAATACTTTCACGTTCTATTTCGGATTTATAATTTACCATATTATATTGTTATACATATACTCGTATTAATGTTTTCGTTTTCGTTTTCCAGGAGAGACCGAAGAAATGCAACAACCCAAAAGTGTGCAACCTGTGGCACAAATCGGGCGTGAGATACATGCGAACGTGTCAGCCATGTCCGGACGTATATCCGTGGACGGGAAAGACTGGGATCAGAAGCAGTCGAATTGACGACGGCACGGAATAAACGCGACACACCTCGACATTTTAGGCCAATACGATTTAGAATTATTATTATTATTATTATTATTATTTGTATTATTATTATTATTATTATTATTATTATTATTATTTCTACTTTCAGTATTAAACTATATAAACATGTGATCACTTTTTCACATCGCATTTTGGCACGATGTTGAAAAACTGATTACATGTAAAACACACGCGAAAACATACAAAAATACACACACACACACACACACACATACTCGTACACTCGACACGCGTAAGAAAGCTCAATACTTACCAATAGTTTGAAAATATAAAAATAATTATTTATTGTTCGTTTAGTTTTTGCAAATTTCATTCAAAAATATAATAATATTAATTATTGTTGTTTAGAAAGTATAATTATATAACTGCTATATAATTTCTCCGAGATAACTCGTACAACTTTTATAGGTTTTGTATTATTGTTTTACTACTAATAAGAAGTATACGATTATATATATACGTATATATATATATATATATATATTATATATATATTTTAATAAAAAAAAAATTTTTGTATAGTATCTAATATTTTGTAATTATTGTATAAATCCTCGAAAACCGCGCGTGTCTGTTGTAATAAAATCAAATGCGGACGTGATATAATATTATTATTATATGTATAAAAATACGAACGTAGTTGTTTTATTACGATTTAACGATTATAATAATCAATTAGGCGATGAGATGTTGTGGACGGCTTCTATAATATATTCATTTATATTTTATTTTTTATTTTTTCTCTTAGAAAATGTCGCGATCGTTTTATAATCCATCTGTTTTATCTATAAAAAAAATAATATATATTGTACATACACGTCTATATAATGTTATAAAATAACTCAACGGCTATATTATTTTTTTTAGCGCGCATATACTTTTCGAGAAAGAGAAAAAACGCACGAAACGAGTGAGAATACTACATAGAGTTCAATTTTGAAAACTACCTGAAATCTATTGAAATTAATATATTATATAGTCGAAGCTGAAAAAATTAATTTATTTTCGCGCCAACTGTAAACGGAGAAAAAAATTACAGACTTTCTGGGGGAAAAAATAAACGGTTTGGTATAAAAGAGCATTTATAATACTCGTATATTAAATATAAACGTATTTGATAAAATTACAAAACGATTGCTACTTATCGAATTGTGTTTAATAAAGAAATATTACTTATACGTGACTAGGAAAGGTGAAAAAAGGAAAAATGTCAAAAAGCTTTGAAAAATGTCAGCGCCACCACAAACATTATACATGTTTTATACTAATAATAGACGATGTACGTGTACACCAGTGTTGGGTAAATAATTGTAATCTGATTAATGATAAACGATTACATTTTATAATCGCGTTAATCACTAATAAAAAATATAATGTAATCGATAATCACAAAAAAAAAAACCGAATGATTAAAATAATAATTCAATTGATTACGATTTACAAAATGTATTAATTTGTAATCATTGATTAATCTTCGTCAATTAAATTTCTTAATTTTATTTCACATCTATAGTGTTTATAAATCGTTTATTCATCATGAATATTGTAATATTCAAATCGTTACCTATAGTTACGTTTGTTCCCGATTATTTTTCTGATAAGTAAACGTTTATAATATTTTATTATAGAACGAAAATTGTCGGTCATCTTTATTAAATTATTATCGGGGCAATAAGGTATTGTCAAAAAAAAATTGAAATAAACTAACGAATTCACACGCGATGGCAAAACTAACGATAATAAAAAATAAAAATCATATAAATAAATTCACGGTGGTGATGATTAACGATTACAACAACAAATGTAATCGTCGTCGTTACTGATTACTTTGACAAACGATTAAACGATTAAAAACTAATGATTACGTATTGTAATCATAAAATAATCGACTGCGCCCCAACACCCCGGTGTACACAAATGTAAGTATGTATATGAATGTATACTTTTCATATAAATATATAAATGTAAGTATTTTTCCATGTAAATTATAAACAAAGGAGTGCTTTTTTGCACAGGATGTGCTGCAGAATGTGTTTAGCAGGAGCTGTGGTTTAAGTGGAGAGGAACGCAGGGGGACACTATAGTCTCATAACTCCTGATGAAACTTTAATGTGTGCGCCACACTTAACTTTTTTCCCGTGTACTGACAGGACGCGGGGGGTGCTTAAAATTTAACACACAAATGATAGCCCCCCTTTAAATCGTAGGCGCCGAACTTTTTTTCGTCGAAATCATATTTTTGCTACCCCGAGAACGAAAATCCCGGTGGTTTTTACACCGAAATAGGAATCGAACAGATATTATACAAGGGGAATCCCTAATTATTATTATAACGATGGTTGGTTATGAATACGTAATTTTGTAACGATAGTGTTTTCGCGTGTGAAAGTTTAACGTCATTGCAAATCCTGCGCGGGTGACGCGGGCCAATGAAAGCCGAGCTGCTCGCGCCACGCGACCAATGACAGCCGAGCAGCGCGCGCGCGAAAGTGCAGCTGCTCGCCGGTGCAATGCGTGTGCATACGATCAGTCTAGCGTCGACAGCGGTTCGGATATAGTTGCTCTCGGTTGTAGTTTTTATTTTTCTCCGCGAAATACGTATAGTGTCGTCGATTTTTATTAAAATATCGCAATACGAACACCGAAAAAACAGCGTCAACCCACCGACGACGACAGGCCGGCTCTAAGTAAGTAGTACCGATTATTATTTTTTTATACACTCTGTAGATGGGTAGAGTTAGTAGTGGGTCGTAGGGGGGTAGCGAAGGGCGGCGACCGATGATAATCATATTTTTATCGAGATTATTTTTTTTCCCCAAAAACGCGGTGGTCCGTGTTAGACTTTATTTCGCGAATAACTTTTGCTCCTCGATGTTTTTGCTATATAATATAATTACGAATGCGAGAGGGGCCGAGAAGACTGGTGTGCGCGTACTCATATGTCTCTGTTGTTTTCTGAATATATTTAAATATGAACCGCGGGGGATAATCGGCACGCAATATCGTATATTGATTATAATTAGGGCTAGGATTTTAATGACCCAAAAAACCTAAAAAAATGACCTTAAAAATGCCCAAAAGATAAAAAAAATGATTTTAAAATGTTATAAAAATGCATTATAATTATTAATTATTATTAATTAATTAATATTTCGGTAAAAAATTATTTAAATTATAATATTATAAAAAAATAGCAAAAAAATGTTAATTTAGGAAATTTTCTTGATATGAATAATAAAGTTTGAAGTTTGGACTTATCATGCAATGGCCAGCTTGATTTAACGCTAATTTAACGATTAAGATAACTCGCGGTATCGAAGATTATTCTCTATACTATCTCTATAATTGAAATATTGAATATGATATTATTTCTGTTAAAAATTCAAAACTTTTATCGAGAACATCTAGTGTGAATGAAAATGTATAAAAATTAAAAATATTACCTAGATTTCAAAAAAGTATAAAAAATGCCTGTAAAATTGAAAAAATGACCTAAAAATGCTACAAAATGACCTTAAATCCATAAAAGTACAAAAAATGCAAAATCCTATACTAAATCCTAGCCCTAATTATAATATAATAACCGATCGGCCACGACTGGCTACTGAATTTACAGTACCTACGTATACTCTATTCCAAATGAGAACGGGCTTCGGCCGCCGAATCCTGTTCTTATTTGGAATAGAGTATATAACCGTTACTAACTCGTACGATCCGATAGCTCGTGTGTAATGTCGATGTTTAATTATATATTCGAGCGACCATAGAAACGCGACGATATTATTCCGGGAGATGTGATAAACCTCGCCAAAATGACTCTTTTTTCTAAAAATCGATACATAAACTAGGTGCGGCATAAATACGACAAGATTGTGCAAACGACTATAATTTATTTTCTATTAAATACGTACGTTGTGACGCGCGCAACACAATAATAAATAATAACAAAATATTATTAAATATATAAAATTATTTTAATACAAACTATTAAATACGTTTAAACAATAATAAAATGGTCTTGCCTTGAGTATTATAATTAACAATATTATAATCGAATATAATTTAATATAATATATTAAATTTATAATTATTATTACAATAATAAAATTGAAACCCAACACGCTATCTCATCGTAACGCATATTATTAATATAGTTTTGTTATGTGCGCATATAGATAGAGGTCTCTCGCGCAGTTGTTACAATAAAATTATAAAATTGAAAAATACTATTCGTTTGGCTTCCTATAGGTATTAAAAATATTATTAATTTCACACCCAATGATCGTACGGTCTAGAAAAATTAAAAATCGAAATAATAAATCAATAACGCCCCCCATGTTTGTTTACTCTAATTTACTTAACATCGTATTGTTTATTTCTACAACTAATGGCAAATAAAAAAAAAAATCGTGTCTATAGAAATATGTTTATCTTCTCTATTTTTTTCCTTACTATTCGTTAGGTCATAAATTCGTGTTTTTGCATTTTTGTCAACTATTTCGTTGTCCGTATTACACCTTCTTCTGCACTTTTAATATTTCTAAACGAGTCAACTAAACGTAATTTATAAATTATATGTCACAACACGTACCTAAACTAATGAAAAATAGTATAATAGGTTAGGTATTATGTGTTTACAATTTTTTTTTTTGTCGGCACGGTTTACATATTATTATTGTGGATAAATTTTTAAGTTATTACTCGCGGGTGCGAAATTATTCATATTTCGTGTCGTCGGTTTGCGATGATCTATTAAATAACGAAAAATACTTGAATTATTAATTAATACTTAATCCTTGACAAAAAAAATAGACTTTTTTACGAAAAATAATTGGCCTACTCCTAGTGATAAAAAAAAGTTAAACCTAACACGTACGTCGTACATTCGCAATAATATTTTTTAGGGTTAAAAAGATATTAAACTATTTATTTTTATTTTCTTCGTTTGAGAAATTTAAATAAATTCTAAATATAATCGTGAAAATACAATATGATATATGTTTAGTTTTCGTTAATTTTTTACTCGACTTTTTTCTGGTGGGAGGGGTATTCTAACCTGATTTGTGGGTAACGGTCTCGAAAAGGTTGGTAACCGCTAATACGTACCTAACGTACGCGACACGATAATATATAGCAGAGGTGGCGAACCTATGGCACGCGTGCCAGAAGTGGCACGTTGGCCGAATTTCAGTGGTACGCCAAATTTTAAAACTTGATAAAACATTATTTTTCTTAAAAAAAAAATTATATTTTAAAACTTTGGAATGAGAAATTTTAAGAATCAACAACAGAAATCACAATTAAATAAATGAAATAAAAGTTTACAAATAAATGTGTACCTAATAAAATGTGTCTAATTATTATTGCATGCTTTTTATTATTTTCATCTTACCTAGTAAAATTCATTTTTTTTTTTTTTTTGGCACGCGACCTTTTTTAAAAAAAACTTGATTTTAAATTTTGCCGCTTGACCCAAAAAAAGGTTCACCACCCCTGCTATTATATAGGTTTATAATAAATTATTATTATCATTATTCATTGCACACTTTCTCGTTTAAGCTCCCGTTTTCAATAGATGTAATAATAATATTCAATTGCGGTTTATCCGCGTGCCGCCGTTATAGCAGGTCGCGTCGGTCACTAAACTATTATTGTAGTCACGGCGGCGGTCGTTTTTTCCGTCTACAACGACAATACGCGGTAGGTACGATTTCCGCGGCGAATTTTTTCGTCGTCGTCGTGTTGTTAATCATTCATATGACGTTATCGTCCTCGACTCGTAAACGAACGGTAATCGAACATTCGAGCCGCACGCGACGCGTTTTCAAAAAAAAAATCCTCGTCACTTTTTATCATCATAGTGTATAGTATCCTACTTTGGGTGCGTTCCAGTCGTTCCACTTATTATTTAATTTATTTAATTTACTTTAATTTAATTTTTAAAAAAAAAGTTTTCGCGAGTCTGTCAAAGCGATAAAAAAACCAATTCGACCAGAAGACGTGATCTCGTAATAAAATTACAAGTGAGAAAAAAAAAAAAAAACTACGTACAAAATTTATTTGAAAAAATTGCAAAAAAAATGTTTCCCGTCGACGGGATCGAACCCCCGGCGCCAGACGCGAAGATTACAGTCCGCGGTCTAACATTTCGCCGGCAGAATGACAAATCTGTGTTAGGTTTAATTTAACCTAACGAAACCTAACGAAACCTAACGAAACCTAACCGATTAGTCGTCTGGCGGGCGCGAAGATTACAATCCGCGCCGAAAAAATGACAAATCTGTGTTAGGTTAAATTTAACCTAACGAAACCCAACTTAACCTAACATATTTGTGACGTCTGGCCGGCGCGAAGATTACAATCGGCGCCGAAAAAATGACAAATCTGTGTTAGGTTTAATTTAACCTAACGAAACCTAACGAAACCTAACGAAACCTAACGAAACCTAACCGATTTGTCGTCTGGCCGGCGAAATGTGTTAGATCGCGGATTGTTACCTTCACGGGTTCGATCCCGTCGACGGGGAACATTTTTTTTTTGCAGTTTTTTCAAATAAATTTTCGAATTTTTCATTCGAATTTTTTCGGAATTGAATAACATATTATTCGAGATTAGCGCAACGTATTAATTATGAGAAATATTTTATGAGTGTTAAATCTACAAAATACAACGTTTAAGTTTGGTCAAGTTTGATCACAATGCCTAACCGATTTCGATTTTCGGTCGGTCGGAAACCTATGGGAAAACACTGTATACGATGTAAGAACGTTTTCTCTTGTAGATTTAACACCGATAAATTACATTTCAAATAATATTAGTACTTGTATAATACTTGTGAATTGGGTTTCAAAATATTAAATGCACCATGCTCTCTCTTTCTCTCTCGAAAAAAAAACAAACGATTCCGAGTGAAAGAGCCAGTAAATAAAGCGTTTCCAGACGTTTGTGTTTTTATAGAATTTTAGCGAAAACGGAAATATATATATTCGAAATGATATGAAACAAATTGTGTCTTAGTATTTTAAAACTCGTACATCAAGTGTAATAAATAGTTTATTATTCCGCGATCAATGATCAAATATTATAATCGTGTATCGGCAGGGTCACACGACCGTGGGCGTTAATTTCTCGCGCGACGGTTGGCCACACTGTCGCGCGAACATCGTTTTTAACAATCGTGTAAAAAAAAAAAAAAAATACATTTATAATAATAATAATGATGATATTATTATAAATGATTACCACCGAACGACAATCGTCCCCGTACGTACTCGTAGACAGTAGACACCTACCGACCGACGTAGTATCGGCTGTTAACACGACAGAGTTGACGCAACAATACGTCGGGGATTTTTGGGTTTATTTATTTTTTTTGGGTGAGCGCGTTCTCAAATCATCGCGCCCTTCTCTTGGCGAGTCCCTGACGCGCGCGCGAACATCGGTTCGCCGTCTCGTCGACACGCAGCCTCCACAACCGCCGCGCTCGCCAGCATCCGACGAGGACCCCGATCCAGGCACCGCCGCAGACGTCGTCGTCGTCGTCTCGTTCGTGGCCATGTCCGCGCACGATCAGATGAGAGCCATGCTGGACCAGCTCATGGGCACCGGCAGAAACGGTATGCGCCGCGAGCCGCCCGGTTACTCCCGAGTCTGTCCGACGGGGATTAATATTTATTTATTTATTTATTTATTTTTGTTTTACCTTCTTTTCCGCAGGGGAAACGAGCAGGTACCAAGTGCAATTCAACGACCCAAAAGTGTGCAAGAGTTTCCTGTTGTACTGCTGTCCGCACGACATATTGGCGTCCACCGTGAGTATAATATTATTGTACTGTTACTCGTTATTTTTGTTGTTGTCGTCGTCGTCTTTGTTGCCCTACGTACGAATGTTGTTACAAACATTTCGCACGGCATGGGTGGTCTTCATCGTCATTGGTAGCAGACGACTGTTTTTGAAAGCAAACGCACACACGTGTCTGTACCGATAGTCGTAGTGTAGGGTATACTATACTTTGTCTCGAATAGCTCTATGACCGTGGCAGTACAAATGTTACGATTATCATAATAACAATGTGACATCTTAATACAACCTACCTACTAGGCTTTTAAATAATATTAAAAATACCAATCTATTTTATTTAATACTAGTAGTATACTAAAATTTAGATTTTATTAATTTTATTCCCTATGCTCTTAATATCCACTTATGACACTTAAGTGAATAACAAAAGTTTAAATATAAAACTATAATTTTCGGCTACTATTACATAATAATAGATATAAATATTACCCTAAAGATACCATTTTTTCTTAAATATATTCTTTACTGACCTATTGAATTTTTTCATCTAGTCACTTTATTCGGTAGATAGAAATTATATTTTCCATACCTAATATGCCTATTATAATGAAGTTTATGATAAAAAGTTTAAATTGTCACTAGGATGCCAACGTGTTAAAATATATTAAACAACAATTGTTTAAATTTGACCTAGTTATGACTTTGTAAATAGCTTTTTATAAAGTATTAACATTTACTAGCTCTTTTATAACAAAATAATACGATAAATTACATTGATACTTGTTATTAATATTTATTTATTCTTATACTATTATTACTCTTATTTCATTAAATACCTATACATTATTTTATAAATATACAGAGTGGTGCATCCCCAATAATGTTTCAATAGCATTCAATTAAATTATAAATCTAAAAACTTTCAGTAGGTTTGGTAACCAAAATTACATTAAACTTATAAATATATTAAATGAAATAATATACATTAAATTTACCTAAAATTAATGTTATATATAATATTACTTTATGTGTATTTTTTTGCTAAACAATGTTCTTGAAACTACATTGGTAATACATTCTGTACATTATATTCTATGTGTGTTTATAATATTAATAAATTAAATTTATTTTATTTATTCTTTTAGATTAAAAGAGCACATTTTAAATACATTTAAAATGTTTTAGATTAAATACACATTTTTCCATTTTTAGTATTTACCTAGATTTATTTATCTAATTTGCTAAAAATTGCTTAACTTAAATTTGTAAAATTTAATTTAAATTAATCATAAATATTTTTCTATTAAACTTTGATTTTTATTATAAGTAATCTATATTTTTGGCTTGTTATAAATTGAATAGTTATTATTGTTGATTATAAAGTTATAAACAAGGTATAGATAACAGTTAAAATAAATATAATTTATATAGTTATTAATTTTACAATCAATGTTACGTTTTTTTATATTGTATTACTTTTTAACTTATAGATATTCATTTATCCTAAACACTATTTTTTAAATATGAGTATCATACAAAATAAAAATCTTTGCAATTTACTATAAAAAATAAATGTTATTATGTAGGTAAAACAGACTTCATTACAACCAAATAAGTTATAAAGGTGCAACTAATAACAGTTTTAACTGTTTATTTCTCAGATTTAATATTTCTGGTACGATTAGTTTTTTTAAAACAAAAATAAATAACTAATGTGTAGGTAGTATTATCAAAGTCTGAAAAATCGTCTTTTATTGTGAGTATTTATATTATGTAATAGTTCATTTATATTATATTCATTACCATCTAAGTAATATATTGTAGTGTTAGTTTTATTTACAAATATGAAGTATCATTTAAGAATCAATTAAGATTGTTATAATTAACACCATACTACAAGAAAAACGTGAGTAAACAATTTATAGGTTTTACTATGTACATTTTTTCTATATTATGGTGAAATGGAATCAAATAAATTTTTTTTTAAGTTTAAATTTAAACAATTAAAATTTAAACAACATTAACTAAATATTGAGTACTTGTCTGTTATATGCCCCTGCTCTGTATAATGTGTATTCATCACTAATCATCAATATATTTGCCATACAGCATAATAATAAGATAATTTAGTAGATATATATAACACTTAATGATATACTACATTATGGAGCCTAGATTTCAAGTATATAAACATATTTTAAAATACATTTCTTCCATTTTCAAATAATAAAACATAACATATGTTGTAACATATGGCATATTGTTATGTGGCCTCTATAACGCTCATTATATACTTTTGGCTAAAACCCACACTCTTGATGTTTTAAGTTTTCGGATCAAGAAAATTCATAATTATAATTGTTATTAATTTATTAATAAAAGAAAGAAAAACCACATGATAGTAAAATAATAAACAAACAAGTACTCAATTATGTATTTATCTATTTAAACTTTAGAGTAAACTATAAGAATATTAATAACTCAAATCCTATATTTTAATATCAACCAATAAATTATTTGATTCTTTAAAACTTTAACAAATTTTCTTAAAAGCTTGGCAATTATCGAATACATCATTATATTATAACAGATAAAACAAAATCCATAATGTACTTGGTTAATTATTTATTCGTGAATTTTTAATTATTTTACGATCAATTTTCCCAGTTGATAATAATCAGTGGTCTTCAACCTGTGAGCTCATATATTAATTATTTTGATTACAAGTTCTAACAGATAATTTCTTTTATATTTTTAATATGGACAAATTTTTATTTAGTAACTAATAATGTAATCTGGATGCTGCTAAACTATCTTACTAAAAATATACTAAATTAACTGCCGCTGATTTCATACTTTGTTATATTCATTTATCATTAAAACCAAAATATTAATATTTGCAGTTTTTCTTTACTCAATTTAGCCAGCATCTTGTCCTATAATATAATTGAAGGCATTTTAAGGGCTCGAGAAGTTGAAGGTCACTGCTTCAAACCATTAACATAAAATTTTTAATATTAAAAATTTAGGACTAGGAAAAATTTCGCAAATAATTTTAATACTTTAAAATTAAATTAATTAATTAATAAAATTAAAAATTTATTAAGTTGCTATTTACTTAAAAATGATAATTATATTAAAGAAAACTATTTTTAACTTAAGTTTTTATTCGATTTATAAAAATGTAATAACTAGGTTGCAGATATTTATAAAGTGATTGTAAAATAACAACATTATTAAATTATTTTTTTAATATTGATTAAAATATTTTATTTCTATTTTTTTCATAACTTTTTCTTGTATTATATTAACCCTATGATTTATGAATACATCAAACATATTGTGTATTATTTGATTAATAATTAGTAATTTCTTATCAAAAGCATAATATTGATTATTTTATTGCATATTTTACAAATATATCATAAATCTGCTTCCTAGTAATAAATAATTTTATATATTAAATAATTTTTATAAAATTTGATAATTAACAGTAAAATATTTAAATTTCATTTGGACATTCTCATTGGTTTAATTTTCGATTATTATTTAGTTTATTTACTATTGTAAAAGCTAAAATAAATACATTATTGAATTCAATTAATTTTTATTATATACATTTTTTTTTTTTTTAAGTTAGGTGTAGGGTAATTTTCTTTAACTTCTGTATTATTATTCACAATTCTTGAAAGGAACTAATCTGCAAAGCATACAAAGATATCGACAAACCTTTTGTGAGTAGTTAATAATTATCTCTTAAGTTGCCAATTGGTATTATGTACCAAAATTATTCTGAAAATGTAACTTCACCGAAGACAGTACGTACATCAACTCAGTTAATTACGTCTATTTGAATGCGAATGTTTTACTCTTAATCCTGATTATTGTCACCCTCTCTAGGAATAGTCAAAAACGAATTGTGTTTTGATTCGTTTCAAGACAATGATACAAAGATGGGGAAGACGCTCGCCATCAATGCGTCAATGTCGGTGAGCAAATTGTAAAATGGTCGTCTGTCTGTAAGTCATACATTTTGAGACAACGACAGAGCTATCTGTTACAATACATTTATAATTATATTATTATGCTTAATGTTATGTTATATTTTATATTTATTTAACATAATTCATTCAGGCCATGTATCTTCTTAGAGTGAGCAAGTGTAAGTTTTGAGGTTGTTAAGTACTCGCTACGTAAGTCATT
This sequence comes from Drepanosiphum platanoidis, assembly GCA_948098885.1. Lineage (NCBI taxonomy): Eukaryota > Metazoa > Arthropoda > Insecta > Hemiptera > Aphididae > Drepanosiphum > Drepanosiphum platanoidis. The sequence continues at coordinate 6,765,488 of OX402539.1, forward strand.
AATCGATATAACACTTTCCCTGTAAAATATGTATACTTTCATGTGTTCCAGGTTAATCTTAACATCATTCCATACAAATCCTCAACTTCCTTATTTTTTTCATTAAACATCGCGTGTGCCGTCATTAAGCTTTTTTATTATTTCAGCGCATGGACATTGGTGAGTGTCCAAAAATACATGATAACGCACTAAGAGCAGACTTTGAAAAAGCTCAACAGAAATTTGATCACTATTACGATGTGGACGTAAGTAAAGAAACCAATTTGTTATTAGATAAAAGATTCTACATATTTATGTATACTTATTATTTTTTTTCGTTTTTCAATAGGCCACTGAACATTTACAAGCGTTTATTAGCGACTGTGACCGAAGAACAGAAGCAGCTCGTAAGAGATTACTAGAAACTCAAGAAGAGCTTACCGCCGAAGTAGCTGAAAAAGCCAACGCTGTTCACGAGTTGGCAGAAAAAATTGGACAAACGTTGGCCAAAGCTGAAGAATTGGGCGCTCAAGGCTTGGTGGATGAAAGCCTTAAATTAATGGGAGAAGTATGTGTTCTTGTTACTATTTATTTTTCAAATATTAATTATATTTAAAAAAAAAATTTGACTCATTAAAGATAGAAGAACTGCGTAAAAAAAAGTCAGAAGCTGAAGACACTTATAGAAATTCAATGCCTGTGAGCAGTTATCAACAGCAAAAGTTGAGAGTTTGTGATGTGTGTTCAGCTTACTTGGGCATACACGACAACGACAGAAGATTAGCTGACCATTTCGGAGGAAAATTACATTTAGGATTTATTAAGATAAGAGAAAAACTAACTGAACTCGAGGTAAGTGAACAAAGATTGTTAATTTTTTGTTTCCAAATAAATAAATTGATTGAAAATAATTTCGTGAACAGAAAAATTATGAAGAAAGACACGAAGCCAGGCGCAAGTTTGATGAGCAAGAGCGTTTCAAAAGGGACGATAAAAGGAGTTATAGGTCTAGGAGTAAAGAACGAACTGATCGACATCGACGATCCAGGTAAAACAATATGAAACGGTTGTTTTAATATCGCTACATGAAAACCAAAAACAATGTATTTCACGCGGACAAACGTATTTATTTTTTTAACAGGTCGCGCAGTCGCCATAGCAGACATCGTTCGCGGAGCCGCAGTCGCAGCCGTAGCCACAAGCACGATAGAAGAGATAGAGATAGACGTCGCTACTGAGACTCGATTCACTGCTGACGATTTGCATATTATTTTTTTTTTTCATACTATTAATTCAGATACTGATGTTGTTTTAGGTTGTAATATAAATAAAAAAGGAAAACTAATTCAAGGTAGAAAGAAACTAAATAATAAATTTCACGCGATTCAAAAAATATGTGTATGTATTACATTTTTTAAACTACAATTAAAATTTAATTTATTTCCAGAAACAATGAAATCACAATTGTTGTTATTATTGTTGACTATAGCTCTTGCGATTTGAATACAATTAAAACGTGTGTGTGTGTGTGTGTGTATGTTTTAAACATTGAGTGAAGAGAGAGAATAAACCGTTTATTATTATTTAATCGATCGATTAACATTACATGTACAATGTATAAACTTATCGGTGTATATTTGAATATAATAAGACGTTACATAACTATGTACGATGAAGTATAAAAAAAGGTTACAATAAAAAAATTTACGTTTTACAAAAATACAATATTCAATTTTTTCAAGTGATGTTATTTAAAATAGTAAAAACTAAAATATATATATATATATATATATATATATATTGTTCGATAAAAATCCCCATGGTCCCTAAAGAAAAAATGAAGTAAAAATACAAATTTTCGCCCGACTAAATTAGATTAGAGACCCCGAGCAACGACTATGAGTTTGATCGAATTTTTTTATAACTTTGGCACCATAAATAAGTAGTATCTAAGTAAAATATTATTTTTCAATATTTTTTAAACATACGTAAAAAATATATTTAAATATATTATTATATTATATAAATGACCGTGCAATGTTCAATTTACGAATATGTATTACAATCGTAATACGAATATATATATATATGAATAGACTGATTTGACTCGATATTAAAATTTAAATTAACTATAAATCTAGAGAAAAAAAAAAAAAAAAAAAAATGATTAATGAAAATAAACTTATTAAAATTTATACCATAAATATATTATATTATATTATGTTTATGCAGTTTGGTTGTTATAGATTTATATATAACCGACAGATACATCAGAAGATTTCCCTGCGTTTATTTAGTTGTCCTTCCAGTCTTTTTTTATCTCAAACACCCATTCCCATTTTAAATGTTCATTTTTATCGTCGTCCGTGAACAAAGAATGAACTGTATAAGAACCGCGGGTCATGATGCCGTGAGGAGCTTCTTCGGCGGGCGTAGTGTAACTCTGGATTTCCATCTTGGGTGGATACGATCCCACCATGTGAGTCATTTTATCCACTGTTTGAAAAAAATAAATAAACGTGTCGTCATTAGTATATTGTTATTTCAAATGAAATACTTTGCTTATTATTTACCTTCGACTATTAATTCGCAAGCAAAACAAAAACAAAAATTACATCGTTGTTATACCGCGTACAGAGAGCAATATAATTCTATCGCCGACGTTAATAAAACCCGACTTGTTGTTAGTAAGTTGTGTTTTGATATTTAAATATTAATTGACTTCCAAAAGTAAATAATAATTATTATCGTATCGATTGTAACATTATTTATTTTTTTAAACGACGATAGAAATCTGGTTGTATTGAAAACGATTCGATGAATATATTCATTATGTGGACAATGAAATACGAAATTTGTGATCAATAAAAGCGATAAAAATTATAAGAAAAAAAGATCAACTCATAGGTAAAACTCGTACTGTAAATAATTTATTATAACTAAAATGCATTTTCAAAATTATGTAACAGAAATAGTGAAAAATTTGATTACATAATAATTCAGACAAAAAATAAATAAAAGAAGCGTGGTAAGCAAAATACAATTTTGTAAAAATATGTAATTCGTATAATAATTCCAATGCTTAATTGAATTACAGATAGTTAAATTAAGACCAACTTTATGAAAAATTACTGGAATAAACTGCCATCAGACTGATGGCTTACAGATTGAAATTAAGGTTTTTAAAACAAATATGCAAACGTTTCAGGTAAATTGAAGTTTTAGTAAATATCAAATCTATAATATACTATTATTATAGTTAAAAGTTGAAAAACGACCAATTGAGGTAAAAATTAATTTACATTTATAACGGTTATATAGCATAAAACGGGCGTCTGCAGTATAATGTTTAAAATGAGATAAATATTTTCCAATGAATATGTGATTTATACTGATTTTTAATTTATACATAATAATCGTGTAAATTATTAAAATACGTTAAAAAATTCTGATTGTAAGTTACTCATGAAAAGACTGATAAACACTTGATAATTTTATACATGGATAGCGAGATTATTTCATGGTCATGCCTGATTAGTAACATTTAGTTAGTCATTATGTCACATGAATAGCATTTTAATATTAATATCGAAATTTCATAATATTTTGAGTTCCAAGTACTTTTCTAATATACTTTTTTTACAAACATGTTCAATTGAAATAAAATCGTTAAGATTTTGAGACAAAATAATTTTTGTTTACATTGATATTTACAATTTAAATGCATAACTTTTCAACAAAAAATAATCTAGGTCACATTGTTCATTAAAATAATAAAATGTACACAGACATCTTTATTTGAAATTTCTATACACTCTGAAATAATTAATTTCAAACTTAAATATATAGAAAATACAAGTATTTAGAGTTCACACTAGCAATCTTGGGACATTTTAATTGATTTTTAAAGTTACATTTGTGATTGACTTTAATATAGAATTTAAAAATTCTATTTTTTTTTTTAGAAATAAAAATATTTCCAATTAAAGAGAACTAATTCATATTTTGAAAATCACGATACAATTAAAACTATTATAGAAATTACCTGGAACACCAAGGCGACAAGTCTTTTGAACGTATTTGAGACCATGAACAATTTCCCGTTGAACTATGAAGTCTATCCTAATTTTGTAAGAAATTCCTTCTTTAATAACGAACACCTAAAATTAAATTCAATTCAATATAAACACTCCAAATGATTGTATAGGTTTTTTTTTTTTAGATCAATTACCTGTTTTTTCAAATTTGTTAAGTTTCCAGACAAATCAAGTTCCATATCCGGTCTATCAGTAACACATAATGCTAATTTCTTAACAATAACTTTATTGGGATTGTTTGGATCTAGAAAAAAAAAAATTATAATTTACACTTTGAACTATATGAGGTAATATTATTAATGGTTATGAATAATATTTTGTGCACAGTTCAGTACCTAATTAAATTATACTTAACACATTTGACTATAAAAAAATGACTTAACTAATTAAAAGAAATAGATTATTTTATAGGACTAAACTTTCCAAAACTGAAAAGTAGTTGCAAATTTGATAAAGTAATAAAATATAATTTTTTCCATTAATAGATATTATTAGGTAATTAAAATCAAATTAAGAAACTCATTTTCAACTATGAGTAATACATTCTATATTAAGTTTATGAGTACTTTAACCACGTATATTTGTTTGATTAGACTTTCTTAATTTAGAATCCGAAAATACAATAATAATAGTTATCATTGTGATAGAAAACAAATGTTCAAAGTTGGCGAAATCGATAGGTCATATTGATGAAAACTCGCTCGGCCACGACTGAAAGAGAGAAGAGAAAAATAACTACCGAAAATAACTTTTCCGCTGTTGGCGTCGCCCAGTAACTTTTCCTTGTACTTTTGCAGGCTGGCATCCTCTTTGTCGACGTTCAACAGTTCTTCGATAGTCTTTTCCGGCGGCGGCTTGTAGTTTGAATCGATCTCGTCATCGTCGTTGATCGCCAGACCCTCCACGCCGTCTTTGACCACGTCTCCGTCGGACATTTTCTGCGCGCGTAAGAAACAACAACGCCCGACGACGGGTCGACCCAACAATGGAAAAAAAATTAATATACATGTCAATAATTATAGTTATAATAACAAAGCAGCAGCACCACCACCACCACCACCTACCTCGCTGGTTTCCGATCGAATTCAAGTGCAACACGTCTGGCGAAATGGAACGCTCGCGCGCGTCTTCCGGAGATATCGACGATAATAGTCGCGGGTCGGCGGAACTGGGCTAGAGACGAGAAGAAGTGCGAACGGAAAAAGAGAGAAAAGAAGATAATAAAAAAAAAAAAAAGAAAAAAAAAAAACACAAAAACCTTAAATCACGACGAACAGATTTTGGCAACGAGGTATTATTTTTTTTCCGCTAAATACCAAACGGGCGCCCAGCATAATATTATCTTCGGCAATAATAATGCAAATGTAATGCGTGTGTGAATAATTTATTACAAATTACAATGAATCACGGATGACTCGATGTGTGATACTGTAATAATAATGGCGCTGATAACAGTGTGCTGCGGAATGTGCGATCCAGTGACGTTGTAAACGTACGACCAGCACCGCGGTACCGGTAACGTGCGGTAACGTCGGTAACGTATTCCGCCGCGCGGCGGTGTTCGGTCTCGTCGCCGCCGCTGCCGCTCCGGTACGTTTATTCGTTCTGTGACGGCAATATGGCGGACGACTTAAAGAGCGAAATTCAATCGGAGCGCTCTCGAATACATACATCGTCTCTTTTCACTAGCGCTCATTTCAAATATATCGATCGCGCGTCGATCTAACACGTAATGTATTCTCAAAACGCGGACTAATAACGTGATGTCTTCTTGGTCCGCGTTTTAAATATTTCCAATTTGTATTTTAGTTTTTCCATAATATTATTTATATTGAACAATGTATTTTAGTCCTCGTCTGGCGGTTCCAGATCACCTCGAAGACCGAGCCCCCAACGTCTCGACGCGAAAAAACGCGTGTAGAACACTACGTACGGAAGTCGTCTTAAGATTCGGATGAGATTCGGGGTTTCCCCGGCGATTGATGTCGGTGAATTGTTCTGGTAAATTTAAAAGTAATGTGTTGCATTAGAAAAAAAAAAAAACGATTTTTATTTGTATTGTTGTTTTAATAATATTTCAGTCGTTTCCATCGGCCGAACTCTAGAACTACACATTTTTCACATCAATCATTATATAATATGGATTGTAATCATTGATTTCACCCTTTCGTAAGTAGAGTTTTTTTTCGTTTACAAATACTGTCTCAAAGTTTTTTTGTTTTTTTTTCTATGTACTATCAACTTTTGATAAACCAACAACAAGGTACATAATCACAATACAATATTTAACTGTCGTCTTGAACTTTATTATACTCCGTGAAAATTACAAATTTTAAAATATAAAAAAACATCCAACTTTTGGGAAAACAAAACGAAATACCAATCCAATCTTCTTCTTCTATCTATATAATTAAAAAAATTCTTGACGGCTCCGCCTGAAGCGGGGGGGTCGGTTTTTCTATTTTATTCCCCCGGCCCGTTTCCGCCCTTTTCTCCGCGCCGGCCCCCGGTCCCCGACCCCGCCTTTCCATTTCGCGCGGTCCCCCGATTTTTCGCCGCCCCGTCTTCCCGTCGCAGAGCCCCCGGCTAGGTGCCGAGCTTGCGAGGTGACTAGTATAATATTATAATTATTATTGTATTAGTTCTTTCATGGTGATAAAGGAAGACCGAAGAACAAAGAAATCCCAATATTTAACTACCAACATAAGAATATAAAAATACCGTAGTTAACATTTATTCATCTCCTAATATTTATTATATTTGGTTTTGAATTGAAATTTAAAAATTCAAACTTCATAAAGGTAATAAAAAAACAATACATATTTGCCTTTAAAATGTTTTTTTTCAAATGTGTTAATTTTTGTTTATACATAACTATATAATATATACTAAGAATATCAAATGTGATAAAAATATAGATATCAGTATTACCAAATTTATCTTTTTAATTTTTAGTTTAAAAACACAACACTATAACCATTATCAATTCGTCGCTAATGGTATAGTATTCTGCTTCTCTGCGATCTCACTATAGGTTGTGGTGATCAAAGAAATTGTTGTTTAATATTGACCGATCGATCAATAGCGAAATATTTAAAATCTTGATGTAAACAAAATGGAAAAGGCTTTTGCTTACCAAAAAGATAGTCGATTATCTTGCAAGTACGGCAGAAAATGCTATCAAACAAACCAAGAGCATTTAGATAAGTACAAACATCCACCTAAAAAAGTAAGATGACACATTAGAAATGATTATGTAATGTATAATACTGTACTTTCATTTTAAAATAATTTTATGCGTTTTAGGAAGATGTAAAGGTAGTAAGTAAGAAAAAAATAAAGAAGAAGAATGTTAAAAATAAAGTTGGATCGAGTATTGCTAATACTCAGAACGCCACAAGAGGAGAGTCTTTTAATTTCAGTCTGAGTAATAATTTAAATGAAGAGGATAACGTTAATCATGGTATGTAAGACTTTTTATTAAATATTATCTACATCAAATATTTAAATATTGGTTTGGAAACGTTTATGTAAAGAATATTCTACCTATTGAAGTTAGTGATATGTCAGGGATAGTGTAGTTGTCCTGGTTATCGTGGGCGGCAATAGGTATAAGTAATAAGAGAATATGTATATATATAATGGTATTTAATGTCTTTATTTGTCGAATGTAACTTAACGTAACGACACCGTGTATCCCGTCGTCGTACAGAAAACGTAATGATCCAAAAACGAGTCGCCTCACGGGACTCGCCGGCGGCAACCGCTGCTGCCGCCGGCCCCACCGGTTTCCCGGCCGCGTTATCGCGGACGTCGAGCAAGTCGCCGCGGTCATGGTGATTACGACCGCGACAATAGTCTACAAGAAAAAATTAATTAGCCGCATTGAATGAAAATGTTGTAAAAGCTATTATAAAAAGGTTGGGTATTTGAGAAAAAAACATAACATTTATTTGCTTCATTTACATAACATGTCTTGAACAAAAAAAACCGTTTAAATATTAGTTTTGATTTATCTTGAAAACCCCGTGTATTTTATTTCCTATAAATTGTAAATAATAATATTCTAATTTATATTCAACTGTATTTTATCTTTATATCTATGCTAAATATTTTAAAAACTGGCTGTTTGGTGTTAATTTACTGAAATGAATAAATAAATTGCATTCATATTACATTATTATATTATATAATATTATATTCCATATGATATTTAGGGACTGAAAATGTAATTTAAATTACTGTAAATTTACTATACGCTTTAATTAACAATTTCTTTCATTAATTTAATTTAATAATAATTAAATTTAATAAATTTAATAAATAAAAACATTACTTATATATCAAATCTCAATTATATAAAACAATATATATATGGCAACTTTTATTTTGTTTTAAATTAAAATTTTTACTACGTATTTATTTATTTTTAAATTTTTAATTGCTAAAAAGTCTATACATTTTGGTTTTTTTAGAAACAAATGACATGGAAGTACCTGAACAATCAAACGTAACTATTGATAGTGAAGCTGGAAGTACTAGTACTTCAAACAACATAAGCAATTCACCTGAGCATATAATGCATTTAATGCTACCAACAAGTCATCATTCTCAACAGCAACAACAATTATTATTGGTAAACAATTACTTACTGATATTTAATGATACATGGTGACTCATGGGAACCAAATGCTGTATGAATAAACAGTGTCCAGTATGAGGGGAAAAAATGTGTTCATATAAAATCAAAGCTAAGAATATGTTGTAACCCAAATTTTATGAAATTCATTCCTTAAGATGATAAAAGGAGGTTCCCAAAAAAGTTCAAATTAACAAGTCACAAGGTTAATCTCTAAAATTTGATGGAGTTGACTTGAGACAGCACTGTTTCTCTCATGGTTAGTTTTACGTAGGATGTTGTGAGCTCACCCCACGCCTTGTTATGCTGACACGGCCCTCTAAAATGGTTAACATAGTGTATAAAGAAATATTGTAAAAAAATGACGTGTATTAATAATAGAGTTATTTAATTCATATACTAATTAATTCATTATATTTCTAGACAAGTACGGCACTGGATGATAGCAGTGGTGATGAAGGTATTGTTCCACGTACTCCAACATTGTTTGTACCTCGACGGATTAATGGAGAATTTGTTAGCTCACCTCGTGTGCCAACTCATGTACCATCATTTACATTTGTCAGGGGACATTAGTTTTAATTCAGAGTAATAGCAAATTAAGTGTTTATTAAACTTTTATAGTTAACTACTATAACTATAGTAACTATTACTATAGTATAGTAATAAAGTGAATCATTAGTAATTAAAAGTTAATATTTATAAAAAACAATGCACGTATTAGTTTTAGGCATTATTCATTTGTAATTTAACCCGAGTGAGCCATTACAATGTACGCTCTTATACTACTTGTGAATTTATCTGTAATTATTGTTATCGAGTTTTTATACTAATTTTTCTTAACGATTTAGGGATTGTTTTTTATAAAAATGTAGAATTATTTTTTTTTTTTTATTATATATTCTACGGAAAAGAAGACATTATTATATTATTATTTATATGTTACGTTGGAAAAGAAACGTTCGCCGCAAAAGTATCAAATGTTATTATGATATGTGTTGAATTCGGCGAAAAAAAAATTCATTCGTTAGATTTGTATGTGATAAAACGACCGCGAACATAAATTATTTCAGTGTAGTAAAAAATCAGTTATATTAATTTACCTATTTCTATCGATTACACATAACAAATCGTCTAAAAATTAATCAGATTTTCGAGTCATTTTTTTACTATAAATAATTTATTTTCAAACGTTTAAACGCATAACATTATCTTCCATATTGTGTGTTATAACTTATAATGCACCGAGTCAAATGTTATTATATCTTCTAAAGTGAAATTATGGTCGGTGGTCACTTAGATACCAAATTATATCATACATCATTACATTGAGCTTAATTTGTTATTTTTTTTCAGTCATAGGTACAACAGTTTTACATCATAGCTACTGAAATTCAGAGCGAAAAAAAATCAAGTGTATTCAATGTTTTATTTAACAGAAGGTAAACTCAAAATTTCTTACGATTTCTTTTTATACTATTAAAATAATAATAAATAATATACTTATTATAATATTGTGTTATACAATATTGATACTATTATCACTTTTACTGGTAAAAGTAAAATTAAAGGCTAATGAAATGCATAAATAATATGGTACATTATTAAATTTATTCAACTTTTATTGTAAACTGATGTGTGTCTGCTAGATGGCGGACGCCTTTGCCGCCGAAGACGGCTCACCTCTAAAACCGAGGAGATTTGAATTACAGTCCCTCGATAGATTTTCAATTTAGATGAAGAATGGGTGAAAAAAGATGATTTTCAAAGGTCGAGTATTTGTTTCAAAATGTATTTTATATGAAAAGACCGAAACCCCTAAAATGAGTGTCACCTGATGGAATAAAATTGCCTTCCGAAATAGTATTACAATCATTGGTGTGTCGGGGGTCCAGGGGGCAGAGCCCCCGGCTAGGTGCCGAGCTTGCGAGGTGACTATAGTCCAATATAAATTTAAAAACGCACACAAGTGATAGGAGACGACCGATTGAGGAGCGCTCCGATTGGTTAATGGATTTTGTCTCATGTTTTTTATTATCAGTGTTCTCGGACGAGTTTCAAGTTCAATGTTATTCAAGATAACGGGCACGCGTGCTAGGGCAGTAACTGCATACTGCAACACAGTAAGTTGCGGTCTTGCGGACTATAACGTACTAACGTCTCTGACGTTTCTCGTGTTATGATTATTTTTCAGTTTTTCTCTATCTCGTTCTCTCTCTCGGTCTCGTTAGTGATAGATAAAAATCAATGTTGTGCCTACCGTAAAATCGCCGACGACTGCCTACGCCGAACACTGTTTGTACCCGACGAACGCGAGATCGAAACGATCATTGGCATTTAACGCGCGTATAGTTTTTTTATTTTTCACATGCGTTAGCAGTTTCTATTTTTACTTTTTTTTTCGTTCGCGATTTGATCGTTGATCGCGATGACTTCGAGGAGTCTTCGACTGACGTCGATCTTGATACGGGCCAGTCGATAAAGTCGTCATTGTGCGCGCGATGCATACATCATAAACAAGTACGTAGTTTGTTTTCTTGACGATGCGCGCCGAACGGGTGATCTCGAACGGATTTTTTACAGGACGCGGCGTCAGACCACGAAATGGACAACTCGAATAATAAATCTACCGTGTCCAAACGTTTGCCGGACAGAGTGTCTCAGCTGTACTATTCCTACGGCTTGTTCTGCGCCTCTCATCCCATCGTCTCGTTGGCCATTTCTACTGCGATCGTAGTGTTATGCAGGTTAAAAACAACGCTTCGTATATATATTTTTTTTAATTTTTAAATTTATAAATCACTCTTGTGATTATTCGCTGCATTCATTTATTCCTAATCGCTGCGATAAATTGAATCTTTTTTTTTTTATGTATGATAAGTTGAATCAATTCAAAAATAAGTAAATTTAATCCAATAGGAATTAGGTATTTCTCTATTTCATTTTTAATCTTAATAAAATATTTGTTTTAACGAGTTGGGTCAAATTCTCAATAATTTTCCATTATATTTGTATTTAAATTATAAGATGTGTTATTATTTTTCAGTTTGTCACTGTTTGGATTGCCCTGGTTTAGCAATGTAGCACATTCGACTATAACACCTAGTTATAAACCTGAAAATGTAACAAATCGATGGTTCAATGGCCAACCCAGTGTGTATATTCAACAAGTAACCCATTTTCAATTACCTATATAGTACTTTAATATTTTAACCGTAGACCTTATATTTATATAATATATTGTTTGTATAAGGTCTATGATTTTAACAAGTAATAAACTAAATATTATAAAATAGTTTTTTTTTCTATTTAATAACATTTACTGTTTTTATAGATAATCATGAGATCAATGGTGACTCCGTGGACAGATAATTTAGTTCTATCAGATGCCTTCAGAGGTCCTTTAGCTGAATCATTTAAACTCATTGAGATTATTAGAAATTATCAACTGGACAATAGGTATTTGTTTACAAAATTTTTTATAATATTGTTCAGTATTCATTAAGTTTCTTTTTAATTTGTCAATAGAATATCTTTAAATGATGTCTGTTTACACGTGGAAAACATTAATTCTGATGTAAAAATACTACCAGAATACAGTTGTTTACTCTTGTCACCAACTAATTTGTGGCATCAAGATTCAGAAGAGTTCCGTATGGATAATAGTCTTGAGAAAACTATCTTTGCCTATCAAGTATATAATATTTTTTTCATTAATATAATGAACATCTTAAATTGGACTTTGGCTCTTTTAAAATAACCGATTAAATTGTGTGTAATTGTAATAATCATTTTCAGAGCCCATCTCATATAAAAATTAGTATTCAAGAGTTATTATTTGGAATGCCTCTTAAAGAAACTGGAATAAGAAGATATTCTATACATCCGCGACAAAGAGTGGTTCAATTTGCTATTACAATATTTATGAAACAGCTTGTACCACGGTAAGTTACCACTTTAAAAATCTAAAATATTATAATTACGAGGTAAATCTTAAATACTTGTCTATAACGTTTAATAAATTAATGTGACTATTCAAATGACTACTTACATAACAAGTTATTGATAAATATTTCTTTTTTAATTAAGTTGTTTACTAATCTATTCAAAACTTTAATTTTTATATATTATTAAATGGTACTATTTATTTTGAAATTAAAAAAGAATCTTGAAATTGTTGTAGATATGTTCAAGGATTAAAAAACCATTTGAAACAATATTACCCTGTGCATACTAAATCGAATCAAAATCTCTCCGACACATCGACTTTACATATCTACTACCCTGGAGAGATGAATTATGAAACAATATTTTTTCTACTTGCGTGCTATGTGCTTTTATTTGCATATATTTATTATTCTATCAAAAAAATGGACATTTTTGTGTCTAAGGTACAATTATACTCATTACTACTAACTATATTGTTTGCATAGTTTCAAAATTAAACTTTAAACTTTATTTAGGTAGGAATAAGTTTTGGAGCTGTATTTACCGTTATATCTACTCTTTTGACAACAATGGGACTATGTTTTATATTTGGATTGGATTTCACAATAAACATACGAAGTCAAATGGTAGTAAAGTTTAAAATTATTTAAATGACCTTTAAAATATAATCAAATATAAAAATCAACATATATTTTAGGTTTTTCCTTATTTAGTTATTGTTGTCGGTCTTGAAAATATGTTAATCATAATAAAATCCATTGGTTCAACTGCGCCGAATTTAGATGTGAAAATAAGATTAGCTCAAGGATTGAGTAATGAAGGATGGGCCATTACTCAAAATCTTTTGATTGAAGTTACCATTTTGACTGGTGGATTATTGACTTTTGTGTCATCGATTCAGGTAGTATAACTTAAATTTCAAACAGTTCATAATTACATGCCAAATATTTTGATTGGATTTCCAGGAGTTTTGTATATTTGCCATAGTGGGCTTGCTGTGTGACTATTTTTTTCAAATGGTCTTTTTCCTTGCACTCATATCATTAAATATGAAATTGGTAGACGATTCTACTTATCAAAAAACGTACTATCCGTTTTCATTTGCCAATTTAGCCAATAAAATGCACAAGTCTAACCCACCAGCTTTAAAACATTCGAGTCGCAGTGGCGTTATGTTAAAGTCTGCCTCTCATCCCCGTTTGAATGGCTTACAAATTATGGCTTCGTTAGAAGATCCACGGCGTTCACCGATATCTAAACGTTTGAGGTTTCTATATTTTTGGGCAGCTACAAGAATTGTTCAACGAATATTAATGATGGTTATGATACTTTGGATTTCCGGTATTATTTATAATACAGAAACAGTGCAAGAGTTTATTGACCTAAGACAGTCTGTAACAACTGAACCTCCAAATATTCCACAACGATCAAATATACATTTTCCTCTTGCATGGGAAGAAGGCCGGAGAGCTGTTATTATTGAAAACAAAGCTAGAGTAGCCGAGAGAGAAGAGAATCAAGTGAACAAAAAGGTATATTTTTACTAACAAAAGTGAATAATAAACTTGTCGTCTTTGTTGTTTAATAATAATATGATGATTTCCACTCCAGGCCAATCAGTCCGAAGAAAATGATTCGCCGTATTATGTGCAACTTTTAAACGTCGAAAAATGGCCCCATTGGCCTAGATTGTCTTGGTATAACTGGCAATTTTTATTAGGCATGTATAATGTGAGTGTCGCTAGATCATATGTATCTATAATGCAACCTATACATTTGGCTCATCCTGTTACACCTCAAGAAGCCACTGCGCTACGCAAATCTCTAAGCAATGCCGACATACCTATCCCATCTCACTGGAAGTCTTTTGCGGCTGCTCTTGACCCTTTTGACTTTGTCGGTATGTTCATTTTATAACTGTTAAATTAAAAAATGTATTTATAGTATGCGTTACGATTTCATTCAGATACTCATATCGTAGCCCCACTAGAGAGTCGAAAAGATATAAATATTGATAAATCATCTGAACCTTTTATACCTACATCGCCATCAGAACTTATCTTAATCGCTGTTCTATGTTTGATTAGTATGTTAGTACTTGTGTACACATTGGTGATGTTGTATCGATGCGTATGTAGTCGTAATTATGCTGAATGGAGAGCAGGATGGAGCCACGACATGAGTTATATTCAGCACGACTCTGGTATACAAGTATGTTTTTTTTTTTGTTGGATGATTTGTGTGCAAATTAAAATTGATTTTTTTATTCGTATTTAGGTCATATTAGAAGTAGTTCCTATTGAATTTAAAGGACATGCTCAGCCAGTTGAATGTATTGCAACCTATGGAAATATTATTGTTAGTACATGTCTTGGCGGTTGCATTTATGTTTGGAATGCATTGACGGGTGAATTGATTTGTACCATTGATAGGTAAATTTAGTTAAAGTAACTTTGAATATTTAATTTAATTTAATATTAATCATTTGATTTACTTTAAATTAATTAAAATGTATATAGTCGATTTAAGAACAATCGTAGTGAATTTAATTTTAATATTACCAATTTAAATATAATTTATTCTTAAAACTAAAGATTAGTTTAAAATTTATCATTTCTATGATAATATAATATAATATATATATATATGCAATAAATATAAATTTATACAATAATATAAGAAAATAATAATAATACTTATTGCTTTTTATGTGTTAATTTTAAAAATGTGCATAATTAATGATCAATTTATTTCATAAAATATTAAAACCAAATTCATAATTCTGTTGGTAACATGAATTAAAATTAGATAGTATCAAATTGTAAAATGTAATAATTATTGTTGTTTTAGGTCTAATTTAGATGATACCAGTGACGAAGACACTGATGAATTTAGTGTAACAGAAGATGTATTCAGTGGTTCTAAGAATATTACCGATTCAAATTCTGCTTCCACTTATAATTTGCAAGAGCCTTTAAAAAATTCTGAACAGTAAGATTATTATTCTAATAAATTAAAATTCATTTTAAATGCAATTAATTTGTTGTTTACAAACTGTCTTCAGATTATGTGTGAGGTGTAAGAAATTAATTTCTATTGAAAATGTCAATCCCGATACTGCAAACCATGATGCAAACAAATCAAAATTTTCAATCAATTCAGATCATAACGAATGGGAAAGTCGATCTAAAAAGATTTCCGAAAGTGAAATCTGTGTGAACTCACGAATATGGTGTGTTGATTGTAACGAAAACGTTGTTGTTCTGGGATGTGCTGATGGTTCGTTGCAATTTTGGGATTTATACAAAGGGATACTTAAAGTATGACAATTCAGTATTAAAATCATAAGAAGATATTTTAATTTATAAACAACAATTAGTGTATGTGGCAAGGAGACATTAACGATGGATTTACAGCAATTAAATTAATCAATAAATATGTGGTAGCTGTAAGATTGAATGGGTCTTTAGAATTTTTCAAGCTTGATATTTTCAGCGAATCAACTCTGAAAGAATCCTTAGAAAGGCCCAAAAATAAATTGCCAAACAGAAGTAAATAATTTTAATGTCATAAAATATTATCGATATCATTTTTAACACATTTGATTTTTTATCATAGAACATGTGCGCACAGGAAGTGTAGGATCATCTCTTTACACATTAAATTCGTCAAATGATACCGTTCGCTGCCTCCATTTAGAATCTTTAAAAGCACACAATCAACCAATAACAGCTCTTGAAACAAATGGAGCGTACATTGTTACTGGCAGTCAAGATCACATGCTTAAGGTTAGAAACATATTTTCGATCTTCTTAACTATGTGCCGTTTAATTATTTTTAAAAATCATGGAAGAAGTATATTAGTGAACTTGTATTTATATTTAATATTATAGTGAGTGTCTAAGCCATTTATTGGTATCTGTGTTTTTAACAAATATTTTCAATTTTTTAAATAATAAATGAAAGCTTATAATATTAGTGCTGAAATATATGGGCAATTCGATATGTGTGCAATTTATGTCACAATAACAAACATAATTTATTGAAAACAACCAACTTTTTCTAATAATTTAGATACAGAACCCAGATTATCCCTCAATTGTTATCTTTACGAGTCACATAAATATCATACTTTTTCCATATTTGTACAAATAAATATCAAATACACCAATTGGTTAATTTGTTTTTGATTTCTAGATATTTAGAATTGAAGATCGGCAACTATTATATACTTTGCATGGCCATTACGGCCCAATAACGTGTTTATTCATCGATCAAGTGAACCCGAATATGGCAGCATCTGGTAGTCAAGATGGAATGTTATGTGTATGGGATTTAATTTCCGGTTTGTTAATTATTGTTCTTCTTCCGATTTCGTTATTAATCTGTCGCTTTATTTACAGGTACGTGTATGTATACAGTTCAGAGTCATGATGGAGCAGTTTTAGGTTTAACGTGTTCGGCTAGTTACGTCATTAGCATTGGTCAAGATGATAAGATTTGTGTGTGGGACAGGTTTTATGGCCATCAACTTAACAGTATTCAAATAGTAAGATACTTTATTTTCAACAAAATAATTTCTATCATTATTAATTTTTTTTTTTTCCCTCCACCAGAGCAATGTCTATTGTTATGATTTGGCCATGTTAACTCATAATTTGCTCATTACTTCTAAACAGGTAATTAGATGTTATATTTAAATAAAAAAAGATTTTATAAAAACAAAAATTATCATTATATTTTATGCGACAACACGGTTTTAAGTTTTAATTGTTTTATTTTTTTAATCAGGGTTGTATAGTTATTATGGACGTGCAAACGGGAGATCCAGTAAAAGTGTTTAGCTTGGGAGACTCTGATTGCAATGTTGTTAATCAATTGTTAACACTGCCCGACAGCATTGTATGTGATTATGGTACAGAGTTGCGTGTCGTTCGATTTCCGATGGTTGCTACCAAAGAAGATTGAATTGCGTGTAACACGATGACCACGAAAACAACAGTTTTTGTCTTGACAGTTTTATCTTCTGAATATAGTTTTATTTTTATAATGTGTTGTTGATCTCAAAAATTATATTTAATAAAAACAATTTACCATTGTTATTAATTATTTTACTTTTACAGATTACTCGCAACATGATTTTTTTTACCGACAACCAATATAGAAACGATTTAAATTTAAAATAGTCAATCAATACTCGAAGAGTGACATGGTTTAAGACTGACGAACTTTAAAATATTGAATATTGATATAAGGTTTAAGTGTTTAAAAGTTCTACTGCATTATTTTAGTCATATCTTATTTGTGTGATGTTTCTCTATCATAACTTTATTATTTAATATTTCCTGTTGTGTTCTCGTGTAGGCACGCGGCAAATCATTGTAATATTTTTGTTTGCTACCGTCCAAAACACCGTCCGCCTATCAAGTATAAATACACGTCCACGATGGTTTATAAAAAGTAAATTATTTATGATCTATGTGATTTTTTATAAATGAAACTGTTTTATTAATATACATTTTATGTGCCTATATATATATATATTAAATATATCAAAATTAAAAAACACGGTAAAATTGTATTATTATCCTCTTTTTAATTAAACAAAAGGAGACAACATGTATCGTTCTTGTTATCGTAAAATAATACAATATTACCAAAATTACCGATAAAAACTATAATATACACTTGTGTTAAAAGATTCTCTAATTTTATTCTAAATTCTGTAGGCCCCAGATAATACCAATTTGAACGAGTTATGCTACCAATAATTATGATCAAGATGTCATGGTTCATTGTCACGGTAATTTTCCCATTCATTAAAACTCTGAGACAATACTAAACATTTTATAATACCTCATAAAAATTAATTACATTGCACAATAATTGTGCAACATATTTTAATATTCTAGAATTAAAAAACTAGCTAAAAGTGAAACATTTTCCAGCATGACAATATTGAAATTAAGTACACGTAGAGAAGAAATGACTATAGTAGTAGTATTATGAGCTATTACTTATCTATGCGAAACAAACAATATGCCAAAATGAAAATATCTAAAGCGACAATAACTTCATATTTTTCCAGGTACGATAAGTTTTTTTTAATGATTCTTTTTTTTAGATTCTGAGTGAATCTAATTTAAAGAAGTATACAATTTCGACTTATAAACTTGGTTCTCTATCATCGAAGTAAATTTAGTCTAGGACGTTGGGTAGGTAATTTTTTCAATTTCCCAATAGTTTTTTTCAAATAATAACTACTGATAGCATTTATAGCATAATACTAGTTGTTGATGAACATTTTATCGTAACTCGAAATAATCGTTAGAATTCGAAATGTTCACCAAAAACTCTTGTGATATCATTCTCTAGAAATGGTTAGGTTATAACTTTCAAGAGATTTTGACTGTTTTTATTAATAATTGAGTTTTCTTCGTAAAATGTCGATAAATTAATTTTGATCGGTCTAAAAAGTTTGAAAATATCACACAAAGTTCTCCTAACGAGTACGACGAAATTTGCAGACTTTTTGTAGTCTGGCGCAAGTTTCTTTTTCTAGTGTCAAACAAATCATTGCCCCGCCGTTACTATTGATTTGTTTCTAAATTTATAGAAAAAAAACAAACCCCCGAGGGTGCGTTGCCCTCTTAAATATAAAATCGACAATACCGCGGCAGGTTATTAATTATTTCCGCTCACCTACCTAACGCTCGTTGTTTATTTTTTTATCGAATGCATTTTTACTCGGACAAAGCGAGCAGGTGTTGTGCTGTCATCGTACGTTTAGTAAATACGTCATCGCGTCAATACTCGGTAAAACGTTACGCACGCTTTGTCGTCCCGCAGTCAACACAAAGCGTAACATTAGCTCGAGTAGATTTCATAATAAAAATACTTTAAAGACTAGTTAAACTATTGATTACAGGTCCATCTGCGAACGGCAGCGGCCGGGGCGGGGACCAGTCGTCCTCGGAACTTATCAATAAACACTGTTGTTGTGCCCCCGCGAATAATAGCCAGTGTTTTGCCGTCTTTATTCAAAATTATACACCTGCGTGGGCGTACAAAAGGCTCCGAAATCGTCCGATATTTTTTACAAACGTCCAGTTGCCCTAGATCGCCTTGGCGTCCGCACAAAAAAACCGAAAAAAATACAAAACTCGACTGATACCAACGCGTATCAAACCCCACAGTTGTCCCCGTTACCGGTAAAATAGGTAAATATTAGTGGTAAAAACCAAAATTTATCTTTACTTATTATTATTATGACGACTCTAGCCGCGCTAAAATGAATATATTGTGTTTAAGTATTGAGTAGCTCATAAAAATAAAACAGAATTAGGTGCGAAAGTTTAAAACGTCAAAGCTCTTTAATGGGGCTAAGAGTTAAAAATAAAATCCAACACAATAAACTTCGAATGTGTTCGGAGAAACGCGTTATCGACGTCATAAATTCAGTTGGCATAATTAATATTAACATAAACGAATAATCAACTCGCGTTAAATTCGCCGTCATTAGTCATCACTTATTGGCAGTTCTCGCTTATCGGAATGTCGTTTGAAAATTGTGTATAATACGTTTCAAAAACAAAAAAAACCACTATCGTTTGTGAAAACAATCGGCGTCATGACGGTTTACGGGCGTAAATTAATAAAAAAAAAAACAATTAATTCGGCCGTCGGTGTATTTTTATTATCTCACATAAAATGTATAAAATTACACAATACAAATACGCTTATTTAAGACTTTGTTTTTGAATTAGGTACACAATGATTCATTATTGTCGTTCGCCGACGACAAACATTTCAACACCTGGCGTGTATCTGCTCGACCATACTTATTGCCGCCGGCCTTTTCGAATTCGTTTTTCTTCGTCTATCGATTTCCAGTCTAAAATTATGTCAGGGGTCGCGGGGGCTATCTTTTTCATATTTTATATACTCGGACAATATACATGTTCGACCCCGCAGCAGCGCCGGTCAATAGCTCGCAATCGTATTTCAATAATTTTCTTTTCAGCACGACTATTTCGCGTGCTCGCCCATAAACTTTCACGCTATTATTACGGTATTTACACGAAATATGTCACCGTTTTCTCCCCCTCGCGTGCTAACCGATATCGACATTCGGACCTAGTGATTATAAAATATTAAAACATATCCGCCCACAATAAAATATAATATAATGTCCGTAAAAGAAAATAAATAAACACTCTGATCTATAATATAATCCACGGTTTTACCACAGGACGTTTTGCGGTTTTACTTTGGCTAATGCGATTTTAAAATATTGTGCTGCCGCATATCGAGCGCGTGTAACTGTTATGCGAGAGTAATAAAATGGTTATACCGTGGCAAAATAAATTTCAATTTTAATTTGCCCTAGTGTTTTTACCGTTTTATAACCCACGATCGTTAAGAACACAACATTAATTAAATGTACTATTATTTAGTAGGTATAAATTTTTATTGCGCCTTCCTTTTTTTTTTCTTTCTTTTTCTTCAATATAAATAGCATATACCTATACGTACAGTATATTTATATTTGTTAAAACTGTGACACGATACTCACTCGACAAACGATATGAAATAAATGGGTGGCCTAGTTTTTTTTTTTATTATTTTTACCGACTTGAAATAATATTGTTATAACAAAAACTAGTGATAATTATATAATATAAACATGAGATATTATATATTATATAATCTGTTTTTGATATTTCTAGCATTAATTTCATAACAGACTATTAGAAAATCAAAGATTTTTAGTTTTCATCGGTGAAGCTTTTTTTTATGGCACGAAAATTGGTCTACTAACCAAGAGTAAACGCGTCATCGTACGGTGACATCGATTATTAAGAATTTGAAAATAATTTAAGGTGCCTATTTCTCGTTTTGATCACTATAGATTAAATCAGTCGTCACTTTTATCACAATGATAACTGAGATCTGAACGTTACGCGTTCGTGATAATAAATAATAATAATAAGAAGAAGAAGAAATGTGGATAGTTAAGAATTTAAAAAATGTCTCTTTCCGTTTAACGTTTTCACAACGGTTTACTTTTTTTCTGCTAATATTCTGCTCCCCTTTTATGAAATTAAACGGTTTCGCGTGAATAATTTTGTTTGTAGGTACTATTTAGTCGTCGAACGGCTGAAAGAGTATTGTATATTTGTATTACCACTGCAATGTTTGTTTGAAAATATCTCACGTGTAACAATAATTCGAAACCGATAATGGCCGATGACGATGGTAGTGAGCGTTCCAAATATTTCAGTACCGATCAAGTTCCAAACGGAAAACGACGATTAGGCGCTCAGTTCTACGAACAATCGTGCGAAGAATTGGCAAAGAGTCTACTGGGCAAAGTACTCGTCAGACGGCTGGAAGACGATGTCCTTGTCAGGGGTAGGATTGTTGAGACTGAAAGTTACTTGGGCGCTGAAGATGCGGCTTCTCATTCGCATAACGGAAAGGTGACTGCGCGCAACGAACCAATGTTCATGAAACCGGGTACTGCATATGTTTATATGACATACGGCATGTACCATTGCTTTAATATTTCTAGCAAAGGTATTTAATGGTATTATACTACCTACCTCATGTTGGATTTTTATTTATTTATTTATTTATTTGTTCTAATAGGAGATGGTGCTGCTGTTTTGTTGAGAGCACTAGAGCCTTTGGAAAATTTGGACGCTATGATAGATTTAAGAAAACAATTCAGAAAATGCCCGAAAACTGTAATGAAGAATAAAGATTTATGCAATGGCCCGGCAAAACTATGTATGAGTTTTGCAATCGACATAAAATCGTGCAATAAACAAGATCTCACTTCTTGGGATGGAATGTGGGTAGAAGAAGACGAACAAAGTAGATTTATCGATTCTATAGTCTGCTCACCTAGAATTGGTATTAAATGTGAAAAAGAGTGGCAAGATAAATTCCTTAGATTTTACATTCTTGACAATACTTGCGTTAGTAAGTTAGAAAAAACTAAAATGAAAGTATTAAAATATTCACAGAATTAAGATACCTTTTCCCCTCGTGATTAATTTTCACTTTAAAATCCATTCATTATTTACACAATTATTTTTATTTTGTTAATCGTCTTGTGTTACCAATTTGTTGCTTGAAAGGTTTTAAAACTGATTTCAAAAATGCAGTCCGAATACAAAGTAGAGAAAAACACTGATTGTAAAGTAAATATCATGTATATTCATTTTAAAGTTGATATCCTAAATCATTAAGGGCAGTTTTTAATAATTATCTAACATTTTGGAACAAAATTGTTGGTCATATGCATTATACTCTGGTGTTTTGCATCTGAAATTGCTTTCCTTTGTCATATCTCATTGTTCCAACAAGTTTTCAATTCTAAATACCTTGGTTTTACTATCAGTACATCAGTAAATATTTAAGACTAGTTCAAAATGAATTTTGGTTTTTTTTTTATATCTACTGAATATACCTTTATTTTTTTACTAATGCATTATACTATTGTGTTCATAAATATTACCTAAATATATAAACATTTAGTACATTAATTCATTAATTCTATTTCTGTGGTATTATCAACAGCTAAGACAAAATATAATGAAGGAAGAATTTCAGCGGAGCTATTACCCCTTAACCCCCTTCCTGTGTGCTCCACTGTATGCATAGTCCAGATTTTGGTTGAGACTATAGCAATTATTGTATGATTTTAATCTTGTTTTTGAAAGCTGAAAGGGTTGTCTATAATCGTTCATTTATTTACTATCTATATCTAGAATTGGCATGCTTCAGATGACATGGAAACTTACCTAATTAAAATGTATACTTAAGATATGCTGTTGGCTTAAGACATCCTGTTATTAAGATATATCTCATTCGGTACAATGTAAACCATCACATTAGGCGTGTATTATTTAATGAAAAAACAAGACTGTTGTAGTGGTGTAGTACTGACGGTAAGTCGAGACAAATATATTGTTGACGGCAAGGCCAGTCAAAATTATACTTATGAAATTAATTTTTTTTTCTCTCTCGCAACATTGTCGTTATGATGTGAAGCGAAAATATTGAATAAGTCAACATGGAATACTATGAATACAGAAAATGGTAATGTTTGTGTGAAAAAAGGATAAGCGAAGATGTTCATAAAAATAGTGAGTACAAATGCCCGTAGAGGAGGACACGAGGTCGCCTCGATTCGACAATATTGTTTTAGCTTTGAACCAACATGTTTTAATTTCCAAACCCTTAGTACGAGATGACTGTGGTCATTGATTAAATATAATATATTAAATATTATATATTATATTTTAAATATAAATATTGTATATTTAATCAATGCTGTGGTCTACAACGCAACGCGGCGGCGGTACTCGATCCTGTATTTTGTTTTCTTGTTTTTTTTTACTGTCCTGCGCGCATCATGTGGTTAGTGGCTATGGGAATCGGAATAGTGTGCGGCGATAATAAATAATTTAGTAGCCGACCGACGACGCGACGTTATAAAATATAACGCGAGACTAATCGATAAATCGTTATTTTATCAATATCGTCTTCGCGCACCGTTCTGTGTGAGCACTTGAAATTTTCAAACGGAATATTATTTTCCCTTCCCGTTGTCGGTACACAATGCACGTTGTCATATCGCCTGTATTTAAAAAACTACACTATAATAATTTAACTCGTACGCGTTTGAATGCGCTCGCGGTACACTCGTAATGTATATTTATTTATGCGTACAATTTAACGACCGCGTCAGTCGTCATCGTTTGTCATACTCGTTTCAATAACGTCATTTTATAGTATTATACGACCGCGCACGTTTGATAATAATTATCATCGAGTGAAAAACGTATACTTGCTCGTCTAATTAGATATTCTTTCTAGATACCTACATGTAACGTACAGCTCGGCACTGCAAACGTTCAAACACTATATTAGTGGTTGAATTTGGGGGGGGGGGCGCAAGGGGACGGAGCTACTCTTCATTTTTTTCTCCATATTATAGCGTACCCCTTTATTTTATTCGTCAAGGGACTCGGGGAACTAGTAATTGTTCAACTACTCTTAGAGTCCGTCCTTATTTTTCGTTCCAATTCGACCAGTGTATATTAATATATCCCTCTACGGGCGGCGTTTTACGTTATTCGTCGTGTGGCAATCTGCTGACAAGTTGGGACGCGAAACGAGACGTCACAATAGCCTAGAATCCAAACACGCTAAACGGTGACGCGAACGATCGTGCGTTAGCATTTTAGACGACGCGCCCACCCACCACGGGGCCGCAGAGTAATGAGAATATCGAGAGCGCGCCGATAATGATATCGAGAACAATTTATTATTAATGATTTATTTTTCCCCATAAATGACGACGATGATTCTTTTTTATCGTTTTTTTTTTTTTTTGTCTGTAGATTTTCCTAGGTCCGTACAATATTCGTACGCTGGCAGAGAGACATTATTATAATAATATGTTAATCGCCGCATGGTCGTGAAAATGTTTGAATTTGATGATTGACAATATTATCATTATCGTTTTAATTGCGTGCACAACACGACGGTGAATTGGTTATTGGTTGTTAAAATTAAAATTAAACGTTAATCGTTGGCCATAAAAAAAAAAAAACATTATAAATGCATGCGCGTCGTTGTATTATTGTAATATTCCAATACTGAGGACTTTTTTCGCCCACGAGCCGGCAGCCCGCTATGATTATTGTTATTGTTGGTGGTATTTCGATAGATTTTACGAAATAGATATGAAAAAATAATCAAACGATGAAAGTTATTTTATTATAAAACAAATAATTATTATACGATTATATCGCTGTATCATAATAATTGTTAATCAACAATATTATTATACGAATGACATTCCTGTCAGTTTGGAATTTGGGTTTACTGGTATATAGATGAAAACACGTTTGATTATTATTATAAATACCATAATCGCGCATTGTTTATACTCTAGGAATCGAGGAGTAAAATCCTGTCAGTCGGAAACAGAAAGTAGTGTACCGAAAAAATAGCAAATTTTATACACGTGGTGAATTCCATAGGTTCAAATGTAAGTATGGAGTAAAACCAAAATAAATTATATCATTCGTTTATCGTCTGATATTGATCATATTTACGATTTAGCAAGTAGTTTGCTGTTGTCGGGACGATACGATGTGGATTAATATTCTCAAATTTAATTCAGACGACCTTTTAGGCTAGGTTCACATGAAGAGCGTTAAACGCGCGTTTTTAGTCGGTGTTCACATGAATTACAGATTTTACGCGTTGAGCGCGCGACTATAGTCAGTCGTGTTTTATATTCCGGCGAAGATGGACGTAGCAGAAGCCGTATGCTTATGGACCTTATATCGACGAATGCAGCGTCGTAGGCAGGGCAATAGGAGATACTGGGTTCATCCTATTTTAAAAAACAGATTAAGTACAAGCTTGTACATCACGCTGTATCCAAGCTTAAGAAATTATGGACCCAAATTTTTTAATTATTTCCGGATGTCAATTAAATCCTTTGACGACTTGTTGGACCAAATCAAAGAAGAAATTGTGGCTGACGAAAATGCAATTAGATATTGCATTTTTTTTAATTATTTTATTTGAGTAGTCACGAATCGTCATGTCCCAAATTGACGGCCTTTTCTCGATCTCGTCAATAAAAAAAAATCGTTATTAAATTCTTCCATTTTTGTGGAAAAACAGACGTAAAGCCATGAAATACGCGTTGCAACTGAACAATGTCAATGCAAACCCGTACTATGTTCAAACGCGCGCTGACAGGTTTTTGGCGTTATCGCGGCGTTGAAGGCGCGTTGCTATCTAACGCGCGTTACCATGTGTACAGTCGGTCATTGATTAAGTATATTATATACTTAATCAATGAGTCAGTATAGCTATTAATAGTAATTGTAAACGCGCGTTTAACGCTCTTCATGTGAACCCAGCCTAAATCGACTGTTTAAGTGAAATCGAGAGTTGTGGTTTCGAAATTTTGCAATATCATTTAACTCGAGCCGGGGGAGCTGGCAATCTGCCGGCGGTTAATGTTAAATGCACGTATTCCGTGTGTCCCGCGCCAGATAAAATGACGTAACGGCGCCATGGCGGCGCGAATGCGCTACTCTCGGCTTTTTCCTAAATCAATATCGTGTACTGCGCACGATCTTATACAGTATCTACTTGTTATTGTTCCGAAAACAACACGCCCTTGAGAATAATAACGGTCGTATCTGTATTATATACAATTAAGGATCGTTTCTCGATTTTTCATTGACGAGAAATCCGGAAGTCGAGAATTTTGTTTGTTTTGAATGAATCGGGCAAGCCGAATATGTTTCCAAGCATCCGCAAGCACGAGGGATAAAAAATAAAGTTATTACCCATTTGGAGTTAGGTGTTCACGATTATAATTTTTTTAATGACGCGTAACGAGTTAGGTTATTAAGTAATTAAACATTTGATTTAAAATTTAAATACTCTCAACCAAACAGTAGATGTTCAACTCTTTATTTTTATGATTACAGCTGTAAACCGGGACGTCGGATTTTAAAGACTTTGTGCGACGAGACGTTACTAAAGGTTTAGGTTGACAAAGAAGAAAAACAAGAATTCCCAATTGATCGTAAGTGTGTATACTCTTGGCCCTTTTTTTTACTCACTAATTATTCTTTTTAATCTGATTATTATGTGTACCATCAGTAGGCCGCATACGAATTGTAAACAAAAAAACTAACGAATTCGGTCGTTATTGTTGTAACACGCCACCAAGAGCCTGGCAAGACGACCGGAATAGACGTAGTAAGGTGAAATAAATTTCAATTGTCGGCTTTCTCTGATATTAATCTCTATCGTTTCAGTCTAATTCGAATCGTCGTCAGATATAGTTGTCTCGTTTTCGAAATATTTTACTAATTTCTTCGCCGTTGCATGCGTGCGCTGTGGTTTTTATTATGATTAACAATCGGATGGTTGAAAAATGTTAAACACACGAATTAAATCGTCATTATATTAATCCGGTTGCGATGGACGGCAGTACAATTAAAATGTTACAAACACCGTTTAGAAGTTAAAAGTCTCGCGATAAAGACGAATTGCTATTCGATTATGATATTATAATAGTTTGACATATGATTTGATTCTGAATTAAATGATTTTATTTTTGTAATTTGGATTGAAAATCAAAAAAAAAAACAAACAAATTCAAATTCAATTTTATAATTTTGTTTTAAGGGTATTGATCCTTTTTTCTAACGCGCGTCAATTCATAATTATAACGTTACATTTTTTTGAATTAAATTGAGTTCCAATAATATACATATAACCGCTTCTTTACTTGGTTTCTCAATTTATAAAAAGAATCAAGGGGGCCATTTCTCTTTTAAAATTTAATAGGGAGCACTGGAGCAGTCGTCCCTTAATTGTTGTCTGATGTGACCCTGAGATTTGACAAATGCAATAACTGTTTTTAAATTATATAATATGTTATTGTACTCATTGGTACTCGTGTACTTGTGACAAGTCATATCTCATACATTTATTTTCATTGAAATTTAATGAAACAAACAGAACTCGAAATTAAAGCGTTAGATGAATGTTATTAAAACTATAAAAGAAAATAGATTTTTTCGCTAAAAATTAAATAGTATAGGCGTACTGTTTTAAGATGTTTAGCAAAGAACTAATCGGTGTAAGGGTGTAACGTGCTTAACGAGGTAGTTACTTAGTAATTGATTTTTAAATATTTTCCAGATGGTTAATCTTCATTAGAATGTTTAGCAGCAAGACTTTCTTCCGAAAATCGAATTATAAGAGTAAATACTACTTGTTAAGGACGTTGAAGAATAGAAAATTTTTCTCTGAAATGTATTCAAAAGAGTATAATTAATGTACTTTGAGAGACATGGAAGTTAATAATTGTGAAGATATTCTTAACACGTAATGGCTAAAACTTCACGAAAATCAGATTTAATCGTGTGATTTTTTTGTTAATATAATTAACGCGTACGTATGTTTATATTAAAAAAAAAAGAAGGATTGTAAGTACGGCTTTTTATCATATGAAAATTTCGCGCGTGTTTATTGAAAATTAAGTACTCTGATATTCAAAAACACCCCCCCTCCCAAAACTTTTGTCTGCGTACGTCCCTGGCCTGCAACTTAATAAAATATATAACGTGAAATTAATTTATCTGATTTGTTGACAGGTGAAAATGTGGGATATTTTTACCGCGAGGTGCACACGAGTCACGCGGGAAATTACACATTGAGCGCGCAAGCGCAGTAAAATCGACACGTAGAAGAACTATTACGACGTATATTACTGCCGTCATAAGCGAAAACGCCGTAAGTCCCAAAAAAAAAAATAAAAAACGAGGTTATAAACAAAAAATTATTGTGAAATTCGGCTTGTGTAGATGAATATGCTGTATGTCCGAAATATTACTCCAAACATATAATACAATCAATAATCAAATAGCTTAAACGCCGTAGAAAAATTCATGGGTATTAGGTAATAACGCCGTAAAATCACCATACTAAGCATTGACGCAGTAAGTAATATTGAAAATACGGCATTTTATCTTGGTACATAGTACAAAATATTTTTGTTCTCCCAGCAAACAGAAAAATTTTTTGGGAAAATATTCCAACATGCTAATATTATTATAAAAATTATGTATTATAAAGTATTTTTTTTTATTTATAAATTGACTTAAAAATAATATTTTTGTTTTGTGAATTCTTTAAAATTAAAATGTATAAAATAATTTTATCATATCGGAAATTGTTGTTAATTACGAGTTACGGCATTCTTGCTTTTGAATAGTGTAGCAAAAGTTTATACCAATACTAAGGTACAACGAGTAAAGTAAAATATCTTGTTAATATTATTAATTTAATCATATTTATTATTGTTTCGTTGCATAATAATAATATAATCCTTGCGAATCGTTCCGCGAAAAGTGTTGCCGAGTCGCCGCGGTGTATTTTGTTTCAAAGACTAAGCGGAAATTTTAGTCTCCCGACACGGCGACAAAGGCGCGCGGCGCGCGGGACGGACGCGGGGGGTCTCCGTCGTCATCGTTCCCATCGGACTGTTATCATCGGAGAGATTGTAGATACCACCGAAGTCGTCTCCGTGTCTCAACGATGCGGACGTTTTTTTTTATTTAGACCGTTTTTTTTTTTTTATTTTGTACCATTCGAACCGATCCGTTTCGCGGAGGCGCCGAACTTTTCGTTTTTGAGATTTCGAGTAAGTAGCGATAAGTAAAAAAAAAAAACAAACAGTAGTTCGCCATTCGTCCGTTGCCGCCTCGGTATTATTATTATCGCGTTTGTCGTCTCGGCGCTCGACCTTGATTTTCTGGTCGCGCGCCGCCTCGGTTCAGTCACTCGGTCAGTCGCGTATTGTTGTTTCGCGAACGTCAGTCGCGCTCACGCTCGCCGCGTCGCCGTTAATAATTATATTGTTTCCTGACCGCGTTCGGAACGGAGCGGATCGAAGTGCCGTGCGTTTCTTTTTTTCTCCTCTGACGACGACGACGACTACTCATCCCGGTTGGTCTGCACGATAATAATATTGGTGTTGCGTCGACGGATCATCCGTCGCCAGGTGAATGCTCGTCTTTTTTGCAATGTTCCATCTGTAGGTTCCGTGCGATCGGGTTAACCGTCCGTTTTCGATAAACCGACGGAAATCGCTGGTCTCTCCTCTTTTTTATTTTGTTTTTCACGACCGCAACAGCACCCGTCGGGTTTGAGTACCGAAAATCTAGCCCGACGATAATGTAGCTAGATGATATTTGTACCCAATGTTCACGTATGGCGACGTACCTCAGTGTTGTATTGTATTCCAATGATTTTTTAACGAGTATTCAAATGAGTAAAATTATGTTTATTTTTAAAGGTAAAATACAATCCATACATTTCAAGCACAATCAGTATGTTATCGCGTGAGATCAGAAATAAAATAAACATTTGAAGTTGGCTGGTCGAATAGCTACTCCTTAGTGACACATCTTTAGAACTATTTAATAAAATTACGCGTGAGATCAGAAATAAAATAAACATTTGAAGTTGGCTGGTCGAATAGCAACTCCTTAGTGACACATCTTTAGAACTATTTAATAAAATTACTTAGGAGAGAAGACTCCTACTCCACTTCTGTTTAAACCTATGTTGAGGATTTCTAGTGAGTGAAGCCTTTGATTAGTGGATTATTGTAATTTTCTAATCTAGAAAAAAGCGATTGTAGAGAACTGCTGTTTCGATCCTTAAATCATGGTGGAGAGTCAAGTGAGAGGCATTTGTAATCTGGTAAAGTGTAATACTTTGGAATGATTGTATTTTGAATTCGACTTCTTAGACGAACCCCATAGTAGGTATTAACAAATTCTTTGGTTTTTTTTCTTTGTATTTTGTACAGCCATATTTTACATATTTTATCATAACTTCTATATTACCCGTACCCAGTAAGGACATATATATATATATATCTAAATTTCCATTTCTAACTATAGAGCTCTGTATTTGAATAATGAAATTTTAAAATAAATTTAATGAGATGAATGATACATAAATAAAAATATGAGAAAAGCTAAAAAATAATTTCTGAAAAATATTCATATTCTTTTTAGATATGGGTTTGGAAAGAATTGAACTACAGGATTGTTATTATATTGGGAGTGAAATAAATAACTTTATTACTCACGTGATGAGATACAAGTAGTAATTGTTATTGTTAAAGGTCGGGTTGCATTGAAATGGGAGTTAGATATCTATCAACTATATAGAAATGTTAGGAATTATTTTTTTAACTTAACTTATCAAATTAGCAAATACATTTTTGACCTCTAAAATTATTTCTCTTTAAAATGTAATAATTTAATTTTTTCAATTTTAATTTCAGAAAATTATTCAAGATGTGGCTAAAAATTAAAGTTTTACTATGGAAAAGTTTGCAGTTACGAAAAAGACACTATGTAGCTACTATAATAGAAATAATAATACCTTGTTTATTATTTTTCTTCATTAATTATTTAAAATCACAATTAACTGTTGGAACAACACCGCGCGATGTCATAGTTGTAAATCAAACTATACCAAGCCCTGTTCATGAAGAGGAATTATTTACAGACTTTCGTAACAAATTCTATTCGGCATATTTCTTTTTTGCTCCATCAACAAATGAAACAAAATTAATTATGAAAAATGTTGCCAATAAACTAGAAATAGATTTTGGTGATTTTAAAACGGCGGACAACGAAATGGAAATGATAAAAAAAATGAAAATAAAATTCAACGAGACTGGTCAGTCGGCCGGTCTATTTGGAATTGTTTTTGAAGAAATTAATAAATCACATGGTTTTAAGTACAAGATAAGAGATACAATGAATGAATGGCAAACAGATCAATTGTTTCCATTTTTTGAAATTCCCGGACCAATGGATTATGGCCAGATATATTTTGCAAGTGGATTTTTAGCATTACAGTTAGCTTTGGACAAAGAAATTATTGCATACAGCACTTCTTCTAACAAAACAAATGATTATCATATGCAAATTCAATCATATCCATATTCAAAATTTATAAAGGATGAATCATTTAAAGATATGTTCAATGTTTTTCTTCCATTGTTTACAATTTTAAGTTTCTTACTTATGTGTTCAAATACCATTAAAAGAGTTGTCGAGGAAAAAGATTCAGGCGTAAAAGAGCTAATGAAAATGATGGGTCTTCAACCTTGGATGATATGGGCTGGATGGATATTACACAATTTTTTTGTATATATTATATCAATAACAATTATCACGTATGTTTGTTGTTTTGAAGTATACTCCGGTAGAGGAGTATTGTTGAATTTTACCAACCCATTGGTTTTTTGGATTTTTCTAACAATGTATATGATAGCAGGAATTTTCTTTTCCTTTGCCATAAGTAGTTTATTCAGCCGTCCATTAATTGCTCTAATTGTCGGTAGTATGGCATGGTGTCTTTCTTACACTATACCGAGCAATATTTTGAAACCAACTACAGGTATCCTGATAAAAACAATTTTCATGTTACTTCCTAATATGGCTGTTGCAAATGGGTATGAAGCTATATCATCGCTCGAATCTCAAGGAGTAGGTCTTGGGTTCTCCACTCTGTTTACTATTGGAAAGGGGGGCAATAATAGTTTCTCTGTCGGTTTCGTTTTGTTCATGTTTATTGTTGAATGTTTTTTTTACGGATTTATTGCTTGGTACTTGGACTCTGTAATGCCAGGAGAATATGGTATTGCAAAACCATTAAACTTCTTGTGTAATTGGTCGAAAAAAGATTCTGACAAAAGCCCAATGATACCTATCAGTAAAACCAACAGTAGGCTTTTTGAAAAGCCTTCTGACAAATATGAAGTTGGAATGAGTGTCAACAATTTGTATAAACGTTTTGGAAATTTCTATGCTGTAAATGGAGTTAATATGGATTTATATAAAGGTCAAATCACTGCTCTCTTAGGCCATAATGGTGCCGGAAAAACAACCACCATGTCAATTATTACAGGTACGCATTTTCATTTAATATGCATATTTTTATACTATATTTATACTACTATGTAATTGCAGGGTTATTTTCTCCTACATCTGGCAGTGTGAAATTTGACGGGACTGATTTATTTTCTAACATTGATCATTTTAGAGAAAATCTTGGTCTGTGTCCTCAACATAATTTACTTTTCGATTATTTAACAACAATAGAACATTTAATATTTTTCGGAATGGTATGTAAATTTGACATAATATATTGAATTTGTATATAATTTTAAAGTTTTAATTAATTTTTAGCTTAAAGGAATGCCCCTAAAAAAAGCAGAATCGGAGGGTCTGAATTTGTTAAGACTTTTAAATATATTAAAAAAAAAAAATGACTTGGTAAAAAATCTTTCCGGAGGAATGAAAAGGAAGTTATCATTAGCGATCGCATTAGTTGGCAGTCCTGAAGTAAGTTATAAGAATTGTTCAGAATAAAGATATCGGTATTATAATAGACATCCTTGTGTATTTGGTTATAGATACTTATATTAGATGAACCAACATCGGGAATGGATCCTGAATCACGAAGAGAAATGTGGGATTTACTCTTAGTAAGTACTAATTAGTAAAAGTTTTTTCTAAAACAATTATTTATTTAATTTTCTCGGAATAATTGAGAACAGATTTTTGAAATGTTTTCGTTTTTATTTGGACTTAATTTGTCTTTAAATTATTTTTAGTATTGATCATAAATATACTCAACTTAATTTTATATTTAAGCCTTGATTGGTTATAATATGTTTGAATTCATTGTTTGAACTTTCTCATAAAAAAACAAACCTTAACATTTTCTCTTAATGTTGCTCTGAAATTTTTGCTCGTGTACAAGTTTAAAATAATAATTAATTTCTAAACTCTAAATGTAAGTGATAAAATCTATATATCAACGAAAAAAAAGTATTAGAACAATTTTTTGTTTTAAAATCTCAATGTTTTAGCTATTAAGCCAGAAACATTAATTATTGATACTAATAATATATAATCAATGCCAGAAAGTATGATTAATTTTGAGATTGGTTGAATGTTATATGATATTTGTTATTTAATCAGTTATCTAGTAATAATTATGATTTAAGTTTAATTGTATTTTTATTTTTATTTTTTTGTAGTCTTTTAGAGGAACTAGAACTATTTTGATTACTACACATTTTATGGAAGAAGCTGACGTTCTTGGTGATAGAATTGCTATCATGGACCACGGAAGAGTCAAATGTTATGGCACATCATTGTTTTTAAAAAAAGCTTATGGTATGAATGAGAAAAACTAAAAATGAAATTTAAATAAAATAATATGTCATTGAAATTCATACAGGAACTGGTTATAATTTGACTATTGTAAAAGATGACTCTTGTTCTGATGTTAAAATCGTAATGGCGATAAAAAATATTTTACCAGAAGCGGAAATTCAAAGCTCATTGACTGCTCAGTTAGTTATTAATTTACCTAACGAAAGTGCTGATAAATTTTCCGATTTATTTAGAATGTTAGAAAAAAGTAGAAATGAATTGTGTATAAAAGGAATGGGCATATCTTGTACAACAATGGAAGAAGTATTTTTGAGGTAATTTTATTTAAAATATCATATTTTTTTTTTATTATTAATTTTATACTTGATTATATAGAGTCTTGCGTAACTTAAGTATACATTTTATCTACATTCTTGTTTTTTTTGGATAGTGCAAATCCATGTTTATACCTTATTAATCGAGTAACCTAATAATGAAGACATTTAGTTGTTTGAAATTAATGATTATTTTTTTTTCAATTTATACTGACTCCTATCTAATTTGTGTTTAAAAAAATATTTCGTTCCAATTTACATATCAAATATAGTTAAAATACGTTCAAATAAAAAAACTTTTAAAAATAAGCTTTTGCCTTTAGCACTGAATCTGTCAACATTTATGTTTGTCACATTAATATGTAAATTATACGGAATTATTATTCATTTTGTTTAAGAGATTATATAAAAACGCACTTGTTAAACTTAATTTTTAAAACTCACCTGAGATTTTTGCATTCCAAATTAACCATAGTCCTAACAGCGGTTTTGTACTCTTTTTTTTAACTATGAATATGTAACATCTCATAAATAGACACTGAAATCAGCACCGTAATATTTGAAAATAAGTAGTGTTGAAAAAACATACTACAAAACTAAGTTGTGCCCTTCTATCAGACAAATAAACATTTAATGATTTACGATGTATGTTTTAATATTTTTATTTTAAGAGAATTTTTACTTTAATTTACTTGTTAGGGATATTTAAATAACATTGGCAATTTGTATTGAAATAATATTTATGGTTTTTTTTTTTATTTGTAGGGCTGAGAAAGATAGTCTAGATGATGATGACAATGAGATGTCATCTCTAAACACACAGTCAGATTCTAGTAGTTATCAGTTGATTATAACCAAGGAAAGTGATTGCATTGTAGACCAAGTGACTAATTTAGTTCAACAATATGTACCCGAATATGTTTTGATGGCCACTATGGAAACACAAATTATGTACAACTTACCAGCTAGGAAAATGAATCAGTTTGATGCACTGTCTTCTGCTCTTGAGTTCCAGAAAAACAATTTGAAATTGATAAGTTTCAAAATAACGAACCCAACTACTGGCGACATTTATCCAAAGTAAGTTCTTTCGATTAATACTTTACTACATTAATTTAATTAACCGAGCATGTTTTACATTGCTGTCATATGTATAAACATTAATGTAGGATAAACAATAATATAAAATCAAGATTGAATAATGGTTTTTTTGACAACAGTAACCAGCGGTGAGGAAGAAGAACTTATGTTGCATGCTTTCTTTCCTTTATTGTTTTATTTAATGTTACACATTGTTTTAGTTATTTATAATCACGTACTATACATTATAGAATCATGATAAAACGTTTGTATTGTGATGTTACTTAGTTAAAGTTGGGAGGACATTTTTCACTTAAATTGGTTTTAATTTTAGTTGAGCTGTAAAAATGTTCAGATCACCAAAATGTATATACATGGCTTTCATTCATTTTATTGTTATTTAATAGTTGTTTAATTTGTCATTTCAGTTCTTCTAACTCTGCAGATGACGGAGAAGAATCAAAACAGCAATTCAAAAATGAAGTAACCGAAAGTAAGAATCATTTGATTTTAATATTTTTCTTTAAAATAAATGTTAATTGCTTTTGTAATTATTAATTAAGAACTTTTATCAGACACTCAAACAGAAACATAGTTAAAATCGTTATAACCGTATTTTTACACTATTAAATTATCGTTTTATTAATTATCAAATTTGTCTTATAAATATATAACATTATTTTATTTTTCTACTGTAGAAGAATTTTCCTAAAACATTTCTATCAAATCTGATCCACTAATATCATATTAAATCCCTTAAGATTAGACATGAATATACTTCAGTTTTTTATGCTTAAAGAAAATTATTGACCGAGACAATTTTTATTGAGTTTTTCATGTTAAAATTGTTAAGAAATAGGGATTTTCACTTAAAAATTTACAATTAATTTTTAATGTTATATTTTTATCTATATTTATCACATACATTTTGCCCAAAATAATTCTTAATATTTTTAGTTTTAAGTTTCAATAAATAAATACTTTGAAATACTAAGAAAACAAGGTACTTTAAACATAATATTGTCCGGATGCTAATATTTTTATTTTTTATATTTGAAGCGGATTTGTCTTCATTTAATTTCAATTACTTTGTTTTTATTGTTTTTTGAACTCTTAACTTAAAATAATATTCATTTTAGGCGTAAAATATCATACTTATTATTTATTATAATATATTAAAAAATATATACATTTTATACTATAATGGTATTTAAAATTGATTTAGTTTATAAGGACAATAAAAATGTTAGGATAAGGTTTATTTCATAGTAAGTTGTGAGTTTTTTTTTAAATCTTTTCTAAAATGATATGAAACTCATACTTTCAAAACTAATTTTTTTATGATGTTTATATTCTTAATATTTTACTATTATAAATTTCAGCATTAATGCCAAAGTATTCAAGTGGATTAAATTTATTGAAAAATCAATTTCTTATTTTACTGGAAAAGAAAGTCATATATACTTATAGAAGATGGGTCATGTCATTGGTTTTTGTACGTTTCACTATTCTTATATTATAAAAAACAAGAATAATTATTACATAATATTTTTATTTTTTTTCCAGAGCATTGGACCAATTTTCTTGGGTCTGATGTTGATTTATTCAATTTATGATTTGTTAGATTCATATAAGGTTCCTCCAGGACTGGATTTATCATTAAGTTCCTATAAGAATAGCATTGTATACTACCGTGCCGGGGATAATTCATCTTTAAATTTAGAAAAGACATTTGTTTCCATTTCTAAAAAGTCCAAAGCCACTGTAAATGAAGCATCATCGAAAAGCAATATAATTAACGGTAAGATTTGTCATGAATTTTACTCGTAAGAAAATTAAAGTAATGTACACGGTAAAAAAATTAAAATATTGACTAAAATAATACTGGTATACGAAATATTTTGATTTTATGTGAACATAATAAAAAAGTTTAAATTCATATGAACAATCTTTCACCGAGATTGTAAAGAAAAATACAATGAATAATAAAAAATTGTTTCAAATAATAATTTTTATTTTATTCTCAAATATTTGATTTTATAGATTTATTGAAAATGTGCATTGCTGATGTATTCCAATACAGAACAAACCTTATGGTTGCTGGAGACTTTAATGAGACAAATTCAACTATTATTTACAATAATATAGCTATTCACACACCGGGAATTGCCATAAATCTATATTCAAATGCTCTATTACAAAAATTGTCTGGAAATTCTGAATCTTATATTTCGACAGTGAATGAACCACTTAAACTTGGAGGTACTCAGGTAAAAGATTATTGTGATGATTTAGAGTTTAACTAGTCGAAAAATATTGCTCGATCATTAAGTGTCCCAAAAGGGACAATTGTTGTTTGGCAATTGTTGATTTATTGATTTAATTTTTTTGTTTCTAGACTGTATGTAATGACAATTTTGCAACGGGTCTTGTAATACTTTGGTTTACCTTATTTACTCCAGGTTTACTATATTTAGTAGGGTACTTTATGGCATTACCACTAAATGAAAGAGTGAGCGGTATTAAACATTTACAAATGATGACTAAACTTTCACCAATATTATATTGGGTGACTTGTTTCATTTGGGACTATTTTTGTTTTATACTTGTTAGTTCATGCACTATAGTTGCCATTTCTTTCTTTGATCAATATCACATATTCACGGGTCTAAATGAAATTCGTGAGTGTAGAAATTTGTTGTACGGTTAATAAAATTGTAATCGTGATTCTATTGTGATTCGCAGGTGTTTTTTTCACTTTGACGTACATTTATGGGTTTAGTGCGATATTCTATGCGTATGTTTATAGTTATTTCAAAAAAACACTAGTCAGCTCCATGTTACTTTTCATATCAATCAATTATATAATAGGTAATATTTTATTGAAAATGTTAATGTTATTATATTATTTTTTATACTCAATTGTTGAATTATTCACAGGCATGTTTGTAAATATCGCATTGTATTTTGTGAATGACATTATAAGAATAAAAAATAAAACCTCTCCCTATAATGTTTGGAATATATTCAGATACATATCTTTGTTGATTCCTCATTTTTCATATTCTTCGTGTATATCTGGATTCGTTGCTATTTCTTGGGAAAATAACAGGTGCCAAGTATGTGGATCTACCGAAGACGGATGTAAAGGTTTGTTATTTATTTATCATCTACTTATAACAATTGCATCATAATTTAACTTTTATGTGATCCTTACAGTTAAGACTGATCCGATAAGTTATTTCGTTTACAAATCTGATGAAAACGAATATGGAATTCTGGAAGACACTTTATTTTTATTTTTCAGCAGTTTCTTATACATTGCAATAATATTATTATTCGATTATAAAGTGTTTGCTCGTATATATCAGTGTGGTTTTAATAAAATTGTGGGATCTGGCACTGGCTACAAAGACGTTAATGAAGATCCAGATGTAGAAGGCGAAAGAGATAAAGTAGACGCTGCTAAATATCGTTCAAGTAATTAAAGCTTTTAATATCAATTATCAAGAAAAAGTTAATCCAATTATTATGACATAATATGTTAAAATTGCAGACAATCCATTATCACCATCTCCACTATTGATTGTTGACAATTTGATTAAAAAGTATAGTTTCAAATTTACCGGTGTTCGAGGCGTAAGTTTTACTGTTTCACCTGGCGAGTGTTTTGGCTTATTGGGTGTAAACGGTGCGGGCAAAACTACTACATTCCGAATTTTAACCGGAGAAATATTTCCTTCCCAAGGTGATGCTTCTATTCAGACAGATAAATTATATGAACTTAGCTCGGATGTGAACCAGGTAAAAATATTAGATCTAATTTGAAAAAAAATTAAAATATGTGATCACATAAATTAATATGCATTTTAGTATGTTTCAATGATTGGTTATTGTCCTCAATTCGATGCAATAAACGATCACCTTACTGGAAGGGAAACATTAAAATTGATGGCAATTTTAAGAGGAATATCGCCAAAGAACACAAAAAAACATGTTGATAAATGGCTTAAACTTTTAGGCAAGTAATGTTAATGTTTAGTGTTTGCTATTAAAACTTATTACCAAGAATTTAAAACATAGTTTGTGTTTATATATAATTTATTTCAATTCAAGAACATTTCGACATTTATATTATTTCTGTTTCTGACCCCAATATGTTGGTCTCATATAATTTAATTTGGACTGAGTTGTTTGTTTATAAAATGATTTAATTGGTTTCTCATAATCGGCAACATTAAACTTAATGACCTTAATGAATATAAAACTATATTTAGTATTTACACAAAATAAAAGAATGTACATGATCAAATATATCATTATAATTTTCTGTGTTTAGGTCTTCAAGAGTACCAGGATAGGATTTGCGGAAAGTACAGCGGGGGAAATAAAAGGAAATTGAATACAGCTATGGCATTGATTGGAGACCCTCCGATCGTGTTCTTGGACGAACCTACTAGCGGAGTAGATCCCGTTGCTAGACGTAATCTGTGGCAATTGTTGGCTTCCAGTCGGAGAGATGGACAGGCCGTTATACTCACATCTCATAGGTATGCCTAGTGCAAAGCGCTCGTGTGAATTTTTAAGTAATGATTTTATTTGTTTTTTTTAATTAGCATGGACGAATGTGAAGCACTATGTAATCGTTTGACCATAATGGTGGATGGTGTTATGAAGTGTATCGGTAATATTCAGTATTTGAAAAATCGTTATGGACAAGGTTATACAGTCATGTTGAAACTGCTGAATAGTGAAGATATCAATGTAGCTGAATTAAAAGCCGATATAGAACGACAATTTGCTCCAAACATAGTCTTAAAGGATGAACACAAGGTGAGTCACTTATCCTTTAGTTTTTTCACTAAACATAAAAATATACTTAGTGAATAATGTTTGACTGGTTTGAAATTATCCAATAACTTATGTATTGTAATTTACTATGGGCCCCTATTTAATGTGTAAACTCAATGGGATGAGAATTAAAGCATTGGTTTAATTTTAAAAGTACAGTCGTTACCGTTTGCAGTAATAGTACCGTTCTTCTTGATTTGTTAATAATCCTTTTTGAATTTCATCAATGGAATGATGAATTTCACTATTTCAACTTGAATAGTTTGATTTCATTTTTTTGGAATTTTATACAATATTTATATTAATTTATTTTTCTTGATCAATGATGATTTTATTGTGTTTGCATTGCAGGGATTGTTACATTATCACATTACTGATCCACATTTACCGTTGTCTGAGATATTTGGTCAGATGCAAATCATCAAAGAAAATCACCAAGCAGTGGAAGACTATACTGTTGGTGACACAACACTCGAACAAGTATTCATAGCGTTTGCAAAAAAACAGGCTGTTATAAATACTTCTACATAAGAATTTTTGTAATAACTTTTCTCGCATAAAACCTATTTATTTATATGTCGTCGTCGTGTGATATTCATAATTTATTTTGTTATTATTTTTAAATTATATATATAATTATGTATATATATATATATATATATATATATATATATATATATACAGAGTTCCTTAAATTTATAAAGACCAAATGTTTAAATACACGTTTCTTTTTGTTTTCACAAATATTTATGTATGATTTAAATATGTATTTAAAAGTTAAATTCTCAACTCATTTAATTGTAAAACAATTAACTTAACATCACGGTATTATTAACTTTTCTATGTAGTTTTTATAAATTAGTCATAAGGTCCATTAATCGAAAACTGTTATAGTGAATAATAATAAAGAATGACGTTTGTTAAATATGTACTGAAAATGTCCCCAGGGCAAAGCGTATAATCTCGGTGTGACGTCTTTGAGTTTCATAGTGTCTGTCGATTGTTGGAGAACCGTGTGAAATGATATATGTCTACTTAAATGGGTTGTCTAGCGTTTTGCGAAAAAATCCCGGGCAGCATGATTCGAAAATAAAAACTGGAAACTTACAAAACCAAATGAAATCCGTCCAATGCTCTCAAATCTAATTAATTTTTCCGTCTATTCGTCTGGTGCGTTTTATACTATTTAATTAATTAATTTTTAATTAATCATTTATTGATTGACAGAAGTATAAATGTATAAAGATTCGTTGATAAATAATTGATTTGAGTAAAACAAAACGAAAAACGAAAAACGAAAATACAACAACCGAGGAATAATCTCTACTCGTATCTATTACAATAACCATCTGACTTGTTTATAAATCTTTTATCGCAAACTGTTATTATTTTTCATTTATTCTGTGCTGCCAGTAGATATCGATGGACAAAAGATATACATTATCCAGACCCAATATGTTTAATCTGAAAACGATACAAAACGCTAGTTCGACTAAGTAAGTACACCGAGCGAGTCGCAAATAAAATTATTATATTAACTCGAATATTAAAAAAAAAAAAAACCATTTCTTTTTCGCCCGTGTAATTGTTGCCAGTGAAGAACAGATACAACAAATAAATTCTGTTAGAAGTGAGAAGTTGAGAAAATGAAAATGTCTAAGTAAAAAAGAATATTTTGTCATGACTCTTAACAACTGTGCAGAACACTCAATGAAATCATCTATGCCGTATGTGATGTATTTTACAATTATTTACCGGTTTCTTGTTTGGTATTTGCCCTGAGGGGCATTATGTGCATTTTTTTTCGTACATTGTCAGAGTTTTACATTTATTTACGCAAATCTACTATAGGATCGCAGTCAGTTCAATGAAATACCAAGATTATACACTTTTCCGTTAACCTATAAATGAAATACTCATATTTATTAAGAACGATTTGTCGGAGGAAGTATTTTAATATTTTTAACACTCTATTTTTAAGCTACTTTGCTGTCGATTAATAAAAAAACTAAATACTATTTTTAAATTATATTATGTACTTTTATACCTTAATTAACTGTTAAGTACTATATAAATCACTCTAGAAAGAGTGAACATTTTCCTTAATATTGTTTACTTAATATTAAAACTATTTCTGTGATCGATGTGAACAGCTTTATTTGATGAAACTACTGTTATTAAAAATAAATTTAGTTACTAAATCATCACGAGATGATCATATTATGTTTATTTTTATAATGTAAACTATATATAATATTTTAATCTGATAGTTTTATCGCTTTCAGTTTTGAGAGAAATTCAAAAGAATAAACACAACAACCTGTCACTATTTAATTTAAAAAAAAAAACTGAAAAATGTACAATGTGCCTTCTATTCCTTGACGTTGAAAATATCAACGTATATATATTTTTTTTAAATAATAACAGCTTCGCTTTGTCCGTTGTATAGAGTTGTTTTTATTTATTTCCAAAACGAAATTTTGTTTCAGTAAATCGTGGAACTCTATATACTTCCAAAGGATACTCGTAGACAGTATGAAA
This sequence comes from Drepanosiphum platanoidis, assembly GCA_948098885.1. Classification (NCBI taxonomy): domain Eukaryota; kingdom Metazoa; phylum Arthropoda; class Insecta; order Hemiptera; family Aphididae; genus Drepanosiphum; species Drepanosiphum platanoidis. The sequence continues at coordinate 6,808,773 of OX402539.1, forward strand.
AAGCAGAGCTGAAAATAATAAGTACGCTATTCTTATAAGTAACAAAAAATCCGTCCCGAAAACGTAATTTCAATATTACGAAATACAAAACCCGTGGTCGAGTATTTGCGATATTCAAATGTGAAAAAACAATACGGTAAATTGTAATTATTTAATAATAGTCGTTCGGTTTCAAATCGAAACGCGGTCGTGTGCCGGATTTCAAAGGCGAAACCAACGGCGAGAAATAAAAACAGACGAGCCCGAGAATCGCTGTGAAAGCAAATGAAATCCGATCTGCTGCTGCTACGACGCAATGTGGATACGTCGAAACGTGACGACGATTCCAAGAAGAAGAAGAAGAAAAAAAACGGGAAGCCCGGTCCGCTATTGTTAATCGTGCGCATCGTTTGATAATAATATAATAATATTATCGATTCGATTGAATAGAAATCCTCGAGCGAACACGAGAAATATTCAAGTCGAAAACAATGGTCGCCGCGTAATTGCCGCCGCGACGATAAGGCTTGGTTCGGCTGTTATGACGTCCTCGGCCTCGGTGATAACGGCGGCGGCGGCGTCTGCGGAGATTTACCGCGACGTTTCACATTTTTTTTTTCGCACGTTCACCCGCGCCAGCGTGTGCCCACTGCGCGTCGGACGGCCGACCATCATCGGACCATTTTCGCTCCCGTTTATCGCTCTCGCGTTTTTCACATCGTTTGTCGTCGGTCGGCTGTCGTTTGGTTTTGCGAACGGTTCACGCGCGACCACCACACGGCCGTTGCCGTAACACGAGACGCCAGTGTCCGCCGCCGTCGATTTTCCGGCGAGGTTAGTCGCGGTGGTCAGTCGTCCGGATCAGGTGAGCGGCGGGGTATAGTCGCGTTTTCTTTTTTAATTTTTTTTTTTCCACTCTTGTCTATCTGTGTTCTATCGGTTTTTCAGCCGCCGCCCAGTCGCGCCATGGCCAGGGGTCAGCAGAAGGCGCAGTCGCAGGCCAAGGCGGCCGAGAAACAGGCCAAGATGAAGAAACAACAGGGACACAGCGCCAACGAACAGAAAAAGGCCGCCCAAAAGGCGTTGATTCATGCCTGCACCATTTGCAAAGTGAGTTTTCCAAACCACCGCTACTATTGTGTGTATAGTAAACAATATTATTACGATAATATTATAGGTCAGTCGTGTGCAATTCGCATAGCCTTGTGACATACTGTCGCGATCGTCGTTCTTTTCGGTGGATAATTCACGTGATAGGGGTGTAGCCACGCACCGTACGCTTTCATTCCATCTCATATTTCGTTTGTTAGTTTCGCCGTTATTTCTGCATATTATTTTTTTCGGGTGAATGTGGCCAATACTTTCTAATCCTTACAACTGCGAGAACTATGATTCGATATCAATAATAATAATTATGAAGGATGATTTGAATCTCATGATAAATTTCAAATTAAACATACATTAATTGTAATTCTTTAGAATATATATTATATATAGCTCGAATGAGCTTACGTTTCTCTAGCTCCCTTGCCTCACTGTTGACTGTGTCCACAATTCGTCTTTGTTAATGGCTATTCGATCCATTTGAATCTCTATGTTAGAATATCCATTCTTTGCATGTCAAATATGATGATAGTTTTTCTTGATAATTTATTTCACTTACATTTTTTATAAAGCGTTTTTTTTTTTGCACAGTTGGTGAGTTGTGGGATTTTTTTTAATACCTTGATGTTGGTTTTGACTTATTCATACACACATATTTATATATTAATGAATTAATGGTATAAAAAGTAATTGAACACGTGAATAGGTATTTGACTGAAAATCCAAATAAATTAGTTACTCAATCTAAATTTTTTTTTAAAGAACTATATAGGCATTAAAATAAAATTGGCTGGTCTGTTTTTGTTAACTTTATGTTTAAAAGATAATTTTACATGTTTATCATGAGATTTATTATAACATATGACACTGTATTGAAAATAATTGTTACAACTTTCACAATTAGTTGGTACAGAATTTAGAAATTTTACACCTGGAGGGTAACTATAATGTAATAGCATTTCACTCTGTTCGATTGAATTAAAGAAGTTACATAAAACGTTATACTATAATATTACATATTTCATCTATAACAATTGCCAGCATTTCATAAATTCATACATTGTAGTAATATTTTAAAGCAGAAAATAAATAAAATTATTACAATAACCGTCGCCCCAATAATTAATACATTTTAATTGTTTAATTGTTTGTATATATTTATATGTATATATTGCTCACTGTGCACTATAATTATTATTTGTGTACATTTTTATTTCCAGGCACAGATGCCAGATCCCAAAACGTATAAACAACACTTTGAAAACAAACATCCAAAAAATATTATGCCCGAAGAACTGAAAGATGTTTGATGGACCACCACCTATCATGACCGATTATGAATTAATTAATCGCATGTACAAATATCTAAATTAAGTAATATTAAACTTTTCTAAATACTTGATATATAATTTTTTTTTTTCATATCATTGTCTTTTGCATTGTGTGGAAGATAGGGGCGTCAACAATATTTCTTTACCATTAGTTAATTTAAACTATAGTACTTACCGTACTCTAGTTTTTCATTGGGCTTATGTCTTTTGGGATGCAATAACACCAATTGTAAACATATAAATAATTTACTCAAACTGTGTTTGAATTATATAGCATTAATATATAAATATTAAATAATATTAAACTATTGTAAATTTATTATGTTTTAGAGTTTTTGGCAATACATAATATTTGATTAATTGTACCTGACACTTCATTAAATTTTATTCATCACTCTTTTATAAAAAAAAAAAAAAAATGATAAATTTACTGACTCTTTATTTTACTGTCGATAAGTCTGAAAAATAAATCCTTATTTAACTTACAAGTTTTATGATCTAATGTAAATAGGAAAGTATAAATTAATAAAATCCATTAGATGAATAACACTTGGACCAATTATTGATTTAAAATTTTCTAAACCGACCAAGTTTACCGATTTTCGTTGAACATTTATAAATTATAGTTGATAATATAATGTAATACATTTTGTGAATTTATAAATAGGTTTTATTGTTTTAGATGTCTAGATATCCATTTAGGTGACAATATTAGATTGTGTATGCTAAATGTCACTCAAGATCTCAATCATCATTTTATATGAAAATGGCACACTGTGATCTGAATTATGGTTTTAGAAAAATTGATCCATTTTTTATTGTTTTTCTTTTTGTTTTGTTTCATTTTAAAATTTAATTATTCTCTTTATCTTATTATTAAACTGGACGGGTATTGAAAGTTGTATAAAAAATAACATTTCATATAAATTTATTTACTCATTTCTTATAGCTAAATCATGTAACAGTTTTTTTTTTGTTCTAAGAAGTATGATTTAAAAGTAAATTAATTTGATAAATAGTATTGAAAGATAAAAAAAAAAAAAAACTATTGGATATTAATTACAACTATTGGTTATAAAAATTAAATTAAAAATAAAACTCTATCATTAGGAACTAGCGCAAACAAAATTTCCATAATGATACAATTAATTATATAACATACATTTTTTTAGATTTTTCCAATATTATTTTTCCTAATAGTTTTATTGTATTCTATATTATTTTAATAATAAATAATAATCTATATTATGTTAAAATATATTATATATATATTGTATAATATAAATAAATTATTATTATTTTTTTTTTTTAAACAGAGTTGATCTAAAAAAAAAAATGAAAATATACACTTTCTAAAATATATATGGTATTGTATTGTACGTATTAATACATTTAATAATAAATACTTTCATTATTTTTTCTACAGAGATAAAGTTAGTACTAAATCGTTTATTTTTTTTAATTTTACAGTAACTCGGCCAATGATAGTGGGACACAAGCTCTAATTACTGAATAGTAAATAAAATTATATAGATACAAAAAAAAAGAATAAAAAAAATACAGATTATTCATGATGTGTTATGGCATAGGTAATAATTTTAAACTTATTTGTTTTCACAGTTAAATATTGTATTTTCATATAGGACAAACCAGATGTCATTTACAAAACATTGATCAATAATTATCCATATGTGAACACATGACACGAAACTAATTAAAGTAGACCCAACGAACTCCTAAGTACTAAAATTTATTTAAAATTTAACAAATTATCATTACGATATTTAATGATAATTTTATTGCCTCTTGTTATATACTTTATAATGGTTTATTCTAATTATTTTTCAAAAATTATAATTTAGATATTTTTTTCTTTCCGTATATATTACTTTTGTAATCTGATTGTTAAGTATTTAATTTGTTTTGTTTTAGTTTGATGAAACTGACTGGTTTGAATATTTCATTGCTTTAATACAAGGTAGCATCCAATTATATATATATAAGTGTCCATGAAAGTAAAAATATCAGTTAAAGAAATCATTTAAGTAATTATATCATTTTAAACAATAAGTATAAATAGGTATGCATCTGGTTCACACTTTCCAAGATAATATTATTAGTTAAGATTTGATTATTAATGTTCATTACAAACTAAAAACTAGATATACATACGTTTAGACTAAAAATTATTTATCCCTTAAAAATTAATAAATTTAACTTCAATTAAATATTCATCAAAACATTTGTGATAAAATATGAAAATGCTAGTTCAGTTATTTATTTATATAACATTAAAAAAAATAAAAAAAACTCGTGTGTATTTGTACTACAATCGCGCTGAATATTCTACTGGCACTATTCACAAACACACATTTGTATTTACTTAAAATGATAAATCAATGAGTACTGTACATTTAAAATTTAAAATAATAGGTAATACATGTCTAAAAACAAACAATGTGTCACGCCTAATTATACATACTTCCTGAATATTTATTAAATTATGAAAATAAAATATTTACTTTGGTATCATTACCCGCACACACTTTTATCTAACCTATAGTTATACTAATTGTACAAACTAGAATCCAAATAAATTTATTATATTAGGGGCGATGTATGTTTTTCTTAAAACTTAAATTCTAATTTTCCGATTACTTACCAAATCCGAAAGCTCTTGTCTTTTATGTGTTTTCCATAAAAAAAGTTAGTAAAATGATAATTATATTGGCCTTCTCGAAAATATATCTAGACGCTGGAGAATACTTATAATTTGCAATCGCAATAGAAATTAATAATTTAAAAATAAATTATACTACTTTGACATATTATAAAATTGCTTTTAATACAATACTTTTACTATTCCTCATTGAATTGTATAATACATGAAAATAATCTGAAACCTTTAACCATCCTTGTGGCTAGTTAATATTTTATGTTGAAAATTAAAATGTCTCGACAAATTATTGCATTTCAGTTGTACAAAACATAAGATTAATGATGAAACCCCGACTGATTATTTTACGTGAAATGTATACGACTTAGGTATGTATTGATTGAATCATTAATAATTGTTTTCTGCATTTTAGTTGATGTCTTAAGGGTAATTAACGTATTAATTTTATATCAGAAAATTTGTATCGTGTTCAGTGTCGCAACTACAATTTTTTTGTCGTGGGACAGGAAGATTATTTAGGGGCCATTCTCATTAATCATCATAACCTTGTATTGGCAAATTTTTGTGAAATGCCAACAGTATTTATTATTAATCGAGCCACAAAACAGGGGTCAGAAAATAACTCGGGAAGCCATGTGTACCATGACATTGTCCCGGAGCTCGGCTCAGATGCGCTTTGCACTTTGGATAGGTAAAGCCAATATATAACTTGAATTTTTTCACAAATTATTTCAATAACCATTAAAATAAAATTTGTCAATTAAAAATATTCTTTATTTGAATCGTATTGACTTAAATGACATAAATTAACGATACAGATATAGAAATAGAAATATTTAATATAACCGAAAATCCGCTTCTGGGCAAGGCGATACTGGTAGTTGTGGGCGCCCCGATGGATTTTCAAAACTACATCGAAATGGCGGCAACACGCGAGAGACGCCGCCACGGACCGACGCCCGGCAGTTGGTCACACTGTAACAAATGACGCTTTGAGATTTACAGTTCCACGAGAGTTCTCGGTAATGACTCACTGCCGCGGTCGAGCCGGAGCCACCGATCGCTAGCGTCCGCCATTTTCCTGCGCGTTCCGCGACCGGGTCAACGTGTTTCCGCTGTCCGCTCTTCGCTATCGATCGGCGTCCGTGCCGTTACCAAAGTCCGCTTTTCGCTCGTATATTCTCCGTTTTCATTTTCGCGCGCCGTTTGTTGTTCGGGTTATGCGCTGAACGCACGTCGCCGCGGAACGACCGATTCGTGAGAACGACGACGAGTGCCCGAAGTACTCGCGATGAGCTACAGCAGGCCGCCGCCCCGGATCGAGGGCATGGTGTCGCTGAAAGTCGACAACCTCACGTACAGGACGACGCCGGAAGACCTGCGTAGAGTGTTCGAGAGATGCGGCGAGGTGGGCGACATCTACATCCCACGGGACCGGTTCACGCGGGAAAGCAGAGGCTTCGCCTTCGTCAGGTAAAACGCTTTGCGTAGACCATTTTTGCTCCACCCCCCCTCCCCCCGGTGGCAGCGAGACTTGCAAAAATGATTACAAACTTTCCACTTGAGCAATCCGATACAAACCGTTGTCGCCGCCGCCGACGCTGCTTCCTCTACGCGGACACAAGAGTGCAGTCTCCCCGTCAGGGTCGAGGCTCCTCGCGTGCCGCGTTTGCGGTTGCGGCGGCGGTGGCGGTGACGACATGCCGTGATCCGAAACTTTGATCTTATATGATTTGCTTGCTCTGTCTCCTTTTGTTGCGTTCTTTATTGCCCAAGTAATCCTTGGTTTGAAATTAATCTGACTTTTTTTAACCTATTATGTTATCCCGCAGGTTTTACGACAAACGTGACGCTGAAGACGCATTAGATGCTATGGATGGTCGCATGTTGGATGGCAGAGAGCTGCGCGTACAAATGGCACGTTACGGACGGCCAACTTCGCCATACAGAAGACGCCGCAGGAGGTATGATGTTCAAATAGATAACTTTTCGATGATAAAATTTCACAGTTTGTACGGCATCAAATCTGTAAACGCGGCAAACTGAATCGTCCCAACTCCAAGTCAACCCAACTACTTGTCGTCGTTTGGTATAAAAATCTATGTGCAAAACAGTGAGATTGTTGTGTAATCACTCGTCATTATGTTGATGATAAATTGTATGTCTCATACTAGCGAGTAACTAATTCGTCTCAATCAATTCTTGGCTCACAATTATAGTTTTTGCACAGTAGTTTTTCATGTTGAGCGACATTTAGATGTGGTTAATTAAATTAACCATTTAGGTATTTTGTATTCTACACTTAAAATATTACTTTTATTCTTTGTTGTATAAAATTGTCCATATTTATGTTTGTTATTAATATTAACTTTTTTCAAGCATTTGAATTGTTTATATTTTCAAATCAATTTTTACCGTAACTATTACCGTAATTTTTATCTAACTTTAAATTAAAAATTAAATGTCTCAACTTAATAAAAAGAATGTGAGCACTGTGAAACCCATTGATAGCAGCGACACTATTTTCAGGTTGGGGTGTAATTGGGGAGTGGCGGCTGAGGTGTAATAGTCGTGCTGACCGCAGCTGAAGGCGAGGGCGTTGTTCCTGCCAATAGCAGATGCATGCTGAGTGCTGACTAGCTGCTGATCAGCCGAGTGCCAGTTGCAGATGTCAGTTTGCTGATTTAAATAAAAAATAAAACTAAACAAAGCAATCCTGAGTCATCCTGGCAACTCTGTTTAGGGTTAGGAAATCGCAATTTTTTATTTTTTTTAATCAAGTCCTTTATTTTTTTCCGCGCTTGAATTTTAATTCTTGTTAATTTTAAAAGAAAATAATTAATCCCTGATAATGGAATGGGTTTTTTTTAAGACATAAACATTGTTGTTTGTTGTTTATTTTTAATTGCTATTATTGTGTTCATATAATCATGTTGCAATGCTATTGATTTAGGTCTCGTTCGCCTAGACGTCGTTCATACTCCAGATCCAGGTCTCGTGGACGTCGTTCACGTTCTTATTCTAGATCACGGTCTCGTTCTCGTTCTGGAAGTTCAAGAGGACATTCAAAGTCAGCCAGTCGTTCAAGATCATAAGGTAAATTAAAGCATTTGAGATTGATAATTTTGGTTTTTTTATTTTTATATTATGATTTGTTTTAATTGTCTTTTATTTTATTTTCAGGTGTGAATTTTTTATCAACAATGGGAAATATCATTTTAGGTTAATCAACTGAAAACAACCAATTTAATCTACCATCATTATAATTTTAATGTAATATTTCATGACATTTATAAATCATTGAAATATTTAATTTCGTAAAATAAATTTAATAAAATAATCATTGATTTTTGTAGCCTAAGTTCTAGTTTTTTTTTTTTTTTTTTTTTTTTTTTTTTTTCTCTCTAAGTACTTGTGTATATTAAAATATACATTTAGATTTCATCTGGATTTAACGTAAAAGTGTAAGAATTATTTTATCATTAAAATTATAAAATAGTTAAGAGCCTGAATTGTGTCTTACAAAAATTAATCTTGCATCTTTTTTTTTCTTTTTCTACAGCTTTTTTTTTTGACTAAAATTTATAATTTTTCATAGTATTTTAAAATCAATGTATAATGTAATTATATTTAAATATAATAAAGTATTATATTTTGCATTTGTCTAGATGTACAAATTTAATTTTACTGAACAAAATTGATTGGTCCATATGATTTGATTAAAAGTGAAAAATATTGATATTTAATTGTATGTATTTGATTTCTGAACAAATTGAAAACTCATATCCACACAACATTGCTTTACATCACTGGTAACACATTGAGCTTCAAGTCCTCCTTCAGTCCTTAAGTCTTCAGATCGAATTCAATTTGAATACTTCCTGGGATGATGTTGGTAAATTTTTTAGAAAACTTTAACGTTAATATTCTTGCCATTGTTTGTAGACCGATTTACTAATTCATTGGCCCTGTACAATTTAGGGCCCCAAATCTTGCGTCTTGTATTTTCCTCGATGCTAAAATAACATGTACGCGCAATATATTTTTTAATTAATTTGTGTATACAATTAATTTTCTCTCTCTGTTGTTGGCGAAATTGGGGCAAATGTCTTGTTTGTCTTTGCATTATTATGGCCTCGTGTAGACTAGTCGGCTCTACATACCGCCGAACAGCGATCCAGTTATTGTTCACAGTCCATACCAAAATTGTAGAAAGATTGAACGACCACCGAAAATATAAACACTGTGGAAGCCGCTTGTTTGGAACGCTTATGGACCTAGGTAAAATCTATCAATTGAATGATTGTTTACTGTATTAATTTTATTTATTAAAAATAAATCCAACCCGAAACCTTATGTTCCAATGACCCCATTGTATAGACTATCCGTGTTTCTTATTAAGCGGCTTCTACTGTATGAAATAGGCGTCGATCGGTGTACTTGACACATTCTCTCTATACAAGGTGTTGAAAGTGTAACATTTTATGTCTAGGTATTTCATTTGACGCAAACTTTACGAGTAAGTTAAAATTAACAATATCGAACTGACGACTGCAATTTATGTCAACATATGAGGCGGTAATACATTTAATTAATAACACGTGAAAAATAGAAAATAAATAAATGAAGTAATTATATTAATATTTAATGGTTAATACTCATATAATAAAATATAAATTTATAAAATTATTTCAATACAACCTTAAATATATTAAAACAATAATAAAATAAAATAAAGGTCTCGAGTATTATAATAAGTGACTTTATTGCACTCTTTATTATAATACCCAAGGCAAGACCTTTATTTTATTTTATTATAGTTTTAAATATATTTAATAGTTTGTATTAAAATAATTTTATATTCCTAATAATATTTTGTTTTAAACATGTATTGACTTTACTAACTGAGTCAGTTTTTCCATACCAAACATACATTTGTTTTATATTTTATTTATTATTGAACCTTTAACACTGCACGACTACTTCCTTTGCAAACATTGTTGTAACTTGTATTGGGAAATGTAAGGTAAATAGATTAACTACTCATTCTTTTTTCGAGAGTGCTTTCTATGGCTTCATTAAAAACCGAATTTTTCAGAATTTTAGACAGTGCTTTCTATGGCTTCGTAAAAAATTCGAATTTTTTCCATTTTTTGGGACTGTTTCCATGGGTTCATTTATTATATATATACATTTATATACTAGCTGTACCCGCGCACAGTATTAAACAGAAATATTTTTAGGATTTAAAGTGAAATGTGGAATGTATTAGTATTATGTAAATGATCTACGGTTTTTAATTTTTTTTTTTTTACTGTTTGTAAATCTTATAAAAATTGTCTTTTAAATTTTGCTTGATTTTTGACTTAAACATACAATTTTAATTTATTTTTTCAGTTTGCATTCAATATCTCTGTTATTAGATGCACCGCGTTAAGTGCCTCACCTTCTGGAGCCAGCGCAAACAGATTTTAGTTGCAAGTGACAGAGCCATGAAAAATTGACATTGGGAAAAATATTGGATTAAGCCTGCAACATTAAATGTCTGACCCTGTGCCTTGTTGATGGCCATTGAAAAGCATTACATTTCTTTTTCGACGAATAAAACAAAAGATTATTACTTTTATTATTATAACTGTTAAATTGTTTAACTATTATTGTTATAACTATTAATATTATAACTGTTTTTCACCAATGGATTCGCCAAGTCTCGGGGAAGGTTTTGAGCTATAGTACGTCTCGAAAATCCAACCCTAAGTGGGTTAAAAATGGAAAAATGTAAATCGTCGCGAAAAAAACCACGTCACCTCCTGAACTCCTGGTACCAAATTTTCGATTTTTCGATATTTTTCCGTTTTGCAGTCAAAATAATAGTAATAATAAATAATAGTAATAAAAAAGCCCTTTTTTTCCGTTTGTGAGCGCATATCTCGATAAGTACTCGGTGGATTTAAGTTTAGTTTTCACCAATGGATTCGCCAAGTCTCGGGGAAGGTTTTGAGCTATAGTACGTCTCGAAAATCCAACCCTAAGTGGGTTAAAAATGGAAAAATGTAAATCGTCGCGAAAAAAACCACGTCACCTCCTGAACTCCTGGTACCAAATTTTCGATTTTTCGATATTTTTCCGTTTTGCAGTCAAAATAATAGTAATAATAAATAATAGTAATAAAAAAGCCCTTTTTTTCCGTTTGTGAGCGCATATCTCGATAAGTACTCGGTGGATTTAAGTTTAGTTTTCACCAATGGATTCGCCAAGTCTCGGGGAAGGTTTTGAGCTATAGTACGTCTCGAAAATCCAACCCTAAGTGGGTTAAAAATGGAAAAATGTAAATCGTCGCGAAAAAAACCACGTCACCTCCTGAACTCCTGGTACCAAATTTTCGATTTTTCGATATTTTTCCGTTTTGCAGTCAAAATAATAGTAATAATAAATAATAGTAATAAAAAAGCCCTTTTTTTCCGTTTGTGAGCGCATATCTCGATAAGTACTCGGTGGATTTAAGTTTAGTTTTCACCAATGGATTCGCCAAGTCTCGGGGAAGGTTTTGAGCTATAGTACGTCTCGAAAATCCAACCCTAAGTGGGTTAAAAATGGAAAAATGTAAATCGTCGCGAAAAAAACCACGTCACCTCCTGAACTCCTGGTACCAAATTTTCGATTTTTCGATATTTTTCCGTTTTGCAGTCAAAATAATAGTAATAATAAATAATAGTAATAAAAAAGCCCTTTTTTTCCGTTTGTGAGCGCATATCTCGATAAGTACTCGGTGGATTTAAGTTTAGTTTTCACCAATGGATTCGCCAAGTCTCGGGGAAGGTTTTGAGCTATAGTACGTCTCGAAAATCCAACCCTAAGTGGGTTAAAAATGGAAAAATGTAAATCGTCGCGAAAAAAACCACGTCACCTCCTGAACTCCTGGTACCAAATTTTCGATTTTTCGATATTTTTCCGTTTTGCAGTCAAAATAATAGTAATAATAAATAATAGTAATAAAAAAGCCCTTTTTTTCCGTTTGTGAGCGCATATCTCGATAAGTACTCGGTGGATTTAAGTTTAGTTTTCACCAATGGATTCGCCAAGTCTCGGGGAAGGTTTTGAGCTATAGTACGTCTCGAAAATCCAACCCTAAGTGGGTTAAAAATGGAAAAATGTAAATCGTCGCGAAAAAAACCACGTCACCTCCTGAACTCCTGGTACCAAATTTTCGATTTTTCGATATTTTTCCGTTTTGCAGTCAAAATAATAGTAATAATAAATAATAGTAATAAAAAAGCCCTTTTTTTCCGTTTGTGAGCGCATATCTCGATAAGTACTCGGTGGATTTAAGTTTAGTTTTCACCAATGGATTCGCCAAGTCTCGGGGAAGGTTTTGAGCTATAGTACGTCTCGAAAATCCAACCCTAAGTGGGTTAAAAATGGAAAAATGTAAATCGTCGCGAAAAAAACCACGTCACCTCCTGAACTCCTGGTACCAAATTTTCGATTTTTCGATATTTTTCCGTTTTGCAGTCAAAATAATAGTAATAATAAATAATAGTAATAAAAAAGCCCTTTTTTTCCGTTTGTGAGCGCATATCTCGATAAGTACTCGGTGGATTTAAGTTTAGTTTTCACCAATGGATTCGCCAAGTCTCGGGGAAGGTTTTGAGCTATAGTACGTCTCGAAAATCCAACCCTAAGTGGGTTAAAAATGGAAAAATGTAAATCGTCGCGAAAAAAACCACGTCACCTCCTGAACTCCTGGTACCAAATTTTCGATTTTTCGATATTTTTCCGTTTTGCAGTCAAAATAATAGTAATAATAAATAATAGTAATAAAAAAGCCCTTTTTTTCCGTTTGTGAGCGCATATCTCGATAAGTACTCGGTGGATTTAAGTTTAGTTTTCACCAATGGATTCGCCAAGTCTCGGGGAAGGTTTTGAGCTATAGTACGTCTCGAAAATCCAACCCTAAGTGGGTTAAAAATGGAAAAATGTAAATCGTCGCGAAAAAAACCACGTCACCTCCTGAACTCCTGGTACCAAATTTTCGATTTTTCGATATTTTTCCGTTTTGCAGTCAAAATAATAGTAATAATAAATAATAGTAATAAAAAAGCCCTTTTTTTCCGTTTGTGAGCGCATATCTCGATAAGTACTCGGTGGATTTAAGTTTAGTTTTCACCAATGGATTCGCCAAGTCTCGGGGAAGGTTTTGAGCTATAGTACGTCTCGAAAATCCAACCCTAAGTGGGTTAAAAATGGAAAAATGTAAATCGTCGCGAAAAAAACCACGTCACCTCCTGAACTCCTGGTACCAAATTTTCGATTTTTCGATATTTTTCCGTTTTGCAGTCAAAATAATAGTAATAATAAATAATAGTAATAAAAAAGCCCTTTTTTTCCGTTTGTGAGCGCATATCTCGATAAGTACTCGGTGGATTTAAGTTTAGTTTTCACCAATGGATTCGCCAAGTCTCGGGGAAGGTTTTGAGCTATAGTACGTCTCGAAAATCCAACCCTAAGTGGGTTAAAAATGGAAAAATGTAAATCGTCGCGAAAAAAACCACGTCACCTCCTGAACTCCTGGTACCAAATTTTCGATTTTTCGATATTTTTCCGTTTTGCAGTCAAAATAATAGTAATAATAAATAATAGTAATAAAAAAGCCCTTTTTTTCCGTTTGTGAGCGCATATCTCGATAAGTACTCGGTGGATTTAAGTTTAGTTTTCACCAATGGATTCGCCAAGTCTCGGGGAAGGTTTTGAGCTATAGTACGTCTCGAAAATCCAACCCTAAGTGGGTTAAAAATGGAAAAATGTAAATCGTCGCGAAAAAAACCACGTCACCTCCTGAACTCCTGGTACCAAATTTTCGATTTTTCGATATTTTTCCGTTTTGCAGTCAAAATAATAGTAATAATAAATAATAGTAATAAAAAAGCCCTTTTTTTCCGTTTGTGAGCGCATATCTCGATAAGTACTCGGTGGATTTAAGTTTAGTTTTCACCAATGGATTCGCCAAGTCTCGGGGAAGGTTTTGAGCTATAGTACGTCTCGAAAATCCAACCCTAAGTGGGTTAAAAATGGAAAAATGTAAATCGTCGCGAAAAAAACCACGTCACCTCCTGAACTCCTGGTACCAAATTTTCGATTTTTCGATTTTTTTCCGTTTTGCAGTCAAAATAATAGTAATAATAAATAATAGTCATAAAAAAGCCCTTTTTTTCCGTTTGTGAGCGGATATCTCGATAAGTACTCGGTGGATTTAAGTTTAGTTTTCACCAATGGATTCGCCAAGTCTCGGGGAAGGTTTTGAGCTATAGTACGTCTCGAAAATCCAACCCTAAGTGGGTTAAAAATGGAAAAATGTAAATCGTCGCGAAAAAAACCACGTCACCTCCTGAACTCCTGGTACCAAATTTTCGATTTTTCGATTTTTTTCCGTTTTGCAGTCAAAATAATAGTAATAATAAATAATAGTCATAAAAAAGCCCTTTTTTTCCGTTTGTGAGCGGATATCTCGATAAGTACTCGGTGGATTTAAGTTTAGTTTTCACCAATGGATTCGCCAAGTCTCGGGGAAGGTTTTGAGCTATAGTACGTCTCGAAAATCCAACCCTAAGTGGGTTAAAAATGGAAAAATGTAAATCGTCGCGAAAAAAACCACGTCACCTCCTGAACTCCTGGTACCAAATTTTCGATTTTTCGATTTTTTTCCGTTTTGCAGTCAAAATAATAGTAATAATAAATAATAGTCATAAAAAAGCCCTTTTTTTCCGTTTGTGAGCGGATATCTCGATAAGTACTCGGTGGATTTAAGTTTAGTTTTCACCAATGGATTCGCCAAGTCTCGGGGAAGGTTTTGAGCTATAGTACGTCTCGAAAATCCAACCCTAAGTGGGTTAAAAATGGAAAAATGTAAATCGTCGCGAAAAAAACCACGTCACCTCCTGAACTCCTGGTACCAAATTTTCGATTTTTCGATTTTTTTCCGTTTTGCAGTCAAAATAATAGTAATAATAAATAATAGTCATAAAAAAGCCCTTTTTTTCCGTTTGTGAGCGGATATCTCGATAAGTACTCGGTGGATTTAAGTTTAGTTTTCACCAATGGATTCGCCAAGTCTCGGGGAAGGTTTTGAGCTATAGTACGTCTCGAAAATCCAACCCTAAGTGGGTTAAAAATGGAAAAATGTAAATCGTCGCGAAAAAAACCACGTCACCTCCTGAACTCCTGGTACCAAATTTTCGATTTTTCGATTTTTTTCCGTTTTGCAGTCAAAATAATAGTAATAATAAATAATAGTCATAAAAAAGCCCTTTTTTTCCGTTTGTGAGCGGATATCTCGATAAGTACTCGGTGGATTTAAGTTTAGTTTTCACCAATGGATTCGCCAAGTCTCGGGGAAGGTTTTGAGCTATAGTACGTCTCGAAAATCCAACCCTAAGTGGGTTAAAAATGGAAAAATGTAAATCGTCGCGAAAAAAACCACGTCACCTCCTGAACTCCTGGTACCAAATTTTCGATTTTTCGATTTTTTTCCGTTTTGCAGTCAAAATAATAGTAATAATAAATAATAGTCATAAAAAAGCCCTTTTTTTCCGTTTGTGAGCGGATATCTCGATAAGTACTCGGTGGATTTAAGTTTAGTTTTCACCAATGGATTCGCCAAGTCTCGGGGAAGGTTTTGAGCTATAGTACGTCTCGAAAATCCAACCCTAAGTGGGTTAAAAATGGAAAAATGTAAATCGTCGCGAAAAAAACCACGTCACCTCCTGAACTCCTGGTACCAAATTTTCGATTTTTCGATTTTTTTCCGTTTTGCAGTCAAAATAATAGTAATAATAAATAATAGTCATAAAAAAGCCCTTTTTTTCCGTTTGTGAGCGGATATCTCGATAAGTACTCGGTGGATTTAAGTTTAGTTTTCACCAATGGATTCGCCAAGTCTCGGGGAAGGTTTTGAGCTATAGTACGTCTCGAAAATCCAACCCTAAGTGGGTTAAAAATGGAAAAATGTAAATCGTCGCGAAAAAAACCACGTCACCTCCTGAACTCCTGGTACCAAATTTTCGATTTTTCGATTTTTTTCCGTTTTGCAGTCAAAATAATAGTAATAATAAATAATAGTCATAAAAAAGCCCTTTTTTTCCGTTTGTGAGCGGATATCTCGATAAGTACTCGGTGGATTTAAGTTTAGTTTTCACCAATGGATTCGCCAAGTCTCGGGGAAGGTTTTGAGCTATAGTACGTCTCGAAAATCCAACCCTAAGTGGGTTAAAAATGGAAAAATGTAAATCGTCGCGAAAAAAACCACGTCACCTCCTGAACTCCTGGTACCAAATTTTCGATTTTTCGATTTTTTTCCGTTTTGCAGTCAAAATAATAGTAATAATAAATAATAGTCATAAAAAAGCCCTTTTTTTCCGTTTGTGAGCGGATATCTCGATAAGTACTCGGTGGATTTAAGTTTAGTTTTCACCAATGGATTCGCCAAGTCTCGGGGAAGGTTTTGAGCTATAGTACGTCTCGAAAATCCAACCCTAAGTGGGTTAAAAATGGAAAAATGTAAATCGTCGCGAAAAAAACCACGTCACCTCCTGAACTCCTGGTACCAAATTTTCGATTTTTCGATTTTTTTCCGTTTTGCAGTCAAAATAATAGTAATAATAAATAATAGTAATAAAAAAGCCCTTTTTTTCCGTTTGTGAGCGCATATCTCGATAAGTACTCGGTGGATTTAAGTTTAGTTTTCACCAATGGATTCGCCAAGTCTCGGGGAAGGTTTTGAGCTATAGTACGTCTCGAAAATCCAACCCTAAGTGGGTTAAAAATGGAAAAATGTAAATCGTCGCGAAAAAAACCACGTCACCTCCTGAACTCCTGGTACCAAATTTTCGATTTTTCGATATTTTTCCGTTTTGCAGTCAAAATAATAGTAATAATAAATAATAGTAATAAAAAAGCCCTTTTTTTCCGTTTGTGAGCGCATATCTCGATAAGTACTCGGTGGATTTAAGTTTAGTTTTCACCAATGGATTCGCCAAGTCTCGGGGAAGGTTTTGAGCTATAGTACGTCTCGAAAATCCAACCCTAAGTGGGTTAAAAATGGAAAAATGTAAATCGTCGCGAAAAAAACCACGTCACCTCCTGAACTCCTGGTACCAAATTTTCGATTTTTCGATATTTTTCCGTTTTGCAGTCAAAATAATAGTAATAATAAATAATAGTAATAAAAAAGCCCTTTTTTTCCGTTTGTGAGCGCATATCTCGATAAGTACTCGGTGGATTTAAGTTTAGTTTTCACCAATGGATTCGCCAAGTCTCGGGGAAGGTTTTGAGCTATAGTACGTCTCGAAAATCCAACCCTAAGTGGGTTAAAAATGGAAAAATGTAAATCGTCGCGAAAAAAACCACGTCACCTCCTGAACTCCTGGTACCAAATTTTCGATTTTTCGATATTTTTCCGTTTTGCAGTCAAAATAATAGTAATAATAAATAATAGTAATAAAAAAGCCCTTTTTTTCCGTTTGTGAGCGCATATCTCGATAAGTACTCGGTGGATTTAAGTTTAGTTTTCACCAATGGATTCGCCAAGTCTCGGGGAAGGTTTTGAGCTATAGTACGTCTCGAAAATCCAACCCTAAGTGGGTTAAAAATGGAAAAATGTAAATCGTCGCGAAAAAAACCACGTCACCTCCTGAACTCCTGGTACCAAATTTTCGATTTTTCGATATTTTTCCGTTTTGCAGTCAAAATAATAGTAATAATAAATAATAGTAATAAAAAAGCCCTTTTTTTCCGTTTGTGAGCGCATATCTCGATAAGTACTCGGTGGATTTAAGTTTAGTTTTCACCAATGGATTCGCCAAGTCTCGGGGAAGGTTTTGAGCTATAGTACGTCTCGAAAATCCAACCCTAAGTGGGTTAAAAATGGAAAAATGTAAATCGTCGCGAAAAAAACCACGTCACCTCCTGAACTCCTGGTACCAAATTTTCGATTTTTCGATATTTTTCCGTTTTGCAGTCAAAATAATAGTAATAATAAATAATAGTAATAAAAAAGCCCTTTTTTTCCGTTTGTGAGCGCATATCTCGATAAGTACTCGGTGGATTTAAGTTTAGTTTTCACCAATGGATTCGCCAAGTCTCGGGGAAGGTTTTGAGCTATAGTACGTCTCGAAAATCCAACCCTAAGTGGGTTAAAAATGGAAAAATGTAAATCGTCGCGAAAAAAACCACGTCACCTCCTGAACTCCTGGTACCAAATTTTCGATTTTTCGATATTTTTCCGTTTTGCAGTCAAAATAATAGTAATAATAAATAATAGTAATAAAAAAGCCCTTTTTTTCCGTTTGTGAGCGCATATCTCGATAAGTACTCGGTGGATTTAAGTTTAGTTTTCACCAATGGATTCGCCAAGTCTCGGGGAAGGTTTTGAGCTATAGTACGTCTCGAAAATCCAACCCTAAGTGGGTTAATATAATTCAATAATAAAAGTTATAACAGTAATAATAATAATAATAATAATAGTTAAAAAATTTAACAGTTATAATAATAATAGTTATAACAATAATAGTTAAACAATTTAACAGTTATAATAATAAAAGTAATAATCTTTTGTTTTATTCGTCGAAAAAGAAATGTAATGCTTTTCAATGGCCATCAACAAGGCACAGGTTCAGACATTTAACGTTGCAGGCTTAATCCAATATTTTTCCCAATGTCAATTGTTCATGGCTCTGTCACTTGCAACTAAAATCTGTTTGCGCTGGTTCCAGCAAGATGAGAAGAAGGTGAGACACTTAACGCGGTGCATTTAATAACAGAGATATTGAATGCAAACTGAAATAATAAATTTAAAAATGTACGTTAAAGTCAAAAATCATACGAAATTTAATAGTCGATAAGTTCGTTTTTTATATAAATAAAATATATGGTATATTTAATCTATGACTCAGTGTAGTACAACGTGTTTTGTAATAATCGATAGTATGTATATTCACTTGAAGACAATCAAAAGATAATGGAAAAAGTCTTTTAACTTTCGGTAGTGCACATTTTAAACTAGGAGACGGCAAGTGCTTTGAGAGCGCCCCTCACATAGTCGCGCAAACGTACACACAACTATACAAGAACGTCTTGTTGTTTATTTATTTTCGAGAAAATCCGTTGATAATTTCCCATTCGCCCTTGAACTAAAACTAATACGTATATATCATAAATAATCAGCGAGTATTTTAAAATCGATTACACCGTATTATGTACTGCACACAGCCGCACAGGTATAATCTGTCGTCACAGACGAGTTTTACAAGTATATTGTTGTTCGCCGAATGGTATTTACCGAACGTGCTTTTCTCCCTCGGGCGTGTGTTCTCCCCCTATTATTTAAGGTCTACGGTCGTGTTTTGGACTCAATAGGCACCGAGATTAGGATTAGACGCTCGGTTGATGTCGTGCGATCAATGGGAGGGACGCGAAATGTTGTACGTAATAAAAGGAGATATAATAATATGGCAATAAGGTCGTCAAAATAATTTTTAAGATTTCTCCCAACCCCCGGAGCAGGGTGGGACAAAAACATGTCGTTTAACGAGCTACGATATATATATATACGTATATTATGCACCCCGATTAGAGCGATGCGTATTATACCTCATACACATGTCACGTGAAAAAACGTACTTACGCGTATTACATATGTATTACATTATAATATTATACCTTTGTTATTATTACCGAGGCATACGTTGACCCGATGTTTTGAACCAGAGTCTTTGCACGATCGATTTGTGGATGGTATATGAAATATATGGCGGCGCGCTCATTACACTACAATAGAACACGTTTTTTTCGGTTAATATTTGGACGAGAAAACGATCGAGGAGACTCGAGTAAAATGCTGCTATTTCGCAACCCGAATCGTGCCTATACTCGGCTCGTTATTTAAACCGACCGACCAAACACACACGCGATAAAATACTCACTAAAAGACGAAGGAAATTTTTTGAAATTTCTCTATTGAAAAACTCTAGAAAACACGTTGGTCGCGTTCGTTGGAATATGTTTTCGATTCGATCCGGAGTAATAATCGTCCAGGTAGAGACGATACACGCGATAAAAGCGCCCGGCCGGCCGAATGTGCGCGGCAAAGGCTCGCCGCCGCGCGCCGTCGTCGTCTGAAATAACAAGCGAGTAATAAAATAACACGCGGGCGGTATGCGCGCGGACCACGACGAGAGGGACGTGTTGAGCGAGTGTATGACGTGTTCGGAGAAGGGAAAAAAAAATCGTTTTAGAAGTAGAGCGCGTATTGTAATAAATCGGTAAAGATTTGCGGCGGGGATCCGATCGAGTGCGAATAATAACGCGAGTACCGATCGTCCGGGGCTAATTGTTCGAAAAAAAACACGGCAGGTCATCGACTAACCGCCGCCGCCGCCGCCGCCACACACTAGGGACCTAGTCGGAATAAAACACACGGATAGTAATAATGATAATATAATAATATAGTCGTATGCGGGGCTGCCGCGCGCGCAGAGGCCACCCCGCGGCCTCTTTACGATATAAAACGTCGAGGCGGAGCTTATTATATAATAAAACTCGCGTCGGATATCGTGGTGCTGACAAACAAGCCAAAAAAAAAAAAAGGAAAAAGGAAGAATAATCGTATATTATAATATACATACGATACGTATACCGTAAATCGAGTCCGGGGGCCCACCGGGGCAGGGCGCAAATCCAAACTCCAATTTCACACTGGAGCGGACACGCACCGGATCATTGGATGAGACCGGCCGCCGCCACGGCAACACAGGACAATAAAATGTGTTGTGTGTGTGTGTGTGTGTGTGTATTATATCGGTTACACAAAAGGACGAACAATGCGCACCGCGGATTAACTTATTTATACAACATGTGTTCCGTCGGCTTTAAACGGTTCAGATGGGTGGTCCCAAGCCCGGTGGCCGTACACACACGCACGCGGTGCATTATTATATTATTATATTACATATATGTGTGTGTGTGTGTGTGTTTACAGAGGTATACCCGCGTCGTCGCCAGCCGCAGTGGCGGCACAATAAATATATTATATTTATATACGTATATAATACGTTTAGGTATGTGCGGCGCGTTTAAAATGCAATCGCGGAAATTATCGAGAGGAGGAAGACGCGTGCACCACATATTTTAATAACAGGTATAATAAGCTCCTTCTCCTGCCGCCCGTTTGTCGGTTTTTTTTTTTTTTTTTTTTTTACCCACCCCCGGCGGATTATTGCGAATCCTCGCGTTTTACCATTTATTACATATCATAATAACACACACATACGCCCACGTAATATACGCCGCGAATTAAACGATGACACACATGGCGGCAAGTCTCGTTATATTATAATATAGGTATACTATTCCGTGGGAAAATATCGATCGTTTTTCGAGCGAACCGATACACGCCGTGTACTCTCGCGCGAGGGAGAGAATGAAAACAGAGAATATTACAAAACGTATCGATAAAAAGAAAGACGTCAGTCGTCGTCCAGTCTAATCGCGCGTCTCTATTCGTGTAATCGTTCGTAACTACCAGCCGCTGGATCTGCAGCTCGTTGGCAAATGCAGTGTAAACATATTACATAAACTTACGACGACGACGACGGTTTTGGATCGTTTGAGTAAATAACGAAATACATAATAATATTATGGCGGCCAAGAGAGAGGTGTGCGCAATTACACCGTAATAATTATCCGTGGCTTCGCTAAACCGACCCCGCCGCGCCGTTGCATTATATCATCATTTATGATCACCGCGAATACGAATCGCCGAGCCGGAGGACGATTGGAAAGGGACGTCGGACACGACTGAAATCGATTAGTTATAGTTTGTAAATATTAGGCCTTGAGAGATTTCGACGAAGCCGACGTGTTTTTTTTTTATTCGCGACGTTCGTCACGGCGATTCGTTTATAGCGCGAAACACGCGCAGACGTGCGATGTGCGATTTTATTACACTTTTTTAAAGGAAGACACTAAACGCGCGGGACTGTTTTTGAAGAAATTCTAAATGCTGTACGTATTTCGCGCGTAGCCATTTTAGAGTTGTTTTTTTTTTTTCATTCGAATACACGTATAATACGCGTTTGGAGAGATGAAACTCGATCGAAATCGACGCGAAAAAGCGTTACGCGTATACCGTGTACATTATTGCAATAGAAAACTGTGACACCGAACGTGACAACCCCCGACGTTGCGTGGCAACGTATAATAAACACGCTGAGAACGTTTTCCACGAATATCAATTTAGTCGATAAAAACGATGTATTTTTCTTATAAAGCGTAAATACTAACAATATATATATATTATTATAATATACTTCTCGTACGTTTACAAACTCGGATCGTTCTTTGTTGTCGGAAAAATAAAAAAAAACACACACACACACTCCGATGGCTCGACGGGCTGTTCGGTACTGCGACTTTGAATTTCCGAGGAGAAAAATGACGTTTTATATATTCGAGTACTAACGGTGCTAGTATTAGATTTACTAAACGTATTATTTGTGCACGTCGCTAAGACACGCCGTTGTTTTTAGTCGTTATTATGATAGGGGTAATCAACTCGTAAAGACGAACGCTAATCCGGCCACAATAATGCCTCGCGAGTTATTCTAATGCATCGTGTTAAAAACGCAGCCAGTTCGAATCATTATTATTATTATTTTTTTTTTTAACCTACTATTCGTAAAATAGAACGTCGAAAATTGATTGACAGCTCATAATAATCTCACGTTCCCCTATAAGCGTCTGAAATCTGGGTGCCATTATATACCCTCTGATCCCTCGTATTTACGCGCGCCGAGTGTAATGTGTGTTTAATGAAAAACCGGTGTTTCCGAACGTTTCGTCGTAAACGATCAATTTGGCCATACATTGTGTGTATACTGCGTGTATTATTATGTTTTATCGAACGTTTTATTGGAAAAATGTATTTTAAAAATGCATCGAAAAGAAAGAAAAAAACTCGTCACACTCGCGAGGGCTTACTGCAAATCGCGCGAGGGAAATATTATCAATCAATCAGAAATTACCTATTCTAAAGCCGTGTGTCGTAGGAGTTTTGATTTTACGTCGATTTTCGCTTTTGTGATATCACTATTTGTTGATTTCTTTCGTTCGAAAATATTCACGCGGGCGGTTCTTGTTATTTTCACTCGACAAAAGTCTAAAATAAAATTTAGCGATCAGTCCTACGACCGGTATAATACTTAGCTAATTGTGTCGTTACCTCGTGGCCCGAGACCCGCGCGCAATGATTTATTTTTGAGGCTCTTGACGATTTAAATAATAGAGCGGAAGTGATTTTTTTTTTCTCGCCGCACAGAAGACGTTTTAAATCGTGGCTGTTTGGAAAAAAAATAAAAAACAATCGGTCAGATAGATGACAGTTTTGAAACTGCAGCAACCAGAACGTTATAGCTTTCTCAGACGTTCGATGTTTTTTACACGCCACGTGGTAATTTTGAAAGCACAAAACAACCGTACCCGAATTTCGTGCTCGGTTTGTAGTAAAATAGACACCCCGTTTATACACTTGTCACTTATTTCTTTGATGAATCTGTAATTTAAAAACGTAATTTAAAAAATACTTACGGCGCGAAAGCAAAAATCAAAAAAATATACTTAAAACGGATGGTTTTCGGGGGTTTCTTCGCGGGGGGGGCTTTGAATTACCTATTATTATATGAATACGTTCTTGTTTCAATAGACTTTGATTTCTCATTTCGGAAGGAACGATTGCTGTCGGAGAAAAAAACTGTACTACGATGTGATTCGACAAGTTTATTAACGTCGTGATAATTAACTAAAACACAATGTACAAAACAAAAATAATACATTTTAAGCTACACTCGGTGTATCGTATATATATACATATACATAATATATATATAATATGCATCATGTATATAATAGGTATATATATATATTATTGTAATAAGTATACTTAATAAATAATTATTGTGTGGATAAATTATAATATTTTAATTTACTACTATATATATGTATGTAATAATGACTAGAAGTTGAACATTAAACAACGTTATATTTTTTTTATACATATTTTTTGTACACACACACATAATATTATTGTTATTATGATAAATTACTACGCGAGACTTATATGAGTTACGCGTTTTAACGATATTATTGTTTTCGGAGAATATTATTGTAGTTTTCGGTAAAACAGCGAGTGGTAAATAGCCAACACGTTTTGATGACATAAAATAAAAAAAAATGTCGTTTGCGAAAAGCCGAGAAATGTCTAGTAGTAGGTACACTGGCGTCCGCGATCTGTACGCCACATCGTCGTAACGTGGGGAGGCACGTGCGATTTGGGTGCATCGCTGCGACTTGGTGTTGATATTAAATTATACGGCGAGTATAATCGCACGCGTAAAACATTTACAGCGCATCGTCTTAATTATTAGGCGCGATACATAAAACTATGAGAAAAAAAAAAACATTATTTTCTACGCGATTTACGATTAACATTCAAATATTTATAATTTAACGATTATATTATTTCGATTACAAAATATTCACAAAACATATTTATTTTTTTAAAATCTATTCGAACGGTTCGAGAAAACCACGACCGACGTGAAAACCGGCGGAAACAAAAATATGTATCGGTAAGGGTACACACACACACACACACACACACACTATCGGTTTTCGACGTTGTTCGTCATCGCTCGAAGTGTATTATTTTACGACGCTCGGCGAATACGTTCGGCTAGGGGCGTACTAGTAAAACGCGGTAGGCTGAACGAGAAACGGAGTATAACCTATTTGTAAATCATACGATTTCGTTCCGGCCGGTTGGTTCGCATCGATCGATATATTTTCACTTTACGATATTATTGTTTTAAAACGTTGTCGTCCGATAAACGCGCGTCGAATCGTCGTTTGCATTTGTGTAGGACTAAGAAGTCGACCGAACGTCAAGTAAAAAGAGTAAATTTACCCGGTTTCGATGTGGCCCCGCACGCGTGTTTTCATTCGTTTATTTCAGACGTCGATTCAGAAATCGACGTGCGACACGACGAGTAAATGTAATCGTCGGCGGCAAATTTTTCAAACCCCGCAACGTTTCACGCTTTTTTTAGTTTTCTTTCGTCAGAGCTTTGTGACCTATATAGTTTAGACCAATATAAGCACGATATATTAAATGTAAACGTTTAGTCTCTACGGGGAATCGGGAAAGAAAACCACGGCCGTATGGATTCCGGATCGGTTCTGCCGAGAGAAGTGTGTGTGTGTGTGTGTGTGTGTGTTGTATACTTACAAAAACAAATCGTAAAAAAAAAAACGGATAAAAAAACAAAAACGAAACGAAACGAACAAAAATCGTGTTCAGTTCAGTCGGTGTGCAGAATCACTCAGGCGACTTCCAGGTCCGACGAGTCGGGGTCTTCCTCGAGTTCTTCTTCGTCCACGTGCATGCCGTGGACCAAACGCATCGGGTCGCCGCCTCTGGCCGCGGCGGCAGCCACCGCGGCAGCCAGCCCGTTGGACACGCCGGGCTGATCGACCAGATGGTGTTGCATTTTCCTCAGTCTGTCCTGTTCCTCGCGCCGTTGCTTCCTCCACTTGGCCCGTCGGTTTTTGAACCACACCTGTGAGGAACACACAACGGATTATTAGAGAAAACCTATAAATAACCGATCGCGTTTCGGTCGAGTGGCGGCTCCGTAGGGCGCAACCCAACCAACCACCTTTTGGATTTATTTTGATCAAATTGATAATATATGGTTTCGTTTTTCTCTGTTTCTCTGTTGAAATAATCCTCAACGATTTCGTTGCTCGATATAATATAAAGTCAAATAAACCAATGCGCGCTCGACACCGAAACAGTACGTTTTGACTCCGATCAGGCGAGTTTATCGAGATGTCTCGAAAATAAGAAACGGCCAAGTTTTCATCGGACAAAACGAGCCCGCGAATTCGTCGACACTCGTAAAGTCATCGTGGCAATGTAATAATCGCGATGGAAATTTAAACAGAAAAAATCAACAATTATAATAAGGTACTTTACGACGTGGAAGATAATTAGTACAGAGGAACACAAGTCTGAGCGTTGAACAATGTCGAAAACAGCCAATTATAATAACTCGCGAGCGCCAATATTATATGTGTTCGAATTAAAATGTCACTTTTCCATGGCATATTTTTCTTTTTCAAAAACAACAACGATAATGTGATGTTTATTGTGTTTGTTAAGAGCGCAACGAAAATATGGAACGCTCACTATATATATAGTATATATACGTTATAAATGCAAAGAAGATCTTAAGACAATACGCAATAACGACTCGGCACTTCGTTATTTAACGTATGTGTGCAAAACTTACAAAGTCAAGCTTATATATTATGTATTTGTTAGAGCTTATATAACAGAACTTGAGTCTGATCGCGAGCGCGCAATTATATTGTTTTAGCCGAACGGAAGAATAAATATTTAAACGATGATAATAATATGAATGCGCCGCGGCGGCGGCGGCGGCGTTCGTCGACGAATAAAAACAAACGTTACGCGCCGTATTTAACGCGCGATCGTTTGGAACGTACGAGTTAAATCTTTTGTTTTCAGAGAAGTCACTGCGCCATAACACTACCGCGTACCAATAAAGACCGCCGAAAATAAAGAGGTACAGGATCCTTGGCTCAAAACGCTCTGCCGAATTCCGACGAAAAAATCAAACGTTATCCGTTCCGAAAAAATAAAATCTTACACACGTCGCGACGGGAATTTATTATAATTCCGATAGCGGCCGTCGTGCTGTTTCTTTCGTCGTCGTCGCGCTTTTTCGTTTTCACACACGCGTTTTTCGAAAAACAAATCTATCCTTTTGTATTACGCGTTCGGCGGGCACAAAGAACACACATCGATTCGCATAACATCGTACGCGACTATATACCCTTCTCACGCGTGTACGCGATAAAAATGTCAAACACGCGCGCGCGCGCGCGGGCAACGGAGATGATAATAAATTGTATTATTACCGTGCGTAGACGCGCGCGCGCCTCCTACCTATCCGAGCAACATCAGTCGAACCTTTGTGCCAATTATTTCGGTCTCATAAACACACCAACGTTTTCACGGATCAGTTGAATTTTCACGCGAAACGACGACGCGACGACGACGACGCACGGCATAGGTTAACGGGGTGTGCCGCACTTGCAGCGGCGTTGTCGTTTGACGATGCATATATTATTATAATAATTGTGAGATTTGACAACTTTGCGCTGCAGTTATTATATTTTGTAGATTTATTTTCATATTTTTCTGCTCCGTTTTGTCACGTGCTGCTGTATAATATTATACTATATGCGCGCGTAGGAAAAATTACAATATTCAATTTGGATTACCAAAGTAATAATATTGTTATCGGTTTACCGTGTACTCGTAAATCGCGAGTTTGAAACTAATATTTCGTAGTTGTTCCACATCTAGGGCTTGTTGTAAAATATTAAACGCATATTATCGTTTCGCATATTATTCGATCGATTTGCTTTCCGTATAACTGCATATAATAAGGCTCCCGTTTCCTTCCACCTCGCAGTATTGTAGCCGTTCAGATGGCTAGAACACGTGTTTGGCCGATTTCCTCGATCTCCACTCGACATCCGGGGGAGCCGCTGCTCCAGTGTCCCTTTAGTCGCCTTTTACGACAAGCCGGGATCGCTGCTCTGGGTCTATTCTATCCCGGACCCAGACGGGAAGTTTGAGAAACGTGCGCGATCTCTAAATCGTTCTCGTCGAAAAAGCGTCAATTTCGTTTTGCGACTTTTTTACCTTTTTAATTATTTTCGTTAGCTCATATTATCAACATAATTGCGCAAAATGAACGTTTTGTATAATAGCGCACTATTCAACAGTCGAAAACTATATTCGATAATACAACAATAGCGATAGTTTTCAACGAATCTTTTTCGATTTAAAGAAGAGAACTATCGCGGAAAAAGTCATTTTATAACACGACAATAATAATAATAATAATAATAATAGTTTAAGTCGGATAATAAGAAAAACGTAAAAACATCACCGTCATTTTCGCGAAATGTTATCGTACGAAACGTCGTATGCAGAACGATGAATTTCGATTTTTTTTTTTTTTTCTTATTGGTTCCAAGTGTCCATATTTCCCACGTTCGGATTTGAATGGTGACCGGGGATGGCGGCGGCCCTCAGGGAGCTTATTGTATTTTCCGCGTTACAGTCGAATAGCCTTATGATAATAATGATGAAAAAAAATAAATACTTCAGCCATCTTTTTATAAATGTATATAGTGTTGTGTATAGAACGAAAAGATGTATATTATGTATATAGTATTATAAAATAATAATATTTTATGAAAAAATAACATACAGCTTCGCCTTAGTGCCCTCGGTAGTTGTTTATGTTTCGTCGGGTCTGCGGAAAAAAAGGATTCTTTATCAAATTGACGTATTGTTTTTGCGTAATTCCTTCCCTCGACCTCGCGGGTATCAGGGATCCATTTTATATAAAGTTTAGGGTTCTTTTTGGATTTTGTATTATTTTTAATTTTCCCTCTGCTTTTTTTAACTTGCGCAAGGAGGAGGTATTCTTTTAAGTCAACTGTATTATAAAGTCTCTCCACTGCCCGGAACGCACGCGAGCAAAAAACGAACGGAGGAAATCGCGGTTAGGTTTTAAAATATTATGGCGAATCGTAAGTTGTATTTCTAAAAAAAAACATGGACAACAATACGTACATTCGACGAGTGGATTCAGTCAATACGATAATACGCGATAATATACGTTTAATGCCGTTTGGTCCGGATAAAATAGTATTATTAGCAGTTATAGAAACATAGAAATCGAAAGTTTTCGTCGCATATATTATTTTAATTTGATACTCTTCGTTTTAAATAAACGAAGGGAAAAAAAACTGTATTTCAATTAATACCCGTATAATAATAATAATAATGTTTATCATTTATAATCGAAACGTTATAGTGTGTTGTAAATGTTTATAGAAGTAATTGAATAATTGTCGGATACACGTCGTTATAAATAATATATATACGTATGTATATACACGTATATGCTGTTAATATTTAAAAAAAATAATAACTATAATACATTTCGATTTCAAATATTATAACGATGGTTAAATTAATATTTTGACGAAAACCGAGTGTTCTTTTTTTATGGGTTTATGATTTCTAAAGGCAAATAATAATAAAAAGCTTTTGACACAATTAGAGATTTTCATTTGTAAGGGTTCGAAGATCAACAAAAGCACAGAGTGCCCTAAGTTGGTTAATCATCGCCGAGGAAACTGTACAAAAGCCATTTCCCATTAATTCGTCTTGTAAACATGCGAATATTGTTACGGAAATAGAGAAAACGAAACCATATCGTGCAATTTAATTAAAATAAATCCAGAAGGTTCATTGTTACCCTACAGCCACTCGACCGAACCCAATCAAAACACCATTCGGTGCGGGATTCCTCGCCCCTAAAACGAACAGGAAAAGAGAAGAAAAAGACCTTTTAACCCTGACAACTACATTATGTGTACACATTATACATATATGTACATATATATATATACATACGTATATATAGATTTCCTATCAATTACACCCCTAAAATAGTAAACATGTGCGAGTTTTCACAATCGTTTGCGCCTCGCTTTTAATAATAATAACCGCATTAAAATATGAGGGCAAAGAAAATATTGTGCCACCTCACAGCGATGCTACATTATAATATTATCGATGTCCGTTTCATCGCCACTACATTAGGCATCGTTAATCTTATGCTAATCTCGTATTATTACAATAATGATTTGTTCGACAACGACGCGTAGTTATTATAATATACATCGTACCGTGTCGAATACCGCAAAGTCGGCATTAGTATGCGAAAATCGGTACGTGCCTTGAATTTCGCCGGTTTTACGTCAGTTTTTCTATTAGGAAAACCGACGGGAAATTCGATAAATTCTAGATAAATTAGAAATCGCTTACGAAGTTAACGAGAGTCCAGAAGGTCGCGTCCGCAAACGTACGGGAAAAAAAAAAATACAAATATAACGCGATAAAAACCAAAAGCTTCATCGTTTCGCTCAAAATATTATAATACATAATATTAAAAACGAAAATGTTTGTGTTTCTATAGATATTAAAAAACAGAAATGCGCATTATTAATTGAACGAAAATATCGAAACAATACGTATATCATAAGATACATTCTGTTTTCCGGTATTATATCATAAATATTACTCAATTATTGAAATGAATATATTATTCCGTACTCGTGTAACGCGTACACACTTATGTCGATAAAGAAAACACGACGATAATTCTCTCGATACACGCCGCGCGGCGCACCGTGCGTAATTTATTTTATCATTTCACATTTTATACACTCACCAATGGTAATGCTGCTTATATAATATCAGCTAGCTAGTAGGTACTTTAATAAAAACATAATACGATAAAAATGCAAAACGAGCTGAGCTCCGTGGTAGTGTTGGTGGCCCGGAGCAAAAAAAAAAAAAAACGTCCCCGAAGCGATTTTTTTTTTATTTTTTCTCCCAACGGCCCCGTAAAGTATATAAGTTCCGCGGAACTTATATAAACATACATCACATAATCACACCTACCTACATTATCACGCGTTTACTTAATATAACTATATGACTTAATGAAAATTCAGAGAAATAAATAAAAGCCCTTCCGGTGATATGATTTCATTCTGTTATTATGAAGAAAAAAAAACCATTTACTAGCTTTTTTTCTACGTCTACGTTTTTTTAAAAGTACATATACAAGTATATAAGATCGATCGCGTTAATGTTAATGACAATTCACCTAATTACGAACCGTAATGCGACGTCCGGCGTAATATAATTGGATCATTATTATCAACCGTTTCTTATTTTTCTAGCAATTTAATTATTATTATACGACCTCGTATACTACCTAATAATTTTAGGGTCAGTATTAACGATTAGCGACGCCGAGCACACGAGTTTGTTGCGTTGTCGATGTTTAAAAATTGAAAAATCGTTTTTTTATGATATTTTATTATCAGAACGGCTTACCTCGACTCGTTCTTCTTTCAAATCCACTTTGAACGCCAACTGCTCCCTGAGCACCACGTCCGGATAATGCGTCTTCTCGAAAGTCGCCTCCAACTGTTCCAGCTGTTCTTCCGTGAATATGGTCCGGTGTCTTCTCTTCCTCTTGGCCGGCGGTCCTGCGAACATGGACGCGGGGCCGTGATGATGACCGCCCGTGGCTCCGTGTCCCGTCACCGCCATGGCCATCATGTAACTGGGGTAGATGCTCTGGTAACCGGCAGCCGCAACTGCAACGAACCAAAGGGACACAGTGTCCGTTAATAAAAACGTGCGGCTTTTTTTACGGTTCATCGCCTCCTTCTGTTCTATGATTCCGAGACTCCGAGACTTCACCCATATAAAATATGAAATATAATCGTAAAATCATTCGAATTTTCAATGAATCTAAATTAAGATTAATAATAAAAAAAACACGAGAATGCGGCAAAAGAAAGCGATCTTTGCGAAAAACCCAAATTATCAAATGGTAATTTCTATATAGAATCTCTATCGTCTAATTCTATGACGGGCACGTGACATTTTGACACCGCGTAACAACATATGACGTATTCTCTCAAGTGTACGAGGTAAGTATACAGTCGACGCGCATAGTACTTTCGCGGAGGCGGCGGCGGCGGCGGTCGGAATAAATAAACAATAATTCCTTTCGACCGAGAACTTTTAAAAACAAACGTATGAAAAAAAAATATTATTATTACTATCGTAGCGCAGTTTGGAAAAAGTAATTCGAATGAAAATCGCTCGCGCGTACGCGTGGTTTTTCGAACGCGGCGAAGACGGCGGCGGCGGCGGCGGCGGGAACGAGAGGGTTTGGATACACTGTGCACGTAGTAATACTACTACGCGTACGCGCGATAGGTATATACTATATGTTATATGCATAACAACACAATACCTCGCCCGGGGCACCGTTGATCTGATTTGAACCGCAGACGGGGAACAATGCAAACACGCACGGTCGTCGTGCATTACTTATTCATGGTTGATTAAAGTTCGATCCGCGTGTGGGCATCGTCGTCGTCGTCGTCGGCCCGGCGCGCGAGGGGCACGAAACAAAGCTCTTAGGATTTGTTAGATTTAGCGTCCCGCGCACACTCGCGCGTTTATATAATAATATATGTAATGTGTTATACGCGCGGGCCCGGGGAGTGCCGCGAAGCGAAATCAAAAATGCCTGCCCGGAAGCTATATAAAGATTACGAATTAATAAACGTCTGCACCTTTCGACGGAGGAGGATTTTCAACAAAAAAAAAAAAGAAAAAAAAACCTCTAGAACGAGGTCTACGGTGGCGGAACGAAAAACCATCCGAGAGATCTGAGGAGAACGTGGATAATTTATAGCGTACGCTATATCCAAAGGGGTAGAGTTCGAACGTCCTTCCCTCCCTCTCTCCGCCCGTTTAAAATATGTATTTTATCAGTGTAGTTTTAATCTCCCGTTGAAACGAGCGCGCAAATAATCGCGTGAAAAGGACAAAGCGAAAAGGTTCCCGTTTTTCGCCTCTTTCGCCCCGGACACCTCGACAGCAACGATCACATTTATTTCGCTTTTTTCTCGCGTAAAACGTTCCTCAAACGCTCGACGGGATTCGCGTACGAATTTATACCTACGGGGGTTTTTTTTTTCTGTTCTAAAGACAGAGTCATATTAAACGTTTTGTAAAAATCGCCGCGACAGCGCTGCCGTATATATTATAATATGATCTATCTAGGGATTTAGAAGAACCTCTCGCGCGCGCGAGAAATATACAGATATTATGGGTCGCGTCTCGTATATAACGCGGTGGTTTTTTTATACGCGCAAAAGTACGAGTTTCATACTACAAGTCTACAACAAGCGATTATTGTCGGTGTGGTTAGGCGTTTACCCCACGTTATATATTTTATAATATTTATATATATATATATATATATATATTACTTCAATCCGCGAAACCCCTTTATGCTCAATCAGGTGTATTTTCGTTACATTATTATAATTGAAAATATCAGAAATTGAATGACACGCACAAAGCGCGCGTTGCACGGCCGCACGGCTTCACACGGTCCACGGGATCTTTTTGAATGCGCGCCGAGCAATTATTTGTAAGGCTTTTGCATATACTGCAAACGGATACCCACACAACACAGATGTTTACTGGGTGGCAGCCGAGGGGAGATTTGTCAGCGATATCATCGGCTGGCCACGTGTTGAAAAAGTATATACGCCGCTGTTTGGAAATAATAAAATATGCAATATAATAATATAATAATAATGATATATACGTGCGTGTGTGTATGGAATAATACTCACGTAGGGCGCGCGAATCGTCGAGAACACGCCCGAGCACACGAATCGAATGAGTATATATATCGAATCTCGTATTATTATATGTTCTTTATGAAAAACGTGTCGCCATTTTTCACGCGATAATAACACGTTATACCGTCGACTGTATAATAGAATAGACCAACGATATAATACCGTCTAATACGAGTGTTAGTTAAGTGTGCGGCCAACGGTCTATGACGACGAAAACGCGAAATAAAAAGGCGAAAAGATCGGGAACAGGGCAGTTTGCGAGGCAAAACATTCGCAAGGCCTAAACGTCCGTCATAATGTGCTCTGATTGTTGACAATCGTTAGAGGTCTAATCGAATTTAGTTATTTATCATATAAATTATTCGCATAATTTATTAGAAGTTTAAAAAAGAATTGTAAATTTATATAAATATTAATATGATAAACGAAAAAAGACCGTGTTTTTAAAATGGCGTTTAAAAACTGCACGATAATATACTGCACTCATACGTGCTTCGAGTGAAACACCGACGAATTAGATTTCATGTGTTCTAAACGCGTACGGACACATAACGTATAAACGGGTTAGGTTAGTACACGTCGACGGTTAAGACAACCGTTACAGATCGAACGAAAACATAAGACGTATTGTAATAACAGATTTATTTATACGCGTAAGTAAATTCGATAAAGTAAATTTTCGGCGAAGACGAATAACCTCGCGGTTATGTCAACAGCTCTATATACGAGATACGAGATCAAATAAATCCGGCGAGAACGTAAATTTTATAATAAAACTCGGATGTCGAAACATCAGAATTTTAAGAACCGATATGGAAGGAAGTAAGTATATTATTTATGTGGTATGACGATAATAACCGTCGGACGAGTATTTCTATAATCTATATATTTTCAGACGTGCATTATGTATGATATACATTGTAATCATTGTATACATAATAGTATAATGCATATATATATATATACAACGTACTGAATCAATATTGTCTCAACAGATAAAAGGTTTAAACTTAAAACAACTAAATTATTATATTAAATGTATTTGTTCCCAGTCATATTTATGTAAAATTATAATTCATGTTATGATCAATTTCGCGAAACAATATTTTTCTTCGTTATTATTTAAGTCCCTTGCCAAAACACGAGAACCACTCGAAACTACTTATTGCGAACAACAATAATACCTACATTAATAATTATTATTCTATTCCATATTAAATATTTATGAAAGTTCGTTATTCAAATATATATATATATATTATATATATATATATATTCATAATTTAAATGTATTATATTTTTCTAACGGTAGTTCTATAATAACGTCACGGGGGGACGCGCGTATTTGATTTGTTCCTAATCCGTTATTTTTGCCAACACGATAATATAATATTATTTATTGATATTTCGATTTACGTTGTATTACAACAAATAATTGGATTTTAATCATCGATTAAGGATGTGTCCTATTTCGTTCGGAACGTACTTTAAACAGCGCGACAGACAAAACTTTACTATACTCGCGTACAAACATTTAAACATGCTCGTGTGCGTCGGTATATACGTACGTAAACATAGCCCGAACACGTTTATACAAATTCAAATGTTTTGTGTGCGTTCAACAAATAATACCTACAGGCTATTGCTGCGCGCAGCCCATCAGAACTCTCCAAAAGTAAGCGGATGATCCACGAAGCCAAACATGCAATGAAAACGTTAAATACCAAACCGCTTTAATATTATAATTGGCGAATTAACGCGTATTGATCGCATTGATCGTTAATTGAAATGTATTATGTGTACTCGTGTCGTGCGCACACTCGATGAAAAAAAATAAATAGAAAACGACATCGTCGATCAATGCCATTTTTTTTTTTTCAAATCGTTTTAATTCAATAATATTTGTGCGATCGACGACGACGTGAGAAAACAACGGATATTTATTATATTTTAATATAAACGCGTAACAATAATATTACGGTCGTATTTTATTAAAATAAGTTATAATTTATAACGCCGGCCGAGTTGAGTATACCTAACTGTAACGTTTAACCATCGAGACGTAATAATGTTTTATTTACAAATAACTCGACGAGATAGAAGAAGAAAAAAAAACCCGACGGAATCAATTAATCGAACGATTTGAGAATTGTAAATATTCGCAGCATGTTAAACAAATCCAAACGACACACAGCATTTAATTCGAATAGTTTCTGTTGTTTGTTTTCTAATTATTTGACTATATAAAGTCTCCATAATATTGTTATGATTGAAAAAGTATATATTAATTTTATACTATTTATATACCTGTTGTTTAAGACATTTAGTACGATCTAGCTTACGCTTTATATACGTATAAACTGCTGTATATTATATTATTCAATATAAACGATGGATATGACTCATTTAAAAATAATTTTCATTTTTAAATTTAAAAACAGGTTTGATAAGAAAATGATATTTAAAAGCTAATAATATGTGCATTGCACACAATTACCGCGGCCAATCAATGTGTTATGATAAAATTAAATATTAATATTTCAGTGTAGACTATCGAAATGCAATCGTATAATGTTTTTACCGAGGTGTCGTCCCGACGGAATGTTCCGTCTTCTTTTCCGGGTCCCCGAAATCCACTTTGTTCGCGTTTCATTATTGTTCGTTTTTCTTTTTTTACTCACATGTAAGAGGATAAAAGCGGTTAATTTTTGTAATATTATTTATCGCCCGTCGTTTTCAATATCAATACGAGACGAGCGATATTTTAAGGCACCACGTGCGCGTACCTGGATCGAGCGTTTTTCTTCGAAACGGCATGCGGCCAATTGGGTCAACAGTATACTCATTACTAAGGATATTATACTCATTGAAGCTTTACATTGGCCGGTAGTACATTTTTCCTAGAATCTAGACAGACCACGAGGACTATATTGTTTTTACAACGATGCGTTTTTGTATCGGTCAGTTTTTCAGAAAACACTTTTACGGGGTTTTCGAAAAAGATAAAATCGAAAAAAAAAAGAAGAAGACGAATGCTAATAACGTATTACCAAGCGCGCCCGTTGGCGATCGTAACCGTTTGGTCCGAGAAAAATCCGTCAGCCGAGAATCCTTTTCGCAAACACAATAATATTTGTCGCGTAATAATTATTTTCAAAACACCGTTTGTCAATAAATGCACTTCAAAGGACTAAATTTAAGAACTACATATTGCCGAGCAGACTTGCGCGCTGTAAACACACAATAAACAATCACAGGTCACGAATAATTAGATCGATCCGTCGAAACAGAAGATATATGTCACGCGAACAACCGACTTAAGAATGTACACCGAGATACGATTTTGGTCATCCGAGTGAACAGAATCGATTATTCGTTTTTCATTTGGTCGTGTTTAAATAGTTCGACGAGACAAACGGTCAATTTCTAATTCCTTTTTCCTCTTCGTAATAATATATAGTATGGAAAATCCTAAATCGCGCGTTTACGTGAAATATTGTTAAACTACACCGGCAATACACGCTGAAATTGCAGTGCTCAACTGCGACATGGATTGAATTATTATATGTATCCGTCAAGTCATAGACGTAAAACGTTTAAACGACACTCTTGGATTATTGAATAATCTCTCAAAGATACGAAAACACAGTGACGATAAATCGAACCGATCTGTGTGCGATTCGGTACAGGAATACAAAGTATATTTTCTAACCGTTTGAATAGAACTCATTGGAAATATGCTATGAATAAAATATAACATGTAGAATATAGTATGTCGGTACACTAACAATACAAACACCTACTTCCACTTAAATCCGACGTTTCTTTTTTCGCTCTTCCCCAAAAATCCACCTCCCCGTCTCAAGAAGGAAACGAAGGATTCAAAGTAGTGCCTATCGATTTAGACGTTCTTTTCGTCTTTTTTACTAATTCGTAC